>JAGFNQ010005909.1:244978-351829 GCA_024364735.1 Boesenbergia rotunda
CGAGTATTTCGGGACGGTGAAGAATCAAAGGTTCTTGGGGACAGGGTCTTTGAGAATATGCATGAAAAACGGGTTGCCTGTTGGGGGGGGGGGGTTGGCGATGGGTTGGCTGGGCCCTTTCCCTTATCGAGTCGGTGCCGATGCGCTAGACTGGAGGCTGACACCTCCACAGGCCCCGAGTGAGCTTTATCCTCCCTCATAAGAAGGCAGGGGGGAAGGGAATCAGAACACTCCTTGGCTTGGCCGCATTCCCTTGTCCTATTAGGTGGCCAACAGCCAACGACTTGGGGAGTCGGGGCAGTAGGACTGCCAGTTGGTAGAGGCAGTTGGGATGTCTTCTGGGTTCGGGCCATCATCAAGAACTTATACTCCTCCGGTGTGATGGTTGTTGGGGCAATCTATGGTCCGGAGTGACCATATATTTTGATGTTTGGGCAAAGGGTTTAAGTTAGGTTTACCCTTATATTTTGATATATGTGATTGAGTTTGCAGGACTTGGTGAGTCACACATGGAGGACATATCCGAGGAACGAAAGCCGAGGGAAGAGGACTCCAAGGGCAACCCGGAGGAAGTGGACTTCAAAGGGAACACGCGAAGGGTGGCATGGAGACAAGCTGAGGGCTTGGGTGCGCATCCGAGGGACGATAACCGGTAGAAGAGGACTTCAAGGGACGAGCCAAGTGGAGTGGACTTGAAAGTATACATGAAGGAGGGTCTTTAGAGTGAGGGAGAGTGAGATTGTAAGCTGGGCAGTCGACTGAGAATGGATCAGTCGACTGCCAGCAGGGGAACTCGATCTCACAGAAATAACAGTCGACTGGTAATGGACCAGTCGACTGGTGGCCAATCGATTGCCCCTGGAGCAGTCGATTGGTGTGGCTGAAATTCGAACGTTGGGCTTACAACGATCGAATTTGAGTGGAATCAGTCGACTGGCCTGGGGGGCAATCGATTGGTAGAGGCCAAAACAGAAGTAAGCTCTATTTAAAAGGGCTTCGTTTTGGCCGAGACTCTTGATGAATTTGGCTTTGGTTAAAGGCCAAATAGTAGTCTAAGAGCTCAGAGGAGTGTTCGGGATTGTGGCGAGGTTTCTCCACCCACAAAGAGCTACACAAGCTAGCTGGAGGGCATTCGGGGAGTGATTCACCAAAGGATCAAGGGATCGTCTACCTTACGGACACTCGTGGAGTAGGAGCGTCATCTCCGAACACGTAAACTGTAACGTGTTAGCGATTGTTTGTTTTTATATTTAGTATTTTCGCTTGCGCACGCTAATGATTGTAGGAAGAAAAATGAAAGAAACTATTTACCCCCTCCATTTTGATGATCACGACCTAACAAGTGGTATCAGAGCGAAGGTCTGCTCTTGTTAGAATAGCCGCCGAGAGAGCATAAACTAGAGGAAACGATGATGGAAGACAAGTTAGGGGATGATATCAATATTCCATCGCCTTATGATCATGAAAATTTTGACTATTGGAGGAAAAGAATGAAGACTTGCTTTGGAATGGATTGGGAGTGCATGGTGGTGCTAAAAGAACCCTTCGGGATTCCAAAGGATAAGCACGGGAAGAAGCTTCGACCTAGATATTGGACCAAGGAGCAACAAGTCCAATCTAAGGCAAATGAGAAAGTAATTAGTATATTAATTAACATTTTGCCTAATAATGTGTTGAGTGGTGTAGGTGAATATAAAGATGCATATGAGTTATGAAAAAAGATAGGAAAATTTTATGAGAACTCTACACAAGCTAAAATAGTAGAAGATCCCAAAGAAATAAGTTCAATGGTCCAAGAAAAGGAAAAAGAAAAAGAGTTGTCAATCTCATCAAGTGAAGTGACACAATCAAGTGAACGATCATCTACTTCATCAAGGGAAGAAGAAGAGGTTTCAACTTCAAGAATTAAGGGGGAGGAGAGACCCTCATCAATTCCGGAGCAAGAAGAAGCTCCAGCCTCCACCAAAGCAAAGCCAAAGGACCACATTATATGCTTTGGATGCAATAAGAAGGGACACTACAAGGATAAGTGTCCACTAGGTAAGAAGGAGGTAAACCTTAAACCCGAGTCAATTCTTTTAAAAACTAATATGAGTTGTAGGAAAAAGAAGGAGAAAAAAACATATTAGATGCTTTACATGTGGGGAGCTAGGGTACTATCATACCAAGTGTCTGAGAAAAGGAGAGATCAAGAAAATGGAGCGCTTGAGAAAATGGGAGAAAAAGGAGAAGAGGAGAAGCTCACATCAAGGGGGAGCTACAAGGGTAAGAGAGGTAATCCCTAACTTTAAGTTTAAATGTAATTCAAATTTAAACTCCTCTATACATGTTAGAAATGAGGTCAATTATTTATCCATGCATAATTTTGGCTTTAAATATCATGATAAAAGTAGGGTTAATATTGTAGATCAAAACCCTAGGAAAATCATGCATCATGATAAATCTAAGTCCTTTGGACCTAAAGATCAAGGCAAAAATCCCAAGAAGGGGAGACATATGTCTAAAAAGGTATGTAGGTCTAGAAATATCCAAGGATGATATGTTGGTTCCAGAATTGAGAACTTAGAAAGAGAAAATCAAGTCTCGAGGGCAAAACTTGAAGAAATAGAGAAAACCCTAGGTAGTTTCACTATTGGATCTAAGGGTTTAAGTATGTTGTTGGGTGGTCTAAAACCCAACAATGATAGATCGGGGTTAGGATACCGATCTAAGGTCTCCAATGTCAATGGAAAGAAATATGCTAGGGTAGCATATGATTATGGTAAGGAGGGAAAGCCCAAAAATGACAAGGGAGTGTCATTTAAAAACAAAAAGAAGATCTTAACTAAGGACAAGGTGTCTAAGGTTAAGAAGGTTAAGGTTGTAGGCCAAGAGTCACCGGAGGTACACCGGTGTGACCTAGTGGTTGTTGAGTCATCTAGGGAGGTGGCTAAGGCTAAGAGCTCAAGGGGGAGCTCTAGGAGTCTTTGGGATCCATGATAAATGGATCTCGGGAGGTGTCTCTCAGAGGTCTAGATGGATCATGAAGTGTGCTAAAAGAGTTGGAGACGGACTTGAGTCTCAATTCTTGGGTTTTGGCACATAGGGTATGTGTTTCTTGCATGGAAATATGACATTGGGGTTATAAAGCATGAGAATTGGTTTTTGATGTATAAATGTCATGTAAATAAATTCTAGAGATGCATTTTGGGTTGGCATGGGCAATGACATCAAGGGAAGACCAAAACTAAGACTTTAGGTCAAGGTTTAATTGAACTATTTAGGTAGTTTTAATTTTTGTGTCAATCTTGGGATTGGTGATAGATACATGGGTGGATGTATTTTTCCCAAGTAGGTATGAGTACCACAAACCTCTCCATAAAATTTGGAAATTTTTAGAGATTTGTAAAATTTCTGATGCATTTCTGAAATTGGGTTCAAAAAGTTGAAAATTGGGTTTTAAGAGTGTCAGTCGACTGGTAACTGTCCCAGTCGACTGGTAAAGGATGAAAAATGGGTTTCAGCTATTGGAAGGTGTCTTAATGATGTAAAACATATGTGGAACCTTATGGGGGGTTAGTACATTGTGTTTATGATAATTCAAGGTTAAAAGATCCAATAAAGTGAGAGTTGTTGGAGTCTTGTTGATGTATGACAAAGGGGGAGAAGTGTTGGGTTTAAGACGGAAACCAAACACGCCTTTGCGGGAAGTCCTTGGTCTAGGGGGAGCTTAGGTAAAGGGGGAGCATTGTTGCTCCATTTTTGGCGTAAGGGGAACATTGGAGAGGTTCTTAAAAAGTTTGTGTAAGTCCAATGTAGGGGAAGCATTGGAGAGGTTTTAAAAAGTCCGTTTTGTTAAAAATTCCTAACTTGGGGAGGTTAGGTGTGGAGATGTCTTGTGATAGGATTCATGCATGTTTGCATTTATATTTGTTTTCCCTAACTTAAACGTATTGCCAAACATAAAAAAGGGGGAGATTGTTGGAGCAATCTATGGTCCGGAGTGACCATGTGTTTTGATGTTTGGGTAAAGGGTTTAAGTTAGGTTTACCCTTGTATTTTGATATGTGTGATTGAGTTTGCAGGACTTGGTGAGTCACACATGGAGGACATATCCAAGGGACGAGAGCCGAGGGAAGAGGACTCCAAGGTCAAGCTGGAGGAAGTGGACTTCAAAGGGCACACGTGAATGGTGACATGGAGGCAAGCCGAGGGCTTGCGTGCGCATCCGAGGGACGATAGCCGGTGGAAGAGGACTTCAAGGGGTGAGCCAAGGGAGTGGACTTGAAGGCATACGTGAAGGAGGGTCTTCGGAGTGAGGGAGTGTGAGATTGTAAGCTGGGAAGTCGACTGGGAATTGATTAGTCGACTGGGAATGGATCAGTCGACTGACAGCAGGGGAACTCGAACTCACAGAAATATCAGTCAATTGGTAATGGACCAGTCGACTGCCCCTGGAACAGTCGACTGGTGTGGCTGGAATTCTAACGTTGGGCTTATAACGGTCAAATTTGAGTGAGATCAGTCGACTGGCCTGAGGGCAGTCGATTGGTAGCGGCCAAAACAGAAGTAAGCTCTATTTAAAGGGGCTTCGTTTTGACTGAAACTCTTGACGAATTTGGCTTTGGTTAAAGGTCAAATAGTAGTCTAAGAGCTCAGAGGTGTGTTCGGGATTGTGGCGATGTTTCTCCACCCACAAGGAGCTACACGAGCTAGCCGGAGGACATCCGGGGAGTGATCCACCGAAGGATCAAGGGATCGTCCACCTTACGGACAGCCGTGGAGTAGAAGCATCATCTCCGAACCACGTAAACGGTAACATGTTAGCGATTGTTTGTTTTTTATTTAGTATTTTCGCTTGCGCACGCTAACGATTGTAGGAAGAAAAACGAAAGAAACTATTCACCCCCCTCTAGTTTGACGATCACGACCTAACAATGGTAACCGTCACTTTGTTGCGATCTTCCATCTCTTACTCCCGATCAGGCAATGAGCCCTCCTTCTAGCACCAATTATGATCCCGTCGGCGAGCGAGGTAGACTCACAACTCGATGACAGGGCACAGTTTGTCGATGGAGGAGAGTGGCAGGCGACACGTGGTGCAGTCGAAGACTTCGGCGGGTGACTAGCTCCGAATCTGCAAAGAAAATGATCGTTAGCAATCCACCGGGAATGCTCCTGGCAAGGCCCTCCGATGATTTAAGTCAGAATTTGGTAGAGAAGAAAAAGAAGAAGCTAAATGAGAACACTGCAGCGTGAGAAATCTTGCATACCCCCTAGGAGATGGAGGACCCTATATATAGTTGGGAGGGCCAACTAACTCTGTCCCCCCTTTTGTCCTATGCGAGGACAAGGCCAATGAACAGTGTCAACTAGCCGACCGACACCGTGTTTTCTGACATTTGCGGTTGGTTCCATAGTATGACCTGGCTTCACTCACTGCGCCTGCCAGAAATCGTACGGCACCAGCGAGATTTCTGCGATTCTATGCATGAGTGGTGTCAGGTCCAAGTCGACGGATGTCAGCACGGTTACTATCCTCACTTGCTGAGCGTAAGAGAATCTGTACGAGTACTGACAACAGAAACCTTAAGGAATATGAAGTGTCGAGTCGTAGCTCGCTTGGGATACGTCGATCGGCATGACAGGGTCTCACCCTCTGGTCTCCCGATGGGGAGCTTTCCGACCCCGGGAGAGCAATATGACCACCCCAGGGTCGAGTAGCGCTAGTTGAGGTTTGCCAGGTTCGGGATCCGAGTCGGGGACTCCCCGAACGACGGTTCCTAACTGGGAGTCATACGGGGTCGAGGTTGTGAACCCGGGCTCGGATATTCTTCTAACTAGCAGGGTTGTCACAGCTTGGCCATCGTGAGGCGACGACTAGATTTATAAGCGGAATCGGCCGGACCAGACCTTCCTGAGCAGGGACATTGAGGGCCCTGTTGTCCCCTTTCCCATCGCCATCCGTGGGAGCAAGTCCTAGGCCCGTTTTGCTATCTTAGGGTGCCATGCCGATTAGTCCAGTCCTTGTCAACTATGACGGGATCACTAAAGATCAAATTTTAATTTTAAAAGATTAATTAATTATTTTTTAATAGACGATTAACTTAAAATATTGGATCAAATTTATATTAAAGAGAATAACGGATTGATCGAATATTCAACTATCTCATAATGTAAATTAAAATTGAGACCAGCATAATACTTCTGCTAATTGACAATAAAGTAAAATCAGTCAAATAATATCAAAATAATAATAATAAAGCTATTGAAACATCCAAGTAGCCGTTTGAAACAAATAATCAACTCATTAGAAGGAAATCACATTAATAATCTAATATTTTAAAATACATTTTAGAGTTTTGTTAATAGTAAAATAGATTTTGAAAATGCATTTCGGTGTTAAAGTAAAGTATTTTGACTATTTTTTAAAAATAATTATTAAAGGTATGAACTTTACAACGACAGAATTTGAACTTTATAAATACACATATACATATGTTTTTAAAATTATAAATTTAATAATAATTTGAGCATATCCAAGAAAACCAAGTGAAAAAGAGGCTTTTATCCGTGTTCATATTTTAGCCAACAAATTTATTATCTTTTAATTAATAAATTGAATATTTAATATTTTAACAATTTTTAAAACGACATTACGAATCGGACTAATTACGATGTATCAATTTTTGGTTCGGGTAAGGATTCAAATTCGGGTTCGAGTCACACGGGCCACGCCGCTAGAGAAGGACCAACGCTGACATATGCATTATCGATTTTAATCAAACACGTTAACCCTCCTCCTGATTGGTGGATGCAGATATCACACGCCGGGGCCCATGGGCATCGATCAGGTAAAATCCCGGAAGCAAGCGAGGGCCTCCAGGCTTTTTTTCGAGTGCGTGCTAGAAGCGGAGGAGGGTTACTCGAGGAACGTCGAGCGGCAGCATCTGCAGAGCCGCCTAGGCAAATTGGATCCGCCGGCGCCGGCCGTCTCGTGAGTTCATGCCAGAAAGGATTTCCGGTAAGGCGTCACGAAATCGCCTCGGAGCAGTTTGGATATCTCCAATATTTTCATTTAGGGTTCTTGGCAGGTATACTTGGCAAGGATTTGACGTGGATTGACTGGATTATAGTTCTTTTTTTTTACTGTAAAATATTAATTACGGAGTATAGCCCATCAAAGAGGCCGAGAGAATTTGCTTCTAGGATTGCATATTAAGACTTCTTTGTGATTTTCTGTATATTTTCGGACAAGCATTCACTCTTGTTCCTAGCTGGGATTACAAGATGATTGTTTTAGTGACACGTAAATATTTGCTGGTAAGATAATGGATAGATATATTAAAGAAATAGTAACTCTGTTTGTGTACTTTGTCCATTTTGCTCGAGATATTTTAGACTAACATGATCTACTGCATGTTTGACAACGATAACATGTCACTATTAAGATGCCACACATTTTATATATTGTGAGATAATAGATGAGATAACTATTATTAACTTGAGATTAAGGATTCTGGACTAGTGCTTGGCTTGACAATTGATATTATAGTGAACCTATTCCAAATCAGGCTGAGGCATTGAAAAGGACTACTTGCGCGATGGTGGAGTCACCGTTAGGCCTCACATGCCAATGATTAAGATGATTCTAGGATACGAGTTAAAGTTTAAACCTTGATGGATGCGAAGCCTTAAGAAGCGCAGAGATTGTAACAACCCAATTTATTTTCACATGGTGAGTTATGGGCTAATAGCAGAACTTTATAATCTTAGATGAGATAGCCACTTGGAATTAAGAATTTTAGGCTAGTGGTTAGGCTGGAGAAGTTAATCAGCCAGTTCTCTTGTCTAAGTGGATCGTGACACATTGCTCTTATGGTCTTTTCGCATATGCCACGTCAAAAATTGTGTTAGACTCTAAGGTGGCTCAATATAGATACATGTTGTCAAAATTCTCTTGCTGTATTTTTCAAAGATTGCATCTTTAACATTTTCAAACTAATTTACCTTTTACCCTATACTATTCTCTAATTTACTGGATTTCCTCTATTATTATTATTATTATTATTATTATTTGAATGAGTGTCTTAATGGCTATCATTGTTGCCTATTTTCTTGATTGATGTCTTGTTCATTGACTATCAAATTTCCATAAGTCTTATTTTTAGAAGTAAACAGCTATAGATAAAATCTATCTTAATTTATCTTTGTATAGTACTATAATCAAACCATTTAGGCCAAAGACCAATATGTTGATAGAAAGCGATACTTTAAACCTTGATTTTAATTTAGCCTACTATAAACCTTGATTTTAATTTCCCCCCTGTTCTACTGAAATTAACACTACAAATTATAATGATTCTAAATGCTTCTTTCTATAAATCAGTTTCATCTAGTTATTGTCTTTTTATATGTCTTGGCACATGGTATTCCTCCCTGTAGCAATTGGTTTATTTTTAGCACTGATAGAGAATGTGATCAGAGGATTTAGTTACACTCCCTGTATTTTTTGTATAAAGAGTGAGAACACCTACTAAACTAAGAAAAATTCTAGTTGTTCTGTTTCCAGCTTTCCTAGGTATTATTGTCCATAATTTCACGTGCTTGACATTGCAAATGTTTGCAACAAAAAGGAAATGTTTCTCAGTTATTCATGGAAGGAAAAAGTAAAATTTGAACGATTGTGCTTGAGAAAGAAAATTATGAACAAGTAAAATGTGAGATGCTTTTTTAACATCCTCTCAATATATGGAATGTTGGCATCTTTGGTTTTGCTATCACTCATGTAGTTAATATTCCTTCAGAACATAAGTCTTGGTGCTGGTTCTGAAATATTCCCTTTTTGGGGGAAAATTTATATGATTGCTTTCTGTTCAATAATTTTGGAATTTAATTTGCTATTTTCACACTCTTTCTATCAAGTATGAAGTATCCAATATGGTTTAGCCAGAACTTGAAACCATCTTTTAAATATATATTCTGTTTGTTTTTGCCATACATGCTGGGAACATTGTATTTACCCTCACTGGTACATTGTGTTTCAAGTTTTTATGCTCCGGTTTGCAAGTGATAGTGTTGCTTTGAAAAATTAATAAAGCTGTATTTCGTTGTGATATTAGCATCAATATGGGTGATCATAAACGAGAGGCAAGTTTTGAGAATGAAGATCTGGTTACGAAGAGGTCCAAAATTACTGATATCAACATAGGATTAGAAAGTAAAAATAATAATGGAGACTGTACAAAAGTGTGGAATCAGTCAGTTTCAGCTGAAATGAATGGCAAGAAAGGAAACGATTCTGATGAGAAGTTCTTTGGGAAAGCTGACAACAATAGTCAAGTATCTGTAACCCGTAATTCATCAGAGGATGTATCTTCACATAATTCTGTAGACTCAAAACAGCATATGATTAGGGTAACATGTATTGAAGCTGATGCAGCAGAGGATAAAGGTTCAAGACACACTATGGAGGATGCATGGGTGGTCCTTTTGGACGCAAGCTTGGAAACTCCTGGAAAACTTAGGTTCTGATTGTTAACTCTTTCATCTTCATGAAAATTGCCTAATTGTTCTTATATAAAACTCATTCTTTTTCCCTGTTTCTGTCTTTTCTCGTGCAAGGCATGATGATGTATTTTTTTTATAAAGCATCTTTTTTGTTATTAGTTATCTTTGCTGAGTCAATATCAATCTCAACTGCAGTGTTCAATTTTGATTGAGTTAAAGCAGGAGTATTTATTTTTTTACTTTCTGCCTCTTAGAACCATGATCTAAATCTGGATACTTGTTGAGATATTTCACTTAATTATGTTTTCCATTTCATATGGTAGACGAGATTGTCCTATTCTGTAGGCATTTCCTATGCTGCTAAAAAATATCTGAATATACAATATTATCCTGTTCAATAAATCATCTCAAGTTGCTGACACTTGGTCAAAGATTACCAGTTTATCACACAAATGCATATTATATAATAAAATGTATAGGTAACGTACCAAGGATAAGGATAAGAATTCTTAATCGATCTAAAAGGATTCAAATTAGGCTTTACATATCAATTTTTTTTTTCTTGATGGACATTAGTAAGAGAATGAAGGGGAGCCTTGGCGCAATGGTAAAGTTGTTGCAGTGTAACTGGAGGTCGCGAGTTTGAGTCTTGGAAATAACCTCTTGAAAAGTAGGGTAAGGTAGCATACAATAGATCCTTCCTCGGAATCCCGCATTGACCGGAGCTTCGTGCACAGGCTGTCTTTTTATGGACGTCAAGAAGAGAATAAGCTCAACTTGAAAAAAGTTATGCATCTGCTGGTTCATGTAGCTTATAGTGTGTGGTTATTTTGTTTATTAGTATGATATTTTTTAATCTAGGTACTTTTGTGTTTTGACTATATGCCTTGATGACTATATGAACGGTGCTTTAGATCTCTTTATTTTTCTATGTATATAATGCTGAAAGATATATAATGAATCTGTACACAAGGAAAATCCACATGTGCTATGGTAATTTTCATGCTTAGGATATTTTTGTTTCATGTTTTCACTTTTTATGGGTGATTGAAACATATTCATGGTTTAACATCTCCACAGATGTGCTCATTTTTCAATTTATGATGGGCATGGTGGTCGCATGGCTGCTGAATATGCACAGAAGCATCTACATCCAAATGTTCTTGCAGCAGGGTTACCACGTGAGTTGGTGTGTCTGCTTGTTCTATTTTATTTTAATAGTAGTGATTAATGTTTGATCTTGTCTTTCTTCAGAATCTTCTAAAATGATATTCATGCAATTATTTACTGTGTATACTGAAAGGAGTAGAATAGCTGCACCATAATTACATAAAAGGGAACCAGCTAACTTCAGTTCTTTCTTTTATAGAAAAACCCAATTTATTACTTAATCAGTGTTTTCTACAATCATTTGCAGGAGTTGAGTTCTTTTGAACTAATCTTTTATGATCATTGTACATTTTCAGGAAGTAGCTATATCTCTGTTATGCATGCAGGGATTAAATTGTTGCAAACTTTGAAGATTAAATAAAACTTTATGAATACATGTGAATCCTACCTGTACCTTCTCAATATACTTATTTTGGTAGTTTAAGTCACTTTCAAATCATTAATTAGACATGCATGTTCATGTATGATAAACATGCTACTTGGTAATATGAGATTAGTCACAAGTTTTGGTGGAGCTTAAAAAAGGAATTTGACGTTCTACTAAATACACAGCATGCCTTTTTGTTTCCATCTATTTGGGATTCTTATCCAAGAGATAAGAACCAAAATAAACATGTAGCCTTTTTGACTTTTGGCTAGATGGGATTTTTTTTTTCAAGCTTGCACACTGCTGATCTGCAGTACTAAGGGGACTTGGAGATTTCTAATATATACTGTAAGATGAGCAAAGTTTGGTCCATTATTCTTAATTTGGTTACATGTGATGCTCAACCTCTTTGATACTTAACTTTGCCGTTGTTTAACTTGTAACATTTTCATTTTTATTTTGGGAGGAAACACAGACCTTCCAATCATTTTTTCCCACAATCAGACATAGAGGATTTTTAGGCGCTATATTCCTCTGAAAAAAAATTCATGAAAATTTCTTTTGTCAATGCATAATGAGGTTATATGATTCCTGTTTTTCATAGACATTGTTCTTGTTAGCCATGTAGCAGAATCTCTGGCGTTGTTGCATATTGGCACTCTGTGCCTCATAATCTTCTTTCGTGCCAAATCATTTTTTTAAACCAAATGTGAAATGTACTGATGGCTGGCCCCTCTATCATAAGTGAAGAGTTCAGACAATTAGAAATGAAAAAAAACTTTGATTTATAACAACTTGACGAGTTTTTATGCTCTTGCTAGTGAAGTAATATTTTCTTTAAACAACTCTGGGTAGACAACCTTACATAGTTTCTACCTAGTAGTTTTTATGCCCTCAGGGCATAGCCGAGTTAGTTATCAAATAGCAGGTTTGCAAAAGTACATAGCAGTTTTTATATCCTAGCTACTTAGCGGTCGGCTATAAACTGACCCTGTGATTTACCTCCCTTCACATGATCTGGGGGCGCACATTGAAGGGCGCCTGGGGTGACCGTAATCACCTTTTGCTACAATACATAAAAATTATATATAGATCAACAAAGACTTGCCATTGATGATATATTTATTTAAGCTGTTTTTTTTTCCAAATGTTTATTATTATCCAAAATTATCTAGGTTTACTGTTACTCTTTTGGGTTATAAACAATGATTGCAGTCATGTCTTCATTCTTATCTTCTACCTATTTGATTTTGATTGTTGCAGATGGATATCAAGGTGGCTAAGAAAGCTATCATCGAAGGTACTAAGATCGCAGCTTGAAATTTTCATTTGAGCTTGTTAGTTGTTAGCACATAAGAAGTATCTAATGTGGCTACTTTTGAACTTCCAAATTAAGTTTGCGTTTATTATTTTTTTGGTCTTGATACTCTGTTTTTAATGGAAAAGCTTTCTGCCTTGATAATTATGGAATTAGAACAAGTCAAATAAAAAATGGGAATTACAGAATTTTATAAATCTAGGTTCTTTTGTCAGGTTTGCTTCAGCCATGAATCTTTGCATCTTCTGCATTTCTTTCAGACCCTAATCTAAAACATCGGGACCAAATTGACAAGCTCAAGTCTAAAATCAATCCCAGAATTTGCAGCAAAAATGTTATTCCTTCAATAACTTCCATTCTACAACATTTTCTCAATCTGGAACTTTAGAGCAAACCACCACTGAATCCAATTATGAAGAATGATAAGCAATTTAAACAACTCAAATCAATTCATCGCCAAACTTACAACTATATAATATCAGTGATCATCCAAATCTTTATCTTTTCTTCCAAACAACGACAAACTAAATATTATCCTAGCAAATCTACAAAAGCATTCAATCACGAACTAAATCAAGAACGAAGAATCCAAATTGGTAGATTCAGACAAACACAACTCCACAAACCCCCCTGCAGTCACCATCTAATATGATTGAACCACCATCTGAGAGTCGCCAAAAACCAGATTAGGGCAGATTATGTCCTAATCACACTCCTCCCCAGATATCCCTACATCCACCATAACCAGTGAGATGCCAATGAATGAGAATGGAAAGGTTCAAAATCTGGAAAAAAAAATTATGAATCAAAGTGGATAATACCTTCATAATTCAAAGCTCAGATCTATGCTGGATCAACAGATCCAAAGAGCATCACCCAAACAGACCTAATGGTCTTGCAGTGATTGCACTAGTAAATCCCTATCTTTCCCCCCTTTAAAAGGTTGTCAAGCTGAATCAAACCAAAAAGAACACAAATTGTGTTCAATCTTATTAGCCTGGTTCCTTTGAAACTAGCTCAGTTCCTGTCTGGCTCCTGCTCAACCCAATTGGAAGATCCTCAAAACCTCACCAAACTCTAATTCCAACTATAGGGATTGAATTAGATCCTAATTGGTTACAATCAATCCAAATCTTGCCGAAATTGATCAGTTATATTGCATTTGATTACAACAATGGACTTAATTGCAACCTAGATATAACATCTGCATTTGTCATCTACTCATTTGATTCTCTTTGTTTTTTTTTCTTTAAAAGATATGATGTCTGCTACTACATTCTGCTTCATTCATCAGTTCATTTATAGATATGGATTTGCAATACTTTATTAACTGGTATGTAGTATTAGTTCACATCGTATTTTTTTATTCATGTAATGATTAACATATGTTTCTATTTTTATATTTTATTTTTGAAAAACTGTGTCAGATAAACCACCTTTGCCTATGAAGTCTAATTATTTCTTGACATATACTTCAACAGGTTTTCGTAAGACTGATGAATCATTATTTCAAGAAAGTGCTAAAGGTACACATGCAATATTTATTTCACTGTGTAAGATTTGTCTTTTTAGAAATTGTAATGTTGCACAGTAGTTTGAATTAGATTGTTCGCCACACGAGATTTTGTAGCCATGCTCATGCTTAATTAAGAACTAGGATAAACTTGGTAATACAAAAGGGTGATTCCTTTATGGATGGTCGGATCTCCTTTTCTTATCATTGAACTTCAGATGCTTTTCGTTTTATCTCTTTAAAAAAATTTATGTTAGCAACTTGGAAGAGCATGTTCTCATCTAAATGACCATTGGAACGGTTGGATCCAACTGAGGTCCAATTCTCTGCAGCTTAATCCTGAGTATTCAGGACCCTGAGATGCAATGTGGGGGGAGAATTTTTAGTTG
This sequence comes from Boesenbergia rotunda, assembly GCA_024364735.1. Taxonomy (NCBI): domain Eukaryota; kingdom Viridiplantae; phylum Streptophyta; class Magnoliopsida; order Zingiberales; family Zingiberaceae; genus Boesenbergia; species Boesenbergia rotunda. The sequence goes on from JAGFNQ010005909.1 coordinate 259,225, forward strand.
GTGCAACTTGCCGATGTTGCAATTGATTTCTCGCTATGGTATATAGAATGTTAAATGTATCATTCCACATGTTATAATCTTTGTAGCTTAGCAGAAACAATTTCATTTGAATATTTATATGGAAAATTTTCACGCTTCTATTATTTAAAGGAAAATTCTTAGTTCTTTAAAAATATTTATTGAGATGCCTACCTGGTCAGACTGTTTTTGTTTGAAAAAAGACCCATACTTATTGGAGGGGATATTTTCTGTGTGCTATCTAATTCTCTTGGTTGGTGTGAAGGGCCTCTTTGCTCCCTTTCACCCTTGGATGTCACTAAGAAAGCATCTGTAGAAGGGTAAAACTTAGGCTGACTCAACTAAAAGTTGTAATCCAATCTATAGACATTTGTTTGCAAGTGCGTGTATTTCATGATTTGACATGTCTTGGTCATAATTATAATTTTAGGTTTGTAGATTAGCTGGCATAATGAGTATCCAAAAAATTTCACATTAGGTAATTGTGAAGCTAGATGGTCACATTATTGAGTTGAGTTTATTTTTTTCCCAGACAATGTTTGTTAAGGAGCTCTCAGCTGCTCCACCAGCACAAGCTCTTCTTCATTCTGCAAGTGTTTCGACTATTCTCTTTCCTATAAGGCATTAGTTTTTTTCTAATCGACATCATTTTTAAAAAAAAAAATTAACTAGAAAATTTATGTAATGTAACTGCTAGTAGAAGTACCTTGACAATTTTGACTCAAATATAATATTTTGCATGATCTGGTGAATACTAAAAATTTTCAGGAAATTGGCAAGATGGGGCCACTGCTGTATGTGTGTGGATCTTAGGGGAAATGGTTAGTTAGTTTTGCTTTAGATCATATTTTTCATTTTGCACCACCTCTCGTGTACTTTATTTTATTAAGGTTTATTCAAGACTTCAAGTTGCTACCATCATAGCTGTCTGAAATCTTATAAATTGAGACTGTAAAATTTTGATTTTACCTGTATGAAATCTTTTGAAAGGATATCTGTAGCCATGATCTAGATATCTTATCTCTTTTGGATGACAATCATAAAAAATTGTATGATAGTGTTACTTTGTATAATTTTTGTATTTTCCTGGATTTTTTTGCAATTTTTTAAATTTCAATTTGTATAAGTTTGCCAATTTCTACTGAGCATATTTTTTTTTCTTTGACTGCAACAAAGAGGGTCGGCACTTAACTGTCAGGGGTTAACAAATTCTGATCACCTTGAACCAAATTGGAAACTGATGCTAATTCTGAATTTTGTTTTTTTTTATGTGAAGATGGGTTTCAAGTGTTTTCAGAAAACACAACAAATCCAAACCTGAACCGATGATAAATAATATATAAATTTATAATTATATATGTAAAATATAATATATTATAATTTGATATAATATACACAACATATAAACCTGAAAAATTTTTAAAAATGGAAGTGCCCCCGCCAAAATGATTTTGAATCTTGACTTGACTTAACCCTGCTTCACCTATATAATTGCTTGTTGGGTACTAAGTTTATTTCAAAGATTCATTTGGCCTAGTACCTAGCACCACCAATGTTTTCCCCATGTCTAGATTAGAAAGTTCAAGGTTTGTGTTAGACCCTGATACTAGCCTAAAAAGCCTAAAATTTTACTAACAACCTTATAAACATTAAAGCCAATCTCAAATATTTGGGATTTGTGGCTTTTTGTTGTTCTGCCTGCTATGACAAAATATATTTCTCTGGCTACATTAAGCTATCACCACGCTGCAGATGATAACAGGGAGCTAATTCTTCAGGGTAATATGGATGCTTTCAATGAAGGCTTCCATTTCTGATGAGTTATCAAATGGCAGCGAGAAAACATCAGGAATCATAGCTGAAATATGAAAAAATGAATATTGTCATTTTTCTGCTTTTGCTTTTACCAATTCACATAGGCATCCTCCTAGACGTTGATGATTGTTTCATTTTCAAAGATGTCTTTCAACAACAATAATGACCAAAAGATGTATTTCATAAACAATAATGCAGTGTGTCACTGCCATGAACAAATTGGTGTTCATGCCATTTTTACAATTCACACCATAAAATTTAGACCCTAACCCTTATGTGCGATATCGTTGAACTTTCTATGCCAATGCTTCCTTCTGAAAGTGCTAGTATTGTGTTCCTGAGTTCATCCAGGTATTAATTGCTAATATTGGGGATGCTAAAGCTGTCTTAGCACGTTCAGTTGGCGAAGAGAGTTCACAAGCTCTATCAGACAAAACACGATCTCAACTGAAAGCCATTGTTGTGACAAGGGAACATAAAGCAATCTATCCACAAGAACGTGCACGGATCCAGAAGGTGAGAGTTTTATGTCCTGCAGAATAGTTACATTGTTGGAACTTGTATGACACTAAGAACGAAACTATGCACTCATATTAATCTCTTTGAGCTACATTGAATGTTGTTAGCAATTCTATTGAATTTGAATGCATAAGTTATAAATTGTAACAGCTTGAAATTTTTTTCAAGCGGAATATTAATTATCTATCCCTTAAACAACTGTGGTATGATGTGTGATGGATATATTATAAAAGCAATTCAAAGAATTTATCTGCAAGTGCATGTATGCATGCCATTTTGTGACAGTATAATTGTTTTATGACCAACAGATAATGGTATAGTTTCTTGCTTGTGCAGGCTGGAGGTTCTGTGAGTTCTAATGGACGATTGCAAGGACGACTTGAGGTTTCTAGAGCATTTGGAGATCGACAGTTCAAGAAGGTTACTAATTATATGTTCTTTTGAATTTGTTTGTATGCAAATTAGCTTTTACATATTTGAGATGAATGGTAAAGAAGGCTACCAATAATAATTTTTGAAAATTACTTGGATATGAATTACCTTTAAAACATTTGAGCTGTCGTTAAAAATTTGCTGTTGAAGGTTATTAGCACATCTAGAGATTTATGTCTTTTGCAACCTGTTGTATTGCAGCTTTTAGGCATTAGACTTTTACTCCCTTAATATAATTTTAAAAACCAATGTGAGTTGTTGCTTTTTTTTTGGGTAGAATTTTAACACTTTTTTTTCTCTATGTTGATTCTGATTTTTTTTTTCTCTTCTCCAGTTTGAATGTAATAAATGTGCCTTATTTAGTCAATTTGTTTATAGCTCTGCCTCTAGGACTTCCATACCTTGTTTATGAAAGACATTTTTTCAATTGCTTAATGTAAATATTAAATTGTTAGATACAAGATGATTCTCAATTGATGCTATTCAACCAACTAGTTTAAGCCACAGACATAGCATTTAAGAAAGTGAATCAGTCATTAACTAAAGCATAATTAACAAGCAAACAAGATTATCATCTTGGTGTATCTTAATTATAAAACACTAAATACATCACATTGTTTTCAGTGCCTTGTCAATTGCACATCACGACTCGGCTTTTGCATTTGCATCAATGTGATTTTGAGGTTATAGCCCATTGTAAAATACCCAAATGCCTAAAAACATTGTAATAATGTTTTGCAGGTTGGAGTTATTGCGATCCCTGATGTCCATTCTTTTGAGCTTACGGAACGTGAGCACTTCATGATTCTTGGTTGTGATGGCTTGTGGGGGGTAACTCATTAATTTTCTTGTGAAAAATGAACTATGATTATATATGACATGGACTAACATTCTACCATGAGTCGCTGAAACAGGTTTTTGGGCCCAGTGATGCTGTAGATTTTGTCCAGAAACAATTACAGGTAAATGTCATACATAAATTCTCGCTTCAGCTCAAATGATATTTTGGAGTGACTCCTCTAGTTCTCTCTCATTTTTTTTGTTTAAACAAATCGATATATAAACATGCTTCAGTTACTAAATCGGTAGTTTGTTTTTTTTTCCAATCTCATCTTAGTAATATGGCCAACTTTTAAATTGGATATGATATGGGTAAACAGAAAATCTGTTTTGAGATAAAAATAATTATTATAAAAAGTTTCCAGCTTTTTTCTTGCTATTGTCATAAACCATAAAACAGTTTCCTGCTTTTTCATAGGTGCATACAAACATGTTTTCTTTAGAACATTTTTTCTAAGTTATTCTACCTTCTCCTATGCTGAATCCAAAGCAAGAAACGTTGCATTTGTTTCAATGTTTTTGTCCCATTCAGAATGATCAAATTCAGGAACGTTTAGGTATGTTCAATCAAACTCAAGTTAAACATAGCATCCTAATCCTTGTCATATGTCATTTAGGAAGAGAAAATGTAGTCCTCATTATGTTAAATTACTTTTAACATAGTTTGCGTGTTTCTTTATGAGAAAAATACAGTGATATCTTGTTTGCTAAACAATTTTGACCTCAATACAACGTTTCCAAATGCGATATATCTATATATCTATGATCACTACTGTCAATTATTCATCAATTTTTGTTTTTTTTCTTTTAATTGCTGCATGTTTTTCTCTTGCTCGAAATGAAAAAAAAACTACTTTGTAAGCAGTTTATTATTGACTGTAAAAGTTCCTTACACAACAAGATGTTTTGGCATTCTAATTCCATAACTAAGCCACTAGCTTTCTTCATTGAGCTCACTTAACCTTCAACAACACTTGCATTTAACACCAGGAGACAGGATCTGCTACCACCGCAGCCCGTCGTCTCGTTAGGGAAGCTGTCCGCGAAAGACAATGCAAGGATAATTGCACGGCTTTAGTTATCTTATTCAAGGGAAGCATGATGGTGGCTCATGAATGTATCTAGTTCTACTGGCACATTCTATCAAAATCTAGAGAGCCAAAAACTCTTGTAATCAAGCACCTATTTTTCTTTAAGAGTCAGGCCGAAACCGAAATGAGCAAGTATGGATGAACTTCTTGGCATTCTATACTCGTCGCACCCTTCCTAAGCAAACAGTTTGTGGATGAGTGTGCATGTGGCTAGTCGTTATGACTTTTTTCTTATGAATTGGAGTGGATTTATATAGATGATAAGTGGAGCATAGAACATACAAGAATTGTTGTAGTTTGTGGCAGTCTCTTCAAGTTTACTTGAAACATCACACACAATGCATTCTTACGTTACTATGTTCGATTTACACTGATCACTCACCATGAAACAGCACAATTTTTAGGGACGAATTTGATCATCATCAATTCATCATCTTGAGCGAATGCCTTCCTCGTGGATGGTCTCCAGGTTTGGCCTCCTCGACCTGGACAGGCTCAACCTGTACTTGAACTCTTCGAGCTCAACCACCGCCGCCGCTTCCGCTCCGCTTTCTTCCCCCAACTCCGTCGTGATCTCCGCCGCTGGTGCGTTTGGCACCACCCTCGTGCTCCCGCTGCTCATCTCCTTCCGCACGGCCGCCAGCAGCGCCGCCATGTCCGCAGCGGACACCACCGCGTTGGCCCGCTTCATCGGGAACATGACGTACACCTGCCCCGCCTCCAGCTCCTCGTCGGCCGCGAGCGGCGCGAACCGGCGGCCGACGTGCACGGACCGCGAGCTGACGAGGAAGTGCCCCGGCGCGTCGAGCATGAACTCCGCCGCCGTGGCCGGCCCCTCGGCGCGCCGCACCTCGCCGCCCGGGAGGACCACACTAGCCGACCCCACGCTGTCGCCGCCGGCGAGCGCGCACGAGACGTAGCTCCCCATGAATCTCGAATATCGATCGATCGAACGGTACGAGAACCAAAAACACAGGCCGATCCAAGCAACGGACTATACAACTAATTTAGAGTCGGAAAGGCGAGGGAAGGGAGGTAAAGCTCGGGAGATTCCGTGAGTTGCACGGCCACAATTAGCTGGATTCGCGTCCAGGTACCAAGACGACGAGTTAACTAAAAAGGGAAAAGTTCACGTTGGGAAATTGCAGAGTTGATCAAAATCTAGTTTTGTAGCGAGGGACGGGGCCTTGACCTGAGACGAAGGCCAACGCCCATCGACTTGCTGGTCAAAACTGGTATCTATTAACTAGTGTTTCCCAATTCAACACACCTCAAATTTGACCAATTCATTTGACGGGCCTAAAGTCAGCGGCTGTCTCCTTCAGAGTCTCATTTGGTGAGTAGAAAACAAGAGGAAATGAGGATGTTCGTTGGTTCTTTCATAGATGGAAAGTTCCACCCTCCACAACGTCGTCCCTCTCGCTCGGCCAAGCATTCTACCGTCTGAGATACGTTTGGCCAAAAGTTCATCTTGTAAGATTCAGAATCCATATTCATCAAAACGAATATAAAGAGACTTCCAAGAGATAGAACCCCGGGCCAGGTTCTAATCAGACCCAGCCCCGGCTGATAACCGAATTAACCGGCAGGATGTACATTGATCTGAGTGTCGGTTGGTAATAACCTGTCAGGGGTGGGCTGGTTACGGTCCAACCCAATACAAACTGTTGTTTCAAATTTGTATTTTTTATTATTTATTTATTATATTTATAATATTTAAGTAAGTTTAATGGTGTGGTTAATCTATCCCACTTTTCTATTTAAATTATTTTTTTTAAACATATTTATCTTCTTTTTTTTCTATTTATCATGAAATTTTTGATGTGGAATTATCCTACCTTTCTATTAAATTAATTCACAACGTATTTGTCTTGAATTATTTAATGTAAGACTATTCTACTTTTAATTTATAAATTTTATTAATTTAATGTTATTTATTTAATATTAAATTTATAAGAAAATCAATAACTTATTTGATAAAAATTATTTAACTTGGATAATAATTTTACAAAATATATAATTTAATTAATAATAAAATTATATATATGTATATAACCGCATCAAATTAATAAAAAAAATATATAATTTTGGTGATATATATGTTGGGACATTGTCATTTAGCTAGAGGGGGATGAATAACTACTTTTCGATTTTTTTCCTATACGTGTTAGCAAGCGCAAGCGGAAAACTAAAACAAAAACCTAAAACAATGCTAACACAAACCGTTTATATGGTTCGGAGATGATACTCCTACTTCACGACTATCTATAAGGTTAACGATCCCGATCTATTGGTGGATGAGTCCCTGGAAGACCTCCGACTAGCTCTTGTCGCTCCTTGTGGGTGGAGAAACCTCGCCACAATCCCTTGACAACTTCTGAGCACTTGTAGACTACTAACAGGCTTTACCCAAGCTTGTTTCGCCAAGGAAACTTAGCCAAAAACGAGCCCTCTTAAATAGTGCTCGATACAGTTCTGACCGTTACCAGTCGACTGGTGTTAGCTAACACCAGTCAACTGGTCCACTTGAATTTGAATGTCACAGACCGATGCTTCGAATTCTAGTCAGCATCAGTCGACTGATCTTTTTATGCTCTTCATCAGTCGACTGATCCAAGCATTAGTCGACTGCCAACTTCCTAAACTTTGGGGTTTCCTTCCCGAGTACAATTCTCTCAGCACTCGAACCCTTACGACTTAGTTTTAAGGTTTCCCTTCCCGAGTACACTTCTCTTAGCACTCGAACCCTCACGACTTAGTTGACTCTTCATCCAACAACCTCGACCTGTTGCCTTTAAGCCTTTTTCGACTTCGGTTCTCATCCCTCGGATGCATGCAAGCCCACGGCTTGTCTCCGCATGCCATCCTTCGCGTATGCCTCGAAGTGCGCTTCTCTCGGTTCATCGTTCCTGCTTCCAGCAGCCTCGACCTGTTGCCTTCAAGCCTTCTTTGACTTCGACTCTCATCCCTCGGATGCATGCAAGCCCACGGCTCGTTTCCCCATGCCATCCTTTGCGTATGCCTCAAAGTGCGCTTCCCTCGGCTCATCGATCCTGCTTTGTCCACAGTCTCTCGGATGCATACAATCCCACGACTCGTCTCCCCATGTCATCCTTCACCGGACCCGAAGACGTCCAACTAAGTCTATGTGTATCCTGCAAACCTGCACACTCACATACACATATTAGATCAACATGAAATTTTAACTTAATCATATTAACATATACATCAAAATCCATGATCTTCCCGATCACACTTGAGTTGATTGCACCAATAATATATATTTAGACCTGATCCGGATTAATAACCGACCAACCATTTGATTCCTACCATTGATTTTGTTTTCTAAATTTATAATTTTTATTTTTTAAAAAAATGATAATTTTAAATCATCTTGAATCAATATAAATTGATGGTTCCAAACCGTGATTCATAATCGTCTTAAATGATTAAAATTAAAGGTCAATGTTTCGGGAACTATCGAACCGACAATTCCAAATAATCTACCAAGAAGCCGAGGTTTCCAATTAACACGAATTTAAGACGTGTAGGAGGATCGTTAACTACTTTTTGTTAGAGTGCTTTAATATCGTGTGTATCTTGTCCGCTTCATGTCAATATGATGTATACATAGTTATATACAGTTCGACGCTGTGCTAGTTTAATTATCTTGGTGGCAAGCCAAGTTGTTAGACTAAGGGAGTGTTTGGGAGAGTTTCTGCTAGCTGCTTTTTAGATTCTAGCTACATAGAAGCACTTTTGAATGTTTGTGAATACTAGATTCTGCTTTAACTTCTATAACTTTTAGCCAAAAGCTGGAAGCAAGAATTTGATGCTTTTTTCTGCTTCTGCTTTTTTGCTTATGGTCTAGAATTAAAAGTAGACATTTATACCCTTAATAATTTATCATTTTACATAATTGCCACCATAGTTTTAAATAAAATTTTATATTTTCATATAATTTATATATTCATAATTTTTTTATAAATTTATATAAATTTTGTCATTTTTTTATATTTATATTTTTATTAATTATATATTTTTTAAACATATATATTATTAAAAAAATTAATTTTGATATAATATTCAAAATATAATAATAAATATATAAAACATTATTGATGGTGTATATTACTATATTTAGATAATTAAAAAAATAATTTATATAGTTTAAGGATATTGTTATCATTTAATTAAAAATTAAGCTTGGAAGCAATTATTCACCAAACACTCAAACTTTACCTTGTATCAGCTTTTAGCTTCTATTTCCAAACACTCCATGCTTTAGCTTCTCACTGACTTCAAGATAATCTCTACAAGAATCACTTTTCAAGAAGCAAAAGTTCTCCCAAACACTCCCTAAGTCCGAGTTTAGGCATCTAGTTGCCACCTAGTTTAATTAATCAACTTGTCATTATTATCCGAGTTCACTGACTGAGATACCATACTAGGCTAAGCCAAGTCACTGAGCTAGTCCGAACCACCGAGTTATCGACTTACTGACTTAGTTAGTTTCACCCATCGAACTAGTTTAACTTGTTGAGTCGTTAGACTGAATTCTCGGCCCAACTGTGCACTAATTACTCTGGGACTGTGATTTACCTCCCTCGTGATGGCCTTGTGACGGGTGCGGCGGGGGCGCTGAGGACGAGCGATTTCGCCTTATCGTTTAGCCGGACTCAACAAATTACATGGAGATATGTGACATGGGTCCTTGTGTACTCCCCACTTTTCCATGATGTATTGTCGATTTTTCCACCATATCTAATGTATCTTATCCTCTTATATCTGTAAATATCATCTATATGCTTTATGAAAAAGGGCCAACTCTCTTGTACTCTCACTCTCAGTTAATTTTTTTTTTCCTTTTCATTTTATTATTGAGGTATTATGATGACTTAAATATCGAAGAAATCTCACATTATTCCGCCATTGTATGTTCCTACTCGGGCTGTAGCCTAGGGGCCGCTAACCGTGAAAAAAAATTATGGGAGAAAATAAAAAAGTCGAAATCAGAGAAGGTTAGCTTGGAATGAAGACGTCGGTGTTGGCGACTAGCCTGGGGTGATGACTAGCCCACAACATGAGATCAGCTCAGATAGAACACCCTGGCTTGAACACAAATAACTTCCGGTGAACCCTATGACAATAATATTCCTCATAAACTTAAATCTAGAGCACAATCTCAAAAACTTCATTACAGATTTCAAATGAGGCGGCAGATTTCTACCCTTCAATTGATAGTGACGAGAGCACCTCTAATTGATTGAAATTAGCTACAGTTGATTGATATATAGTTGTTAAACACCCTTAGCAAAAGCGTTTGATGGTCTTTCATGTGCTAATGGTGCTATGATAGAAGGTATTAAATTATCATTCAAATATTCACAGTTCAATATCAAATTATGATATATTTTGTAAGATTTTTTTTTTAAAATACATGGGACGTGTAATCATAAATACTGAATTTTTGGATCGTCAACCGTGAGTACTTTTCGATTTACTTTGACGACCGATGAAAAATTTTTATGAGATAGAACCGATCACCCAGCTTCACCTGTGACTAATTTATATATTTTTGTATGGTTTTTATGATTCTAAAGTTGAAAATGAATATAAATATAAGGGACCAACATATCTCTAGGATCGCAAACATTTTTTGCCAAAAACATTTAGAAAAGTTATAAGAATGTAATTATCTAAATTTAAAGTTTTTAGAGTCATTAAACACTTTTATTCGTTGGATTTGATTGAATAGTAGATTGGTTAAATAAAATGTTTAAACACTATATATATTTATTTTTTAAAAAATAAATAAATAAAGATAAACAGGCTCAAGAAAAATTTAGGAGTGGAACAATTTTCATATATTAGTAAAGCATTAGCGCAGCTAAATTGATCATCTTTTCCTCATTTTTATTAAATACCATTTTTTACTTCCTTTTTCAGTATATATATAAATTTCATAATCTGTGACAAAATAATTAATTATTTAATAAATTTCTGTTTAATTATCACAGAGGAAGATGAGCGCCGCCCCATCTCGCCGGGCAAAACGTGATGACGTACTCCCCGGCGTGGCAATTCACCAGCGGCGGCGGCGCGTCGTAAGCGTAGCTGAAGTACTCCGGGCACGCCTCCTTGAACACCCTCGAGTAGACGCTGTCCCTGCAGGTCCCCGGCGTCCCGTACGCGTTCCGGCAGCAGAAGGCGTCGAGGTCGAAGGCGAGGCAGGCGCTCCTGCACGCCACCACCGCGCCGCTTGCCTCGTCCACCACCTGCAGCTCCCGCGGGCACGCGCTGTTGACGTTCCGCGCGCAGCCGCCGATCGAGCACTTACCCTCCGCCGGCCTCGTGGACACCGACACCGGCAGGTTGTACCCGTCCACCAAGCTGACGTCGTAGAAGCTCGGCTCGCTCTCGTCCTCCCGCAGCGACACCTACCGGCCGAGAAAACCATTCAGCTCGGAAATTGTCGACCGATCAGTTTAGGAGATCATTAGATATAGTCAGTGCCTCGACGAGCGTAGCAGGCGGCGTGCCGATGGTCCCGTTGCAGGCGAGGCGGCCTTGGCAGTCGCCGGTTTGGCACGCGCGCGAGGAGGAGAAGTCGCAGCCGGTTCGAGCCCAGAACCGGCCGTTCCACGTCGGCGGCGCGGGGACGCGCCTGGTTCGGTTGGGCAGGAGGAGGAAGCCGCCTGCGGCGATCACGGTGTGGCCGGCGTTGGGCGCAGCCGCCGGCCACACAGGGAAGGGGCACTTGTTTCGGAAGTGGAATGCCACCGTAGCCTGACCATTAGCAATTGCAAAGTGGCATATGGAAGAAAGAAGAAGAAGAAGAAGAAAAATGGTTGGAATCAGATGCATGATTGCTCCTCTAATTCTTTAATTTGGGCGATTCGATGAGAAGAAGAAGAAGGTGGAAGAACTGGGATTTATAGGGGAAGGAATGAACTTTGCGTCGCGTGGACTGCAATTCAAGCAAGCAATATCTTGGGTATCACCATATTGAGAATTAAAGGAGCAGCAGGATGGAATTGGAGTTGGGTTAGATGGAATTTTATTGTTTATCTTTTTTTATACTCGATCTTATAATTACTGTATATTAATTTTCATTTAGTTAAAAAATCAAATAGTAATGCAAAGATCAAGTAGGTATTGAAGAGTTTTTTACAATTTACCATTTTTTTTTATAATTTACCGTTATTGTTTTCGTTTTTTACTCGATTAATTCTTATATAAATTAAAAAGACGTATGCCGTTGCATCATTCTCCGGAGGCCGGAGCGATTGATTAACTATGTGATTCTATTAGTGAAAGTGTTTCAATTGAATCAGATGATCAATACACTTCCCCTGAGTTACCTAGCTACTTTCTTTAATTTATCTATAAGTAAAATAAGAATATTAATACTTTTTTATTTAATACTAGCAATCCTGCATATGAATTATATGTGTAATATAATATATAAATACCTAAATTTTATCTATCTTAATATGAAAATTTATTTAGTTAAATTTGAAAATTTTAAAATATAAAATTTGAAATTATCTTTTTTTTTAATTTGATAAATTATTTTCTAAATTTTAATTTTGGATTAAATTTAAATTTTTATTTTTAAGATGTGTAGTTTAGATTTATCTTTTGAATTTGAATTTTAAGATTTGTGATTTTATTTTTTAAATTTTTAAAATTTGAAGGATAAAAAATTAAAATTACTAATGAGTCTTGAAATTCTTTTCGTTGTGAAAAAAAGTATATTAACAATTATTTAATTGTAGGTTTCAACAAATCTGGTTAGTAATGAGTCCAGATTTTTAATTAAATAATAAAACAGTAATATATATATATATATTAGTAAGAAGTTTATATTTTATCTCATTCTAAGTTGAGAATTTATTTAATTAAACTTTAAAAGTTTAATTTTGAAAATTTTATATACAATTTCTAATTAAAATTTATATTTTTTTTAAATTTGATCAATTATTTTCTAAATTTTTAATTTTGATTAAGATTCGATTTTTTTTAATTTATAATTATAGATTTATCTTTTAAATTTGCATGTTTAAGATTTGTGATTTTATTTTCTGAATTTTTATAATTTAAAGGATAAAAGTTGAAATTGCTAATAAACCTTTAAATTATTTTCGATGTCAAAAGAAAAATAGGTATTAATGTAATTTAATTTTAGACTTTACAAAATCAACTAAGAGTTGATTAGTAAATGGTTCCAATTCTTAATTAAATAGTAAGATATTTTAAAATGATTTATATAAAAAATAATTAATTAGGTAAGAGTCTTGGGATGACTTGCTCGACCCATAAAAGTTTTCATCAATCGTCATGGTAAATCGAGAAAGTCTATATACTGATAGCTAGTATTATCAGGTCCATTATTTATTAAGAAGAAATTTTTTTAATAATATATAGTCAATTTAAAATTTTAGATCTATAATTTATCATTGAAAGACCTAATAATGAGCAAAAAAGATTTATGCAAAAAACTAAGCAAAAAATTAATAGGATGCCTCCAATTATGTATATCATCAAAAGAAACAATTTTAATTAAAGTTGATCTAAAATACAATGCAAAAGATATTTTAGATATTAAATTATAAATAGAGTATTATTTTTATTTTTTTATAATATAAATAATTAGCGATGCTATTTTATTTTTATATTTAAAATGTAGTAAACCTGGGCCAATTTAGAAAGTATTAAAGTATTTTAAAATCAAAAGGAAACTCGACTTGGAAACATTCTTTAGAACTCTGTTAATTTGAAAATAAAGCAAACTCGAGGGGTGATATGAAAAGTTTCCATCGATCCGGTCGGTGATGTAATTGTTGCTCTTGATCGGCAGCCGTGTAAACGGCTCCAAATCGTCGCAGATGTTGACGGCGCTGCTCTCACCACCAGCGGCGGAGGGGGAGGATGGAGCGAGGAATCCCCACTGAAGGCTGAAGCGACCTTCGTGCACCTTCCTTCCTCTTCGCGATGGCGAAATCGGCTGCCGGATGGATCCCTCACAGCAAGCGCGTCCTCCTCCTCTTTCTCCTCGTCGTCTCCGTTTCCACCGCCCTGGTTTGCCTCGTCCGCACTGCCTCAGATCCATGTGATTCCCACCGGAATGGACCGCCGGTGACTGTGGACCGGACACAGATCCTGCGACAGCCAGATGCCCTCGTCGGCGCCCGCAATAACCCTCTTGGTTTCATGAAGAGCAAACTCGTCCTTCTCGTCTCCCATGAACTCTCTCTTTCGGGTAATTAATAATGCTTTTATATATGTATACATATAACGTATATATTGGAACTTCTTCCCTCTTTTGGGTTTTGATTGTTTGGTTGTGATTCTTCTTCGACTTAGTCAACGTCTGTAGTTGGAACTGAACCCTTTTTATGACCCCTTGTGCGAATTCCGTTCGTCAAGTGGCTTTTCTGATCTTCTGGTTCTCCTCCGTGTCATGTTAATTCTGTATTTGGGTAGAGATGCCGCATAACGGTTTTGCATTAGAGAAAGGGACGAGATTTCACACTCTCACCTCCGTGGCCTCTTGATTTGATGTTTGAAGCAACTTAGACAATGGGCCGAATGAGAAGATTTATGTATCTTTTCCCGAAGGTGTTTAGACAGGACATCAATTGTATTTCATTAACTTGTTGGGATTTTCTGAAAATTGGACATTTTTTGGCTGTAGACATAGCGGTTTTGACCTTGTATTAAGTTTTTGAAGTGACTTGGTACTATTGTCAACGAGCTTGAACTAGAAACTAGTACTTTGTTGTTTGGTAATGAGGCCGAAGTTGTTTGTCAAAATGTTGAAGATATCAATGAGGTGTCACAGAAAGCTTCGAGAAGCCAATTCCTTCAAATAAAGGAGTAATTAACATTATTCAAGAACAATAATAGTGTACCATCTAAAAAATATCATTGGATCTCAGATGTTTTTCATCAAGCTAAGACCAAAGTTGCTTTTTAAAACTTCAATTGTAATCTAAATATGTATCGGTGAGTTGAATGGAATCTGCTGGTATCGCAAACTTATATACACTAAAATGCTCATGATTCATAGGAAAGATAATGAAACTAATTGCCTCAGGTTATGTTGTAAAAATAAAACAAGAAACTACTTGGTTAAATAATGTTGTTTGAACCCAAGAAACCATTTCTTTTCATATATAATGTAATGCGCCTGTTCTTTTGAAACATGGGGAAGCCATGGAGGATAATTTTATGAGAAGAAATACAATGAATGAGATAAGGTTTCTTGTAAAAGAAGTGCTATATATCAAGTGCATTCTCCATAATGAGTTAAAGACTGAGGCAGTGGAATTTATTTGATCCAATAATGAAGCTTTGGTTTGGATTATAGTCAGTGGTGTAGAAAGTATCCCTAGGGCCAGGGTTTTACCATTCCGTTAGTAATTTTCATTCTATTATTATTCATCTTTAAGGTTGATTTAGCATTATTTCTGCATTTTATTATCTTATAGTAGAAGTAGTAGATGATTTAAGTCACTAAAGCAGCATTAAATTCATGCATGTTCATGAAAGCCTGCTTATGCAGAAGTGCATGATTATAAAAATATTTGGGATGTGATAAACTAATTTCCATTCAACTCCTTGGTCATTATGGTGATAAAAGCACAAAAAGAAAGAAAGGAAATTGCCGCATTTGAAATGTTTTTCATCAAAGGCTTTATTTCAGGAGGACCATTGCTGCTAATGGAGTTGGCATTTCTCTTGAGAAATGTTGGTTCCCATGTGGTATGGATTACTTACCCAAAATGTGAAGAAAAGAATGAAGTGACATATAGTCTGGAGCATAAGATGTTAACTCGGGGAGTACAGGTATTACAACACAAACCAACATATTTGATCAGAATTTGTTCTTGTAGTGTGTCCTATTCATGTAGCCCTACTATCCAGATTTATCTTTCTTAACACCACATGGCTAGTTTCCACCATATTTGTAACTCTACTTGGTAACCTGATTTCTTGGCTGATCACACGTATGCGATTACACTTAATCTGAGACGGGAATGCATGCCATGTTTTGGATGTCGAATAACATGGTTTGGGATTCTTGGGAACATTATTCTTACAATGAATTGGTGTCAGTTAATCTTAAAACTAATTGCATTTTCTTGCAGTTAATGATTAAATTATATCTTAGGTATTTTTATGTATCCCATGTACATATAAGGATACTATTCTGGCATCTTATTTTTTTTGTAAGAAAAAATAGTTTTCTATTTCTTATTACCTCATTCAGTTGTATTATATTTATAGGCTTGTTTGGCAACTTGTCAGGTATTTTCGGCGAAAGGACAAGAGGCCATTGACACTGCAGTTAAAGCTGATTTGGTTATTTTGAACACTGCTGTTGCTGGAAAGTGGCTTGATGGCATTCTCAAGGAACAAATTCCACAAGTTGTTCCAAAAATCTTGTGGTGGATACATGAAATGAGAGGACATTATTTCAAATTAGAATATGTGAAGCATCTTCCTTTTGTTGCTGGTGCTATGATCGACTCTCAGACAACAACTGAATATTGGAAAACTCGGACTCATGACCGTTTAAAGTATGTTAGAAATGCAATAAGTTCTACCTCACATGTTACCTCTTTTTTACCTTTATTTTGTTCAAATTTGTTCACATCTTATCTCCATCATATAGTATATTTCTGTACATTCAGATGTTTTCTACCAGAAATTGAAAATAGTTTCATTTCAGTCTGACTTGGAAGAGTAGAATTCTTGATTGTTTAAACTTTAAAGTAGTCAGAAATACAGTCGTTCCATCACAAATGCTACCAGTTTGTTCCTATATCTTGTGCAAATTTGTCCACATCTTTAACTCTTTAGCATTTAGTACGTTGGTTCATTCAGATGTTACCTAAATAGTAAACTGATTTTTTTTATTTAAAAGCATTAATTGCGTAATTTCACTACCCAGCTTTGCATTTGTCATTGTGTTAGGATACACAATCTAGTCACTGCAGACAATAGGTTTTGTTCTTTCTGTTCTTTAGTATTTATTGCTCTTCTGCAATGAAGAAAAACTTTAGATATCTAAATTTATTTAAAAAAAAGGCCAATGCTTATTTTTTTCTAAATTATTTTTTGGATATTATGGTTTCACCATCCAGCTTCCATCTTTGTACTTTGTAATAGGATGCAATCATGTCACTGCAGATAAGTGTTTGTTCTTTCTATCATGTCCTCTTTAATATTTTATCGCTCTTCTTCATTGAACAACAAACTTTTGATTTCTAAAATTTACAAATGTTTTGGGGTTGAGGCGCATTTCATTTTAAGACTATTTCATGATATTAAGATAGATAAATATGCATCAAATGAATAGCAGAAAACAGTAGTTAAACTGATCACTGTAAGCCACTGACTGCTGATATTCCTTTCTGGTTACTGTTCTCTTCTACAACAAAATGCGGTAGTTTACCTCTCTTCCCTCCACTTATCTACTCTTTCCTGATTTTTTTTTATGTTTATTGTAGGATTAATATGCCAGAGACCTATGTTGTTCACCTAGGAAATAGTAAAGATTTGATGGAGATTGCTGAAGACAATGTTGCAAAAAGAGTTCTTAGAGAGCATATACGGGAATCTCTTGGAGTTCGGAGTGAAGATCTTATATTTGCCATAATAAACAGTAAAGATTTGTTTCTGATTTCCTTCTATAGAAAAAGTATTTTATTGATACTGGCTGGATTAAATTCAATCATTTTCCAGTTATGTCAGCAGATCTGACTTTTTGGTTTGCACTAGTTTTTATTTGGGCATAAGTTTTAAGCTATGCAGCATTTCCAACATCTCGTGTCATTGACATAGAACTTCACTCCCTTCGGTTTTCATACCTGAAGGTTATTGATCTGACTTTTCCTTCTGTTACATGCTTTAAACCTTTAATTCAATTTCTAATTTTGCTAATGATTGTTCATTTATTTACACATTACAGTTTGTTGTATACAACACTTGTAACTCGCATTTGGCTATATATGTTGTGGCTATAGTCATCATTGACAGTTGCTAATTGGAAATGGTTTTGTGCAACTTGTAGAAAGCTCTGTTTTTGTTGGTAATGTCTCATTTTCAATTTCTTTTTGTGGTCATTTGGACACCTTACAGGCGTTTCGCGTGGGAAAGGACAAGATCTATTTCTTCGCTCATTTTATGAAAGCCTCCAAATCATCCAAGAGAAGAAGCTCCGAGTGCCGTCGATGCATGCAGTTATAGTTGGAAGTGATATGAATGTTCAGACAAAATTCGAAACAGAACTCCGTGAGTTTGTTCAGAGTAAAGATATCGAGGGCCGTGTTCATTTTGTTAACAAAACACTAACAGTTGCACCATACTTGGCTGCAATCGACGTGCTGGTACAGAACTCTCAGGTAATTGGAATGCACTTCCCGGATTAGTCTGATTGCTAGTATAAAAAGATATGAGATTCTTTTTGATATCGTCAAAGCATGTGTTGTTTTTTCTTCTCATCAGGCCCGTGGAGAGTGCTTTGGGAGGATAACCATAGAAGCTATGGCATTTAAATTGCCAGTATTGGTATGTCACTCTCTATAGATAATATTCTATTATTCAGTATTTATAGATAAAAAACATGGTAGTTGTCAAATATAAACTTATTGCTAAAGTTTAAAGCCCAGCCTATCATTTTTGTCAATTTGACAATTATTTGTTGTTGACTTGTTTCTTTGATGGTAAATATTTTATTTTTATTTTTGACAACATATAATGGCCAATTTTTTCTTGGTCATTACAGTTGACCTTAATGGTGAGCAATTAATGAAAAATGAAGCTTTAATATTGAGCAGTCAATGATAAACTGCTGTGAGATTAAGATCCATTCTGTCGAAAGGAGTTCCATTCGACCCATGTTTTTTTCTTCTGTAAGGTAGGATCTGTAAAATGGCCGTATTATTAGATTTGGATTCAAATTCATGGTCAGTTCTATGACTTCAACTCACTTGTAGTCGAAAATTTTTTACATGCCATACTACGATGTCTGTCGCATGAGTCCATAGTCTTCTGACCTTTTGATTAGGTAAAGATCTTAGATTTAGGATTTTTCATGTTCCCCTTTAGGTCTGGAAAATCATTTTTGTTCTTCCTTGTGATTGCACTTGACTTTTACTACCTCTCTTATGTTTAGGGCACGGCTGCTGGTGGAACCACAGAAATTGTTGTGAATGGATCTACAGGTTTATTACATCCTGTCGGAAAGGAGGGTGTAATCCCACTCGCAACGAACATGGTACAACTCGCCACGCATGTTGAGCGAAGATTGACAATGGGAAGAAAAGGTTATGAGAGGGTGCGCGAGAGATTTATGGAGCATCACATGGCAGAGAGGATTGCGTCGGTTTTGATTCAAGTGATAGAAAAATCAAAGGCTCACTCTCTAACTTGAGATATCTTTTGAGGTTAAATGAAGCAACAAGATTGTGAGATGCTACCCTCCCTCACTCTTTTGAAAATGCAACCTGGTGCAGATGCTCGACTCCTCAGGGAAATAAGTTCTATCACTTGATGATGATGGTTCCTTCATATTTCGTCAGAACATTTCACT
The DNA here is from genome assembly GCA_024364735.1 of Boesenbergia rotunda. NCBI lineage: Eukaryota > Viridiplantae > Streptophyta > Magnoliopsida > Zingiberales > Zingiberaceae > Boesenbergia > Boesenbergia rotunda. Next base: position 278,545 of record JAGFNQ010005909.1, read on the forward strand.
CCGGTTTGATCGCCATCCATCGTAGCATCGACACTTCAAACACCCCTCTATCTAGAGCCTCTTCCATTTGCTAACACCCAGGTACATACTGCGTTGTCAAAGTGTATTAATTAGTACTTGATCTCTTTGATTTATAGTCAGCTCCCAGTGATCACCCTTACTATTGTAACTATTGCATTGTATACGTTTTCTTTAGTGAACATCTCTTTTAGAAACACACTCTTAGGTGAATTTCAATTCATCACATGATATGCGAGAAAAGACGCATCATTTCTCTTAGTTTCTCTGACCGAAGTAACGTTTCCGAAATGAAAGAACAATGTACACTTAACCACATGAAACATTAGCTACTACACGCAGACATTGCAACTCTTCCTACAGAATCCGTGAGAATCCTCGGATCCTACCATATAGAGATGATTCTTTGTGCACTCTCCGACTGCAGCCCACTTGGGGCAGAGAACATTCGCATCCTCACATGCCTTACTTGACCTGTTCACCTCTTGGCTCTCAAATGTTGCCACATGAATCCACTTTGTCGCGGACCACTTTTCGCCTTCTATGACAGGGCAGCCTCCGTGCAAGCTCTTTGGATCTGTTGTTGCGTTAGGGTGAAGACTAAAGAAAAGCAAAGCGTCGCCTTTCTGAGGCTTTACTGCAGTCAAAACAAAGTAGCAAACAATCAGAAAATGCATAATAACTGGTGTTTGAAGTATAGAAAACCGTCAGAAAATGTTCTTCGTCGCGGACCAACCCAAACTTTGCTCCCAAAGTAGTGTTCTAATTTTGGTGGCACGAGAATGAGCATTCTAAAAGTACTAGACGAAGTGAGTTTGAATAAACTTGGTGACAAAATTACCGGCATAACCATTTTTTGCACAATCAGACCAATAGTCATCCTTTTGTTGAGACAATTTCCCCTGCAAATTACACACAGTGTTGTTGGTAATCGACAAGAGTAAATTTGACTAAAGGGAAATTTTATTGATGTCTAGCCTCTGAATCCGGGAAGACAGTCTCTCCGCCTTTTTGAACATCAGACAAGTACATTAGCACTGTGGCAACTCGATGACCTCCGAGTTGTTGATTGATTTTGTCATGAAAATAGTCGAAATGGGGTTCATACTTTTCACCATGTTCATAGTGAAGAACTTGCATTGCTTCCCCGTTTTCTGATTTATCGAGAATAGTTAACAGTGAAGCCGGTGAATGGTTAAAAAGAAGTATTGCAGAAAAGGGAAGATATTGAACTACCTTCTGGTAGGAAAGTCCAGGTAGCGATCCTATGCTCGATTTGTGCAATAGTTTCATCCTTTAAAATTCAACATCAAGCATTAGACATGTTAGTACTATGCAAATTCTATTTCACATGCACTTAATTTCTACAGAGTACCAAAGCTAACTGGCGCAAAAAAAAAGTCTTGCTATGAGAATGTCCAGCAACTTAAAGAATCCGTACCTCCATCAGTCAACCAGCCATGTTTGATGGCAAATGCTATGATAATAACATATGAACTCAAACACAACATATGACCTCAAATAAGTGGAAATTTCTAGCATAAATTTTCTTACACTGCATGACCTCCATCTCAAAACTAATTGAGTCAGTCAACTAATTAATAAACATCTCATGGAGGTGTTTTGTCAAAGGCATGCGCAGCGGCGATATCATTATCACAAACATGCACCAATACAAAACTCAGAAGCCAAACCAGTTTCTCAATCAGAGAATGTTACACAACATCACAATCTTTTTTTTTTCTCCCCCAAATTATGATTGGCCATTTTAGGCTGGATTCAATGTTCCAAATGAAACTAAAAACTATCTAGCAGCAATCTTGCATTACCAAGTAGCACACTGATTCATAGTTAGTATTTTGGTAGTTTGCTCAAAAGTAACCCCAAATAAGAGAACTCGATGTTAGGGGCTTAGGGCTAACCATACCAATGCAAAAGACCATCAACTTAAATGTAAAACAACCTTTTTCTATATTCACTTCAAATATACGGCTTTTGTTCATCATTTATGCAAAGGAAATAGATTTAGATTGTTAGGAGCAACCATGATAAGCATAAATAGTTAATTTCCAGAGTTAAGAAAGAAGTCACTCTAGAATTAGATATTTCAATGTTCACATATGGCCCTAAGTCTGCAAGCTATTTTTTTTTTGTCGTCGAAAACCTTACTATAGAAGAAAATTGAACTCCTTAGGCTTTAGAAGAGTGTGGATAGAAATGCAGTACGAATTTGTGCTATTATTCATCACCTGCCGCTTCTCGAGGAACATGCCCGAGCTCGTCCGCACCTCGCTCATCATGCTTTCCCCAGACTCGTTGTCCGCAACCATCGATTTCTCCAACTTATCCTTCGCCTGGTTTCACAGCAAACGCTACCATTGGAAACGAGATCTTGCTGAACAAGAAAGATTTCGCCAGGAAACGAGATCTTGCTCACCAGGGCAACCAGGTGCTCGCATTCGTCATAGGAGAGGAAACCCTTGTACAAGAACGCCCTAAACAAAATTCGCAGATCTAATGGAAGGCGAACAGGAGTAGAAACCGAGAGACGGGGCACGAATCGCTTCCTTACCTGGGACGCCACGAGAGCTGGATGACACGGGAAGGATCGACGAAGCTGTGATCGGCGACGGCAGTGAGCACACGGATCGCGAAGGCGAAGAGTACGAGGAAGGATCGATTCATCGGGAGCACGGCTCATGCTTTGGCTGGAAGACAAGACAGACAAGGTGTTTGATTAAATGTGCAACTCCAAATTTTGCCGCTGTTTAATTTCATTAATGCTGTGTTTTAAGTAGCTCGAAGAGTAAATTTTACGTCCCCACGGGATATGGACGGATGATTATAATACGTGGAGATTATTATCATAAGATTTGGGAGTTAAAATTTGACAAAGTTAATATATCCATTCTCCCCACATATTAGCCACAACATTCGAACTAGTAATTGTGATTTATCTCCTCCGTATTAACCGTGATTTATCTCCTCCGTGTTAGTCCTGGGACGATTGACGGGAGCGCTAGGGACAAGCGAATCGTCTTTTGTCACCTCAAAGAGTAAATTTTACCGCCTTCATGTCTGGAAAGTTGGAGAGTTTGGTATGCTTGTTTTTCATTTTTATTTTTCATAGAAAATATAATTTTCTAAAAAAACGTATTTGATTTGTATTTTTTAGAGTTGTTTTCAGAAAAAGATGTAGCGTTTTCTGAAAAACTAGAGAATGAAATAAATTATTTTCAAAAAAATGAAAAAATATGATTTTCTACAAAATAAAAATAGAAATAGAACAAACCAAACGCTCCCGTTTCTCACTGTTAATCATAATATTCGAATTAATAATTTTCTGATTTATTTCTTCTATGTTGATATTGAGATGGATTTGCGAGGCGCTGGAGATGAGCGAATCGTCTTCTGTCACCTCGAAGAGGAAATTTTGCCCCTGAGACTATGGTGTAGCGGAAGGATAATTAATTCTTTCAAGCATTCGCGGTTCGATTCCTAATTATGACAAATTTTAGTTGTCTCTCAAGCATCCGTGATTTGATCCCTAGTTATGACAAATTTGACAGAAATTTTCCTCCAAATAGAGCTCGCAACCGTGGGATATTGGACTTCCGAACCGTCCATCATGAGCCCTTCTCGATTTACCTAGTGACTTATGAAAAATTTCTATGGAACTGAATTGGTCACCCCAAATTCGACGTTAACCAATCTAATTGAGAGTGAGTCACGGGACAGATTTATTAGATATTAATTCTTGATATACACATACTTTTGGGAAAAAAATATTTCTCTCAGTCCTTAATTATTTAATTCCTGATTTACACGTAACTTTTCGCTATAAAAAAAATTTAATTAACGAGGTTGAGTAATCTCTAATCTCGAATCTCGGACGATCAATTTGACCTTATAAAAGTTTTCCATCTGCCATCAAATTAAATCAGAAAATATTCATGATGGACAATTCGGAAGCACAGCATGTTAGGTAATCTTTGCTATAACAATGGAAGAGGAAAGTGAGAATATATAAATGTGATTTAATTTTTATTTAATTATTTTTTAACTTATGATTGGATTATACACGTAACCTCTCGTTATAAAAAAAAATTGATTAACAAAATTGAGTAATATCGAATCTCGGGCGATTAGCTCAGTCCTACAAAAAATTTTCACTGACTGTTAAGTTAAATTGGAAAACGTTCGTGATGAACAGTTCAGAAGCTCAATTTCCTTTCACTATAATAATGGAAGAGGAAGTGAGAATATATAAATATGATTTTATTTTTTATTTAATTATTTTTTAACTTATGATTGGATTAGATTTTATTTTTAAAATTTAAAAATTAAATTACAATTTTAATTATAAAATAAAATTTCAAACCAAAATATTATTTGAGATTTACATAAAATTTACATGGCAAATATCAACTGTGCCCAACATCACTAGTAGTTTGAGCACCTCTAGAGTTTGAAAATGCACCAGCATAAGAATTATACTCTCACTGTATAGGTTATCCGCCTTGTCAGTCTGAAAATTTCTCACTAATCACTACAATAAATTCAGAAAATCAGAATTATCCATCGTGCCCAACATCACTAACAGTTCGAGCACCAGATGCGTTCGAAAATATCCAACGTGAGAATCAAACCTACATATAACATAGGTTATCCAAGATCTTATAATCCAAAAAAAAAAATCAAACAACTTTACCAATAATTTAATCATATATGTAGGCGTAAGAACTAAGAATTGAATCTTAATTATTTAAAAAATACACCCCATCTTTCCTACAAAAATCATACCTTGATTCCGAACTTCCCAAATAAGAAAATCAAGATCTCAAACGCCCCACAAGCATTTATAGAAAAGTAAATAAAAAAAATCAAACAGGCCACCGTAAGAGAAGATATTTTTCCTTATTTTATCAAAAATCAACCCTATTTATTTCTTAAATATATTATATGAACTCGACTATACAGTGGATCCTCACATCATGCCCTTGAATTATCATTGTGATTTTCTGTGTCCAATAAAAATAAATAAAAAAACATTTTTGTGTAACTTGATTAATTAATGAAATTCGAATTTACCCAAAAAAATAAAGTTCACTTCTCTCCCGCTTTGAAACATCCTCAGGAACAAGCCACAATTTCGATATCTAAATCAGTCTCAACCTTTGTTTACTCCAGCCCTCCCTCCGGAGTCCGGAGTAGGCAGTTAAAGAAAGATGCCAGGAACAAAACAAACACATGGGGTTTCAACAAATACATGTTCGAATAAGACCAATGCTGGTAGAATTGCGTGGTGTAATCGGTAACATTCACACCGTGCGTAAAATGCTACGAGTCTCCAACAAGATTGCGAAGCTAAACTTACAACCGAGTAAATGGATGACGATTCTGAATATTATGAAAGCATGTTCTCGTACGAACTCAGCTCAGGAGCCTATTATATGAAACTCGAATTGGGATGGACAGTGGACAGTTGATCGCGATGGATACCAAGGAAAGCTAGTATCCTCTTCCACGGCTGCCTACCCGTCCTCGCCCACGAACATAACCTCTGCCACCGCCATTGCTATTCCTTCCACCACCACCTGGTCCACCTCCATATCCTCCTCCATAGACTGGACCTGCACCTATTGTGTCCAGATTGAATCAATAGAGAATTTGAATGAAAATCTAAGGCAAAGAAGAAAAATAACAGGCACTAAATAGTGGCTTTCATTGGACGGGTACGCGAATAGGAGGTTTCAGAAAGAATGAAACATCCGGGGACATGTCCACAACACTCAACTCTGAATAGGAATTTACAACATAATAACTACACACGCAATAATCTGACTGACGGGTTGAACCTAGCAACAGTATCATATTCTTATTGAGCTTAACGAGGACAGGCATGTAGAATTTGCAAAAAATTTTAACTAGAATGATATTATAGACCAAGATGAATCAAATGAAAGACTAGACTAGAGAGCAATACAACTAAGAACTTTTAACATAGCATAATTACTATTTAGCCAACCTAGATTAAGATTAGCCAATTCCAATACTAGTAGAAGAATCTCTTGGCAATAGCAGGACTATTGTCTATTTGCAATATCTGCTTAACTACAAGTAGGTAAATCCAACTTAACAAATACATGTTCAAACTATTACATTTCACACCATTAACTTTTTAGTAAATTCTAGGTTTATTTAATCATATTAGCTAATTTGAGTTGTCTTGAGTAGGATTGACTATGTACCTTAAATTTGTTCTGAAATATGTTTTCTGAATAAGTGTAGAACAAAATTAATCATTCTGAGCTTACCACGAGAATTCCAACCTCTACCTGACCCACCACCTCGGCTCCAATTTGCGTTCCATCCACCATTTTCTATTGTGAAAATGGTGAATTAAAAAAGGTCAATTAAAATAAAAGAAATAGAAGGTAAAAAGGATCAATTACTATACCATGTAATGTACATAATTATACTGTAGTGAATACAATCCATCAGAACAAACATATCGAAGTACATATAGAATTCATAATAGCATGTATGACCATAAGCAGAAGTATTAAACAGTGAGACAAATACAAGAAGTTTCAGAAAATTAAAATACCTTGATTGCTTCGGTAGCCACCATATCCACCTTGATTATAGCCGAAACCGTTGTAGCCCCCACCATTGTAACCCCCTTGATTGTTGCGGTACCCATAATACCCACCCTGTTCGTTGTTATATCCACCATATCCACCTCTTGCCCAGCCCCTTCCTCTTCCACTACCCCTACTGCGCTCCCGACCATATGAATCTTTTGCAAGTAAAACAAAACACATATGGTACCCAAAGTTATAATTATATTTTTCATTGTTTCACCAATGCTTTATTTTCCAAATCTCAGTACCTTGATTAAGTTGACCTAATGTTTGTCGATGTTGTTGCTGCTGCTGCTGAGACTGCTGTAATTGTTGAGACTTCTGTTGACGCTTTGGCTTCTCAACTTGTGCTGGTGCTTGATAACTACGAATGGAGTAAATATAACCTTACATGCAGATTTCCTAGTACACTCAAATATAGAATTATGTTTAAGAAGGCATGTATGAAATGTTAGTACCCTGGGGTCTTCTTTTTAGGCTCTACGATTGACAAAGTTATAGAGATCACTGAAACAAGGCGTTTCGTCTCCAACCTGTAACAAGACTATGCAGGAATATATTACCAACAGACCTACTGAAAAGACTCATTCTATCAAGGAAAGAAGTTCATCAAATGACTCACGGAACCAAACCCTCTTCAATAGGCTCCCAAACATCAGTGATACTCACGGAACTTATTGAGACATCTTGATGTAAATGCGGATTCCATTTCTGTGCTAGACATACAAGTCAAGAAAAGCTAAATTGATAAACCTAACAAAATGACAAACAAGTAAAACTTCGACCTTGATAATTTCAGTAGCAGCTACAGCTTTGCTGATTGCCAGTCCCATTGCCTTCAACACAATCACCTTCAAACTTCTTTCCTGTATGGAAACCCACATTAATTATTAATAGAAGTTATAATATATCAACAAAGTCAGAGGATGAAAAATATACAAGCACATAGAAAGTTTCCTGCAACGTCAAACTCAAAGGATAACAAACATGAAAAAAAATATATAAATAATCCATGATAAACAGAAACAAATGTAGAAAATAATTTCCTAGAAAAAAGAGCATCATTTTACTAACAGTTTCGATATCAGAGTTCCGAAAGTATCATACAACTGCACTATTTAATATTGTTAGAGACCCCATAGCCATTTAACTTAGACGGAGAAAGTATTTGACTACCATAAGAAGAGTATAGTAGGCTTTCATGTAAGTTAATCTAGATTGACATAATTCCAGTTTGTGGTGAAGTTAAGAATGATAAACATTTCCTCATTTTGGAAGGGTATAGTCGACTAAAAGCTTCCTGGAAAGTCGCTACAATATGCTTCGCAAATCTCAAAAAAGGATCAATTGAAGTTATACTCTTCAGTTTTGAAGCACCTTCAGTAATCAATATGGTATAGCATGTATACAGCAACTTTTCAGATCTATTCCAGTTGATGAATTTCTACTCTTCTTCATTTCACAGGGGAAAATTTATTCAAATAATTTGCAGAGGGATTATGATGTAGCTATAGCAGTCAGGCAAATCCATATTGATGTGGGGGTTGATATTTCAGCTTAAAAGAAATTGTTAGAATAACTAGGGGCAAAATAACATATTATCTGGCATAGAAAAAAAGGAACACAAGCACCTGGTCCTCGCTGTTGAGAACCCATCCCAAAAAGTATGCAACTTATTCTTGTTAGTTTCTAACGGAAGAAGATTAAAGAAGGTTATCATGCAGAAAATGAGTATTTTGTTCCTTCATTAATTGTCACTTATGATATCTTCCCCAGAAATCTATGGTTACCAAAAATCAGGTCTTCCTCGTTTATCCCAAGAGGCAACAATTAAGAACACCACAATCTCCATTCTCCCTGCCACCAATATTAGCTAACCTCCTACACAGAGTCATCAATGTGCATAGGTACCGAGACGGCCAAACCCATCCTGAACAAACCCCAAATTTTCCACAAAAGGTACCAACCATTTCAACTATATGAAGTAGAATACCAGAAAATATCATTAGGATTTCTGATACAACTCCGAGGTCAAAAATTGACACACAAGAATGTGACGTACAAATGCATCCGACGAAGAAAGGGGGAACAAAATCCAAACGCACAACCAAACTCCACAATAACAAAGCGCAAGGGAGGAGAGGAGAAGAAGAAGAATAGGAGGACACCTGAAGGAGACTGGAGGCGTAGTTGACATAGTTACGGATGAGTCCCTGCGAGGTGATGCGGATCTCGTTCTCGTTGATCGCCGCCGACTCTGGCCGCGGCTTCTCCACTTTCTGGTACCGATCCATCTCTCAGCAATCACTCCCTTGCTGTAGCCGAGAATGATCGAAGCGGGCGACTCGAAGTAGGGTTTCGCGATGACGCAGAAGACAAGGAGGGGGCGGGCAAGTGAGGAGCGTTCCCGCAGTTCGATGCGAGGTCTTAAACCCTAGGAAATGGGTGGCCCTACTTAGCTGAGGCAAATTTTCCAAAAGCTCCCCTAAAGATGGCTAATTAACAATTGGAGGCCCCTACTTGGATGCTTTCCATCTACACTTTCCTGGCAAGTATTTTTGTGATACAAGATTATTTCAAAAAACATTAAAATTTATCATTTTAAATAAATAGAAGTAACATTTTAATTTTTCAACTTAAAATGAATTATTTAAAATATTAAGATATCCTTGGCAATTTGGCATCTATTAATCAGAAAAAAACAATTAAAAGAGTATGCTTTTTATTTGACACTTCTGTTTCATCTTAAAACATTTTTATATAAAACAATATCAGCTTAGTCATGTCTCACAGATTCACAAAGTCAGTTGATATTGAAATGAATAATTATTCTAATAAATTTTAATGTTAATGAATATAAGATATTTCACTAGATATTTAATCTTTCTAGTTAGGATAAATATTCTTATTAATTTATTTCCTTTCTATATAAGAGTCTGTTTTAATCTTTAAATTTAGATATTTGATTATCTTATGGATGGTGACAGCGTAATCACTTGACAATTATAATAGCTACGATTACATACTTATTACTAGAGTTGTAAATGAATTAGGCATGTTTAAGAGCTTTCAAGCTCGCTCAAAAAATATTTAATTCATGTTAAAACTTATTAAATTTAAGTTAAATTCGAACATATTATAATTTTTTCGAATCGAATTATAACTTATAATATTTTATTTGACTATCCATGAGTTGCTCGCAAGTCAAACTCAAATTGAATTTGAATTTATATCATTTTGAACTATAGTTCAATTCAGCTTGAATTAAAGTTCGAATAATTCAAATAGAGCTTATAGTCGAATTTTATTTTGAATCGAACTCGAGCTAAAATTATTTATATATTCAAACTTTGAATTGAATTCAAATATCATATAAAACTTTTAAGCTCAAATTCAAATATTAATATTTTCCTAATATTTTAACTTGATTTAGTTCGTTTGTACCCATAGTTACTACAAGTATACAATTGTATATATAGACTTATAACTGCTACACTATAATATTCATCAAAAATAAATTAGCCTAGTTATTACAACATACTGCTCATAAAAATAAATTGTTATAGTTAATATAATATAATATTGATAAAAATAAATTATCTATGTTGTACTGCTATAATAATATTGACTGATAAAAAATGAATTATTTATATTATAATAATTATGAACTATAGTTGTTAACTTGTTATAATATAGTATTATTAGTATCGATCAAAATTAAAGTATTCATGTTATAGCAACTATTATCTCGTAACTGATATAACAACGTAAAAAATAAGAGCATTTTCAAAAATAAAAATATATGACAATTGATCAAAGGATACATCTAAAATTTGGAATTGACCAAAAGAGGTTCCAAACTTTGAAAATGTCTAAAAGATGCACATTTTTCACATTTTATCCTTATGTCAAATCTGACATTTTCTCTATCTCTCCTCTTTCCTTCCTAGTATGCATGCAACTACTTTTTTCATCTCTTTTGCATGTACGCACAACTTAATTAATTACATTACTTCTTTCTTCGGACGATCTAAATTGGTACTGATGCTACCTAAGCTTCTCGACGGATAACTCATTAGTGATTCAACAAGAAAGGAGGGGGATGATGCTTTGACATGGTTCCTTCAGGGAGTTTTTGAGAGAATGAACACGAGTTAGAAGGATGATCGGAGAGGTTCCAGCGCAGTTACTTCGACACTCAAGTTATAGGTGGAGATCAAGAGAAAATGCAATAGGAGCGGATTAGAATTTTAGAAGAGACCTCTTCCTTTTGGGGTGAATACCTTTATGTTAGTAGGAGCCCTAGAGCCAATTATGTGATGATTGACTAGAGACTTTTTGTATCATATTCTATCATTAATAAAGACATATTTGGTTATTATACTTACTTTATACTCATGCCAAATAACTAAGTATAATAATGTCCTTGGGTAGTAGGTTCTTATCTACATCATATCGATTGGTTGAATCGATAGTGAGATGATGTAGAGAACACTACACTAAACCATTCCTAGTCGAGCATTAATATTCAAGGACAATATTAATGCATGGAGACTAGCATGTAGGTCAATAGATGACTTGAGCTCACAAGTCATGGATATGTGATATCAAGTTAACACATGGGTATACATTAGAGAATGTGTACTGAATTGACCCGCCATGAGAAAGGTTCATACATTGTCATATGAGTGTCATAAACTTTCTCATGTGACTATTAGTATGAATAGTCCTTAGACCTGAAGTCACTACGAGTCCCTACATAAGGAGTTATGTACTTTGGTATCGTCAAACGTCACCCGTAATAGGGTGGACTATAAAGGCGATCACTAGGTATATAATGAATTATACGGAGGGATGTGAGTAATGTAGATGAGATCTATCCCTCCCATATGACGGGAGTGATATCTGTGGGCCCATTGATCCAGTAAGACTGCTAAAACGTATGACCATGCTCAAATAAGTTAATATGAGATATTGAGCTCATTTGTTTGAGTGAGTCTACTTGGGGATCAAGAAACACAAAGATTGATCGAGGATGATACAGTCTATGCCTCATTGGTTAATCTAAATATCGAGGATAGAAGGACAAGGTCATACATTATCCTAGTCACGGAGGTTAAGTCGGATCTCGACTTTCTTGTTACTTGGGTAGCAATGATGCATTGCTAGATGTCACTCATTGCTTATGTGTCTAAAGCGGTTTAGACACATTGCCAACGTTACAAGAACCTATTGGGTCATATACTAAGGACACGTTACTTCGGAGATTAATTGATCTTAGTTTGACTAAGATTTAATCCGAATTGGATTGATTGAGTTAGACTCAAGTGAATCCAATTGGATTATGGAATTGAGGTCTAATTTGAGTTAGACTCATTTAGATTAGACTCAACCACATTTGGATGAGATATTAATTAATTAAAATGTTTAATAAATTAATAATAGAGGAGGATGAAAAGATTCTCTTCATTGAATGAAGAGAAGTTGAAGAGCCACATGAGAAGATGTGTTCTTTATTAGCTTTAATGAGGGAAGCAAAAGGGACAAAAAACTCTTCATATTCATGGAATGAGTATAAAAGAGTTTTCTTGTCATTTGGATAAAGTTAAGTCTTTTTTCCTTTCCCTCTTCCTCCTCTTCTCCCTCTTTGGCCGAAACCCTATTTTGGGGTTCTTGGTGTCTTTGCGAACTACCTCAAGTTGCTAGCACAACTAAGGTAGTTCTTCTCCAGAGTTGAGAGATTGTGTTCATGTGGATATGTATAGAGGCACAGACGCTTAAACATGCAAGAGATCCGGCGTACCTTGACGAGCGGGATAAACGAAAGGGCACGCATCAAAGGTATATCTATAAGATAAGTAGATGTAGATCGACTTTGTACGAAACATGGATTGCTCGAGGGATCTTGTTTCTGTTGGATAGGGTGGACCGACTAGAGAGGGGGTGAATAGACAGTTATGAAAAATAATGGAGATAACACTCGTTTAAAAAAAACTTGGTTGCAACTGGAACGTTGCTTCCAAGACGGTTAACGCTCAAACAGAACTCCTTCAGGCGGAGAAGCCTTTACAGTTGTAGCACTGAAGACTTAGAGAGGTTACAATTCAATTGATGCATTTATTTCTAAATTCTAAGCCTATTTATAGCCTAAGAGAATAAATCTGGATTGTTAATTGTTGAGGAATTTTCTCTTGGCCGTTGATCCATGGATGTAATCTGGATGGTTGATCTTAGATGGGATTAACCTGCATCCATTGGATCTGATTAAAGGATAAGACTTTATCCTTTTTGAGATAAAGGAATTTTTATCTTCTGCTCGAGATTGCTATTGTAATCTCCAAGTAAGAATATCGGCAAGAATAAACTGTCTCTGACCTTTATCCCAACTGGTAAGCTTGGCAGCCTTTGTTCTCGAGGTCTTGGGTTTAATTTCTCTTAGCAACAATTTAATCTTTATTTTTCGAGCGACTAGCCTTTTGGTTCTTCTGCTTGCAACAGATAAATAACTTTATCATCTGCTCGCAACAACTTTAATCACATCTCCTCCCTATCCTAATTAGTAAGGCTGATGATATACGTAGGAGAGGTTGCTGGTTCGAATCTTCACAGTAACAAATAAAAATTTTTTTGTTTCAGGTGCCTGGTTTGACTTGGTCAAACTGACCAGTCTTTTGGTTCATCTTCTTGGTGATTTCCAGCCAACCGGAGTTAGGCTCACCCGAACCCAACTCCGGCCTTTCGCCCCTCGAGCGTCCTTCCTCCCGGCTTCTCGTCCCTCGGACACCGCGCACGTCCTTCTCGCTCCACCGGCGTACTCTTCCGCAGCTTCCGCATCCCTCGGATTGTACCGAGTCTGTCGGCTCACTTCCCCGCATAATCCTTCTCGTCCGCTACGTCTTACGCTCAACTTCCTCCGTACCTAAGCTCCTGCACACTTAGCAGAGGGATTAAACATACCAGGACCTAACTTTACCTGGTTGATCACATCAAAACTTACCGGGGCACCAACAATCTCCCCTTTTTTGATGTGCATCAACCCAGGTTCAGTTAGGGTTAAACCAAATAAGTAAAAAATAGTAAAATTAAATAAACAGGTTAAGCATGAAAAAGATGTTTCAATGCAAATCTACAATCTCTCCCTGTACACTAGCCTACTCTCCCCCTTTGATCACAACAAAAATCGGGGACTAATAAACCGGGGAATAAAAGTTAGCATATTGTTAAAAAAAAATGAAGTGTTTAACTAAAGCTTAAAAGAAAAAAAAAATTAGTTTTCAAAAATAGCATTTTCAAGAATTTTTCAAATTAAAAAAAATATAATTACATAAAAAAAATTTCCTTAAATTCTAAATGCACTTAAAAAATTCGGAAATAATTTTGACAAAGTCAACATTCGATTTATAGATCCTAAAAAATCGGATCTAGTCAAACTCTTTTTCTTCGAATTCTTAAAATTTAAAAATATGGTTTCATCAGAAAAATCATAAAAATTCGAAGAGTGTTCGAAAAATTTCAAAAAGTTTCAAGTGTATAGCCAACTTTCCTTAAGTAACAAAAAATTGTACTGAATTTAAAAAAATGACACACAATAAAAATTGTTAGTCAATATCTGCAACAAAAATTAATTTAAGACAGATTTAGGAATCCAAAATAGGTTACTATCAACCGGGTTAGTTAAAAATTTAGGGGGCACATAATTTCTTGATAATTTCCTAAGTTGGCCCTTGACATAGCCTCCTTAACTAGCTTAACGCACCTTAGCCCGACATCAGGTACTACCACGGGTCTAGTCTGATTCAAATCATGCTCAATATGAGTTTGTTTTCCTGAAGACCAAGGCGACTTTCTAATTGATTATTTCAATAATATTTTAACACTTTCGGAGAAGCTGAAATAAACAATGGAGGGTATCGCTGGATTTTATGTAATCCCAAAAATCCATAGGACATGAATTAGGTCCAATCGGGCATGTGTAGGTTCATTAATGGGTTTTGACCAAGGAGTCTAACGATGCCCCTCTTTGCTTATTTTGGTTTATCCAAAAATGTTAAAATGTTATTGTAAGAATCAGCTAGAATATAGATCTGATTTCGGGAAAATTAGGTCCATCATGGGCCTGATCTGAATCAAATCAAACCCGTTGTAGTGCCAATTCAAAGAAGGATTCTCCAAATAAAAAGATGATGTAATTAGTGTTGGGAATCGTTGACCCGGCTAGAGGGGTAAATAACCGATCACCTTCAATTGTGGTTTTCTTCTACACTTTATTTGTGCACAACGGAATACAAAATAAATTAAACTAACAAAGAAAATAAACCGCTAACACAAAACCTTTAACATGGTTCGGAGATAACGCTCATACTCCACGGTAGTCCATAAGGTGGACTATCCCGATCCGTCGGTGGATGACTCCTTAGAAACCTCTGGCTAGCCCACGTAGCTCCTTGTGGGTGGAGAAACCTCGCCACAGTCTTGTACACGCACACTTAAGCATGGTAGACTATTAATAGGGGTTAACCACCTCTATTTCGTCAACCCTAGTTCGTCATCCCGAGTTCTCTTTAATAGAACTCAGTTGTTGAACTAGCCGTTACCAGTCGATTGGTGCCAATACTAGTCGACTGCTACATCCGAATTCGAATGTTACAGCCCAACATTCAAATTCTAGTCAACACAGTCAACCGCACAGAAGATCAATCGACTAATCCTTCTGTGACCTCTATCAGTCGACTGCTTCAAGCCAAATACTAAACCTCATGTTTCAGCCCCGAGTATAATTACTCTGCACTCGTTCTTGCCCGACCAACCTAGACTTAGCCTTCTAGCCTCCTCCATTAGTCTTGCATCCCTCGGATGTCTCTCCATCCTTCACGACTTACTTTCTGGAGCTTTCTTCGATCTCGATCCTTGTTGTCGGGTCTTCCTTTGCCATGATCTAACTTGGACTTTCCTTGTTGTACCTGTTGGGGTAATCGGTCCAAGTATGATCGGGAAGATCATGATTTTGATGTGTGTGTGTCAATATGGTTAAGGTTAGAGTGTTATGTTATTTTGATATGTGTGAATAAGTCTTGCAGGACTTAGTGAGTCACACATGGAGGACACGTCCGAGGGACGAGAGCCGAGAGAAGAGGACTCCAAGGGCAAACCGGGACGTGGACTTCAAAGGGCACATGTGAAGGATGGCATGGAGGCAAGCCGAGGGCTTGCATGCGCATCTGAGGGATGATAGCCGGTGGAAGAGGACTTCAAGGGGCAAGCCAAAGGAGTGTACTTGAAGGCATACGTGAAGGAGGGTCTTCGGAGTGAGGAAGAGTGGTTTTGTAAGCTGGACAGTCGACTGAGAATAAATCAGTCGACTGCCAGTAGAGGACTCGAACTCACAGTAACATCAGTCGACTGGTCCAAGACCAGTCGACTGGTAAACTTGAAAAACTAGTCGTTGGGTAGCTGCTTCGGTGGGACCAGTCGACTGCCCCAGGGGCAGTTAACTGGTATCGGGCTGGATGGCTTTAGGAGTTATCCTTTACTCTATTTAAAGGAGGACTTTTGAGTAGGTCAAGGTTACGGTTCTTAAGAGTAGAATCATACTGTTTGTGCTAAAAAATCTCCAGCTCTTCCTCTCATTCTTATTTCTATTTTGTAAAGAGGAAGAGGTCAACCTTGTGAAGATTTCTCCACCTTGAAGGAGGTTTTCATAGTGGAGCTTGTGCGCACGTGTGGATCCTTGGATTAGTCACCTCTCTGAGGTGGATACCAAGTAAATCAGGGTGTCAGCATTGCTCTTATTTGTTTTTATTAATTTTGTTTGTGTTTAGCTAACCATCTTTGTAAACAAAATCGAAAGAAGCTATTCACCCCCCCTCTAGCTTGGCGCCACGATCCTAACAGTACCTATATCCTGCACACTCATAATACATATCAAATACAACAATAAACATAACTTAAAACTTTGCCCAAACATCAAAACCTAGGGCACCTAGATTGCTCCAACAATCTCTCCCTTTTTGATGTTTGGCAACCCGTTCAAGTTAGAAAAACAATAACAAAGTAAAAAATCATAGATCCTAACCTTAGGCTCTCCCTTCACTTAAGCTCTCCCTCGAGTTTTGATTTCTTACAAAGGTACTTCTCCCCCTTTAATAACAAATGAGCAACCATTACTCCCCCTTCACCTAAGCTCCCCCTTGAGCTTTGATTTCTTGCAAAAGTGTGTTGGTTTTCCACTTAAACTTAACACGTCTCTCCCTTTGTCATATATCAAAAAGAACTCCAACAATATCTCAATATTTGGATTCTTTAACCTCTAAGGATTATAAACATTGTATATTAATCCCCCATAAGATTATATACCTATTTACAATCATTTAGGCCCCCAGGGCTATGGTGCAGAGGAAGGGCGACTAGTTGTTATCCCAGGCATTTGCGGTTCGATCCGCAACTACGACGCATTTTGCAGAATTTTTCCTCTAAACGGGGTGCGAACCCTGAGATGCTAGGCTTCTGGACTGTTCATCATGAACACTTCCCAATTTACCCTGACGAGCGGTGGGAAACTTCTGTGGGGTCGTGCGGGTCAACCGAGGTTGGAAAATCCTCATTAATAGTTTTTATTTACAATCATTTGGATACTTTTTTACTGCTGAAAATAGTTTTAACACGTATCAATCGACTGAGACAGTTACCAGTCGACTGAACCCTATCGAAAATAATCTTACAGAATTATCAGTCGACTGGTCCCTGCACCAGTTGACTAATACCCTGATATCAGCTTATTTCTACATTCTGAACCAAATTTCAGAAATGCACTAGAAAATTTATAAATTTCTAAAAATTCTCAAATTTTGTGGAGAGGTTTATGGTACCCGTGTCTATTTGGAAAAAATATATTTAAAAATTTATATATCTTGGATCTCATGATTGACACAAAATCCAAAACTAACTAAATCGTTCAATGAACCTTGATCTAAAGTCCTAGTTTTGGTCCCCTCTTGATATATCTGCTCATACCAAACCATAATACATCCCTAACTTTGGTTTATATTATATCTATACATCAACACCCATAATTTCATGCAATATGACCCCAATGTCATATTTCTTGCACGACACACAGCCCATATATGCCCAAACCCAAAGATTGAGACTTAAATTCATCTCCAAATCCTTTGACACGCTTCATAATCTATTTAGACTTCTAGGAGATATCCTCTTAAGATCCATTTACCATGGGTCCTAATTTAACTCTTTGAGCTCCCCCTTGAGCTCTTAGCCTTAGCCACCTTCTTAGGTGACTCATCTATAGTTACTAGGTCACACCAGTATACTTCCAGTGACACTTGTCCCGCAACCTTTACCTTTTAATCTTAGACACCTTGTCCTTGATTACTCCTCTCTTACCAATGTTTTGTGTCATCCTAATATTTGACATTCTTTTAGTCTTAGAGGTATCCAATTTGATATTTTTGACTTTTTGACTACCCAAACACATGTCAAGTCACCTAGGTTCAATAATGAACCTATATAGGACTTTCTTCATTTTCTCAAGTCTCGCCTTCAAGACTTGATTTTCTAATTCTAAGGTTCTAACCCTAGAGTCAGCATGTCTATCTTGGACATTCTTATACCTACCCACCTTCCTAGGCATATGTCTTCTCTTCTTTGGATTAATGACTTGATCATTTACTACCTTCCTCTCCTTAGGTATGGTTGTTTGGGTCTTATTGGGTCTAGCCTTGGATAATGATTTCCTAGTTATCTACTTTGTTAATATTATTCCTATCATTATACCTAAATTCATGATTATTCTTGGGTAAATAATGTACATTATTTCCAACAAACAAATATGAATTAGATTTTGGATTAAACTTTAAATTATGGATTACCTTACCTTTTACATTTGAAGTTCCCCCTTGACTTAAGCACCTCTTCTTCTCCAATTTCTTCAAATGCCCTAGCTTCTTGAGTTCTCCTTTTCGGACATTTTGTGTGGTAGTGGTAACATTCACCACACGTGAAACAAATTATATGCTTCTTATCCTTGACTTCATCCCTATAACCCATATTAGTTTTCAAATGAACTTTACCGAGTTTAGGGTTGACCTCCTTTACCTTCTTAAGTGAATGACACCTACTATTGTAATGTCTCATCTCCCCACACTCAAAGCATTTGATGTGTGATTTCCCACTTTTCTCGATAGTTGAGGTTGAGGATTGAGCTTCCAAAATCTCCTCCATCTTGGATTGCTCTTCTTCTTCTTCACTTGAGGATGTGGACGATTCCACTTCCTACTCCTCTTCGAATGTTGAACTCGATTCAACTTCCGATTGGTCCTTCTCCTCCTCTTAGACCAATGAACCCTTATCCTTAGGCTCCTCCACTTCTTGTCATTGTGTAGGATTCTCATGAAGAGTTATCACTTTACTCCATAGCTCATAAGTATTCTTGTATTCACCTACATGCGACACAATATAAGAAGGTAATAAATTCAAAACAATTCTCGTTACCTTCTTATTCGACTCCGCTTCCCCTTTTTGTCCGTCAGAGCTTTGAACGGAACCTCAAATGCGGTCCAATGGTCTCAATCCATTTGGAACCATTCTCTAGCCGCTTCCTCCAATAATCGAAATCGGTTTAATCGTATGGAGGTGGGATCACTCCATCTTCCTCTAGCACTTTGTTCTCCCGGTGATTATTCCGTAGATGAGCGATCTTGCTCTGATACCACTTGTTGAGAATCGTTGACCCGGCTAGAGGGGGTGAATAATCAATCACCCTCAATTATAGTTTTCTCCTTCACTTTGTTAGTGCACAGCGAAATACAACACAAAACCTTTAACATGGTTCCGAGATAACACTCTTACTTCACGGCAGTCCGTAAGGTGGACGATCCCGATCCGTCGGTGGATGACTCCCCGGAACCTCCGACTAGCTCGCATAGCTTCTTGTGGGTGGAGAAACCTCGCCACAGCCTTATACACACACACCTAAGCTTGGTAGATTACTAATAAGGGTTAACCACCTTTATTTCGTCAACCCTAGCCGTCATCCTAAGTTCTCTTAAATAGAACTCAGTTGCTAAACTAGTCGTTACCAATCGATTGGTGGCAATACCAGTCGACTGCTTCACTCGAATTTGAATGTTACAGGCCAACATTCGAATTCTAGTCGACTGTACAGAAGATCAGTCGACTGATCCTTTTGTGACCTCTGCTAGTCGGCTGCTTCCAACAGCAGTCGACTACCAAAACCTTAAACTTGGGGTTTCAGCCTGGAGCACAATCACTTTACACTCGTCCTCACCTGACGAATCAAGACTTAGCCTTCTAGCCTACTCTATCAGCTTGCGTCCCTCAGATGCCTCTCCATCCTTAACGACTTGCCTTTTGGAGTTTTCTTCGGCCTCGATCCTTGTTGTCGGGTCTTCCTTTGTTAAGATCCCACTTGGAATTTCCTTGTCGTACCTGTATCCTGCACATTCACGATGCATATCAAATACAACAATAAACCTAACTTAAATTTTTGCCCAAACATTAAAACCTAGGGCACCTAAATTGCTCTAACAATTAAGTTGTGGTATTGATTTTCAAAAATTAGCACCATAATAACTATGCATGTAAAAGAGATATATATATATAGAGAGAGAGAGTTTGTGTATATTTTGCTATGCTATGGACTTTATCGTGCAAATTTTGTACTTACTTTAACTATTTTTTTGGTTTGAAACATTGTTTATGTTTAATACTATAACTCAACTGGGAAGCATAAACCCTAGGGATAATTGCAAGCTAAAATAAATAAAATAAAAAATAAAGAAAAAAAATCAGATACACTAAGTTTGCACGAGTTTACACAGTAGGATCTTAGTGTGTGTGTGTGTCTATATATATATATATATATATATATATATATATATACAATCATGATACTGTGCGCTACTTCCCGTGCGCTCCTCTTCCGCGATCGCCAACGTGGCCATCCGAATCACTTTTCTACCTTTATTTAATTATTTCATTTGTTGTATTTTCCTCCTCGCCGCCGTGCCTGCGCTCGCGATGAGGAGGCGATGGGCGTTGGAACGGCGTCGGGTCGAATTCTTCAAAGGATACTTCTTTGAATGTTGAGGCGAGTGAGGAGAGGAACGACACGGTAGTGGTAAGAAGGTGTCGGCGGTGGGAAGAAGCCGTCGGCGTCGTGGTAGAGGAACGACACGGCGATGGGAAGAAGGTGTCGGCGGTGGGAAGAACCCTCGGCGTCGTGCAATGAAGGTGTGGGAAGAAGGTATCGGCGGTGGGAAGCCTTCGGCGTCGCGCGATGAAGGTCTCGGCGGATGAATAAGTTAGGTTATGCATAAATTATTTAATTGAGAAAAAAAATTTTAATAAAGAAAAAAAATTGAATTTTGAAAAATAAAATAAAAAATGTTAATTTACGTTGATGAACATATAAAATCCCGAAAACAAATTTATTTTATTTTTTAAAATTTAACTTTTTCTCAAGTAATTTTTTTTCTTTATTAAAATTAAGTATTACGTTTTACTCGTCTTCTTCGACCGATAAACGGACTGCGTGTGGAGGGGGCTGGAGGCGGCGGGCGCGGCTGGCGACGGGCGGCGACTGCCGGCGACAGACGGCTACAGCGACTTCTCATCCTCTCTCTCTCATCTTCTCTTCTTCTTCCATGAGAAGGCGCGGCAGGCGATGGGCGTTGGCCGGTTACAGCGGAGGGCTGGAGGCGGGCGGGCGCGGCAGGCGACGGGCGACGACGGCCGGCGACAGACGGCTACAGCGACTTCTCATCCTCTCTCTCTCTCTCTCATCTTCTCTTCTTCTTCCATGAGAAGGCGGGCAGGCGATGGGCGTTGGCCGGTTACAGCGGAGGGCTGGAGGCGGGCAGGCGACGGGCGACGACGGCCGGCGACAGACGGCTACAGCGACTTCTCATCCTCTCTCTCTCTCATCTTCTCTTCTTCTTCCATGAGAAGGCGTGGCAGGCGATGGGCGTTGGTCGGTTACAGCGGAGGGCTGGAGGCGGGCAGGCGCGGCAGGCGACGGGCGACGACGGCCGGCGACAGACGGCTACAGCGACTTCTCATCCTCTCTCTCTCATCTTCTCTTCTTCTTCAAACGCCCATCGCCTCCTCATCGCGAGCGCAAGCACAGCGGCGAGGAAAGGAAAATACAACAAATTAAATAATTAAATAAAGGTAGAAAAGTGATTCGGATGGCCACGTTGGCGATCGCGGAAGAGGAGCGCACAGGAAGTAGCGCACAGTATCATGATTGTATATATATATATATATATATATGATTTGTTATGCTAAAGATGTTATTGTAGATTGTGCATAAATCTTAATTTTTTTTATTTTTATTTTTTTTTATATTTAATAATTTAACTTAACTACTAAAGGAGTGTGGTTATTTCAAAACAAAATGATTCTTTTATCCTTTAGCATTTTACCAAAGGGCGCATATAATTTTTCAAATTAACGAAAAGGCGTACGCTACTTTGATGTTTACCAAAAGATACACTTTTTTCAATACTCTTCCTATTTTACCTTTCTGTCAAATATAACTGTATGTAATCATTTTTTTCTTTCATCTCTCTCTTATGCACGCAACCTATCTTCTCCTCTCTTCTCATTCCTCCCTCTTTTTCATGCATTTCTTTCTCTTTCCACTTCTCCTTTCTCTCTTTTAGATGAATACATGCATAACATTGGAAAAAAATCAGACCCACGTTGGGCCTGATACGAAAGCTGTTCGTCGACCAGTTGGGGCTACGGGAAATCTCCGACCAGCTTCGCCCAGTGGCAAATCAATCCACCGATGCTATGTTTGCATTGTTCTTGAAGTTCTCTAATTTTTAATTTTGACTCTAGTTTTTTTTCGAAAATAAATTTTAAAAATTAAAAGGAAAATAAAATGAAATAAAATTTTATCATCAAATGGTTAAAATGAGTTAAAACCTGCGTGCTTTTTAGATCTAGATTTGAATATTAATATTTAAATTAATTAAAATATTTTTCATTAAATTAAAACTAAAATATCATATTATGCCCACGCTGGGCCAGATATAATTCATATCAGGCCCAATATTAGAGTTCTTTTCTCGATTCTTTGTTATTACATTTTAACACATTAGAGAAGTCCAAATAAACAATGGATAGTATATTTGAACTCCTTGTAACCTCACAAATCCATGAGAACTGAAATTTTTACAATCGGAGCTCTCTGAGGTGTTAAAATTTATGGGAATAGAAATCCATGGACTTCTCCGAGGTGTTAAAATTTAATAACGAAGAATCGAGAAAAAAAATCAAATATTGGGTCCGTTGGGCTTGATATGAATTATATCGGACCGAACGACCCCAATGTGTGATTTTTTCGCGATTCTCCGTTATTTCATTTTAAGACCTTAGAGAGGTCGAAATAAACAATAAATAACATATTTGAGCTCTTTATAACCTCAGAAATCCACGAAAACTGAAATTTTTACATTCGGAGCTCTTTAGATCAAATCAGTGATTTTTTGTCAAAATCTATTGATTTGACCTAAGTACTCCGTATGCAAAAATTTCAGTTCTTGAGGATTTCTGAGGTTACAAGGAATTCAAATATGCTATCTATTGTTTATTTAGACTTCTCCAAGGTGTTAAAATATAATAACGAAAAATTGAAATAAAAGTCTAATATTGGGCTCATTATGCCTAATATGAATTATATCAAGCCCACGTTGGGCCTGATATAATATCATATCAAACCAAACATGGGCCTGATATGGAATCCATATCAGATCCAATCACCCCAATGTGTGATTTTTTTTGGATTCTCCGTTATTACATTTTAACACCTTGGAGTGGTCGAAATAAATAACAAATAATATATTTGAGCTCCTTATAACCTCAGAAATCCACGGAAATTGAATTTTTTTACAATCGGAGCTCTCTAGGTCAAATAAATTATTTTTGGTCAAAACTCATTGATTTGAACTAGAGAGTTGCAATTGCAATAATTTCACTTCCCGTGGATTTCTGAGTTTAAAAGGAGTTCAAATATGCTATCTATTGTTTATTTAGACGTCTCCGAGGTGTTAAAATGTAATAACGAAGAATTATGAAAAAAGTCTAATATTGGGTCTATTGGGCCTGATATGAATTATATCAGGCCCACGTTGGGCCTGATATAAAATCATATCAGGTCCAATGACCCTAATGTGTGATTTTTTTCTCGATTCTCCGTTTTACATTTTAACACCTTGGACAGGTTGAAATAAACAATTAATAACATAATTGAGCTTCTTATAACCTCAGAAATCCACGAAAACTGAAATTTTTAGAATCGGAGATCTTTAGGTCAAATCAGTGATTTTTGGTCAAACCTCATTGATTTGACCTAGAGAATTCCGATTGCAAAAATTTGAGTTTCCGTGGATTTCTGAGGTTACAAGGACTTCAAATATACTATTTATTGTTTATTTGGACTTCTCCATGGTGTTAAAATGTAATAACGAAGAATCGAGAAAAAAGTCTAATATTGGGCCCATTAAGCCTAATATGAATTATATCAGGCCCACGTTGGGCCTGATATAAAATCATATCAAGCCCAACATGGGCCTGATTAGGAATCTATATCAGGCCCAATAACCCCAATGTGTGATTTTTTTTCAATTCTCTGTTATTATATTTAAACACTTTGGAGAGGTCGAAATAAACAATAAATAATATATTTGAGCTCCTTATAACCTTAGAAATTCATGAAAACTGAAATTTTTGGAGCTCTCTAGGTCAAATTAGTTATTTTTGGTCAAAACCCACTGATTTGACCTTGAGAGCTCCGATTGTAAAAATTTTAGTTCCCGTGGATTTCTGAGGTTAAAAGGAGTTCAAATATGCTATCTATTGTTTATTTGGAATTCTCCAAGGTGTTAAAATGTAATAACGAAGAATCGTAAAAAAAAATCTAATATTGGGTCCATTGGGCCTGATATGAATTATATCGGGCCCACATTGGGCCTGATTTGAATTATATCGGGCCCATGTTGGGCCTAATATGGTTCCATTTCAGGCCCAACGACCCCAATATGTGATTTTTTTCTCGATTCCCCAACATGGGCCCGATATAATTCATATCAAGCCTAATGGGCTCAATATTAGAATTTTTTCTCGATTCTTCATTATTACATTTTAACACCTCAGAGAAGTCCAAATAAACAATGGATAGCATATTTGAACTCCTCGTAACCTCAGAAATCCACGGGAACTCAAATTTGTGAAATCACAGCTTTCTAGGTCAATCAGTGAGTTTTGATCAAAACCCACTAATTTGACCTAGAGAGCTCCGATTGTAAAAATTTCAGTTCCCGTAGATTTCTGAGGTTACCAGGAGTTCAAATATGTTATCCATTGTTTATTTGAACTTCTCCGAGGTGTTAAAATTTAATAACGAAGAATCTAGAAAAAAGTCAAATATTGGGCCCGTTTGGCCTGATATGAATTATATCAGACCTACGTTAGGCCTGATATAAGAGATCTAATATTGGGTCATTGGGCTTGATATGAATTATATCCCAACATGAGTCTGATATGATCTTTTTTTGTTTTAATTTATGAAAAATATTTTAATTAATTTAAATATTAATATTCAAATCTAGATCTAAAAAGCACGCAGGTTTCAACTTATTTTAACAATTCGATGATAAAATTTTATTTCGTTTTATTTTTCTTTTAATTTTTAAAATTTGTTTTCGAAAAAAACTCGAGTCAAAATTAAAAAGTAGAGAACTTTAAGAAAAATACAAACATAGCATCGGTGGATTAATCTGTTACTGGACAAAGCTGGTCGGAGATTTCCTGTAGCCCCAACTGGTCGACGAACAACTTTCATATCAGGCCCACGTTGGGCTTAATATGAAAAATATCACGCCCAACGCGGACCTGATATGAAAAATATCATGTCCAACGTGTGCCTGATTTTTTTCCCATGTTATGCATGTATTCATCTACAAGAGAGAAGAAAGAGAAGAGGAGAGAGAAAGAAATGTATAAAAATGAGGGAGTAATGAGAAGAGGAGAAGAAAGAGGATATATGTTGCATGTATAAGAGAGAGAGGAAAAGAAAAAGTGATTATATGCAGTTAGATTTGACAGAAAAATAAAATGAAAAGAGTATTTAAAAAAGTATATCTTTTTGATAAACATCAAACTAACGTATGTCTTTTAGTTAATTTAAAAAATTACATACGTCCTTCCATAAAATATCGTTTATCATTTATAGAAAGCAGCAGTGTTATTCTTTTACCTTGCTGTTTTATATAAAGTGCTCCAAAGGATATTTTTAGATGATCTATTATAAATTAACCTTATGATTTATTTTTAATCATAATCATATAATTTGAAGACGAGTTGTTAGTGACTCTTACACGTGCATAACCACTATAATCTAAAGAAGGATATTTTTCAATATTAAACTATGTAAAAAAAAGACACTTTCTATATTGTTAATTTATATACCATTGCTTCTCATTCTTTGTTAATTTATATACCATTGCTTCTTATCCAGGCTTACACTCAACTAATTCATTATTTTTTCAATATTAAACTATGTAAAAGAAAAGCACTTTCTACCTTGTTAATTTATATACCATTATTTTTTTTTAATTTACAAGGGATATTCATTACTTCTCATTCTACACCATACACTTGAATGCTTTTGGCCATCCTTCTTTAGCCCTTCAATCGTGCCGCAGTAAGAGATACTAGACATATTTGAGAGGATGAAACTTACGAAAGATTTTCATCTTTTAAAAATTTCCCTGATTTACTTCGTCAAAGAAAAATGTTTACTTAATAATAACGGTAAATTATCATAAACTCCTCAATAACCTTTTGAGATTTGCATTCACTCCTCACACAAGTTTGTCTTTATTTTTATTTCCTGATGGAACTGAGTATAAAAGGGTAAAAATTAAGTATACATCAGTGAAAACTGAGTATAAAAGAGTGAAACTTGAGTATAAAAGAATGAAAATTGAGTACATGTGTATTGATGTGGTGGATGCAACCTGCCATACTCAATTTTCTAACTTTTATACTCACTTTTTTTCAAATAATACTCACCAAACATCCTATCAGGGACTGCATGCAAAGAAAAGTTTGTGTAGGGATTGCATGCAAAGTTGACTTGGTAAGTAGGGAATTTAGAAAAATTTACCCATTTAATAAATAGACTGATTTAACAATCCATCCACGAGTTATTTTTTAATATGTTTGTTATCCCTTCAAATCAGACGAAAAATAACAGGGCAGAGCTACATAGTGAGTTATTCGGGCTGGAGCCCTGGGCCAATGACTTTGATAAAGAGCATAAATAAAAATCTTGAGAGGTAGACTAAGAAAATTTATTAATCAAATGGATTCAATCCAGAAACTTTCCAAAGGCTTGATATGATAGTTTTTCTGACTCCGCCATTGAAACAGTTTTATTTTGCTTCTTTAGTTTTTCTCGCAATGTGCTCCCAACCACGAACACACCTAGCTCATCGCCGTCGCACGTGAGATTGCTTTGTGCAACACATGTAAGGAGTTAAAATAATTAACAGAGTATTTTACACTAATTGAGAATCGACTTGGACTTACGGATAATATCATCTTTATATCAATCAACTGTGTTAATCCATGAAAATATAAAAAAAAAATCCTTTTTGAACAATTGAATGGACAAAATTCCAGTGTTTACTGTGCAAAAACAGAGAAATAGAATCCACTCACTCGATGCCACACACTCGAAGAAGACGAAATTCACAATTGCATGAGCTGAGGGGAATGAAGCCTGGTCCGAATCCACCAGTTTCAGACGAGATAAAGAGATCAAATGGCTTCGAGCCAGACGACATTCCCCTCAACTGACATGAAAGAAAGGAACAGCAGACGACCTTCAGCTATAACTCCACTCCATGATCACTTCTACTAGAAGTATAAATACACTTCTATTTCCCTTGCTAGCTTTTCAGTGCATGAGGCTCCTCCTTTACACTTGGCATATATCTGAATCAAATCAAAAATGCTTTAAGAAATAAAAAGAAGTCGACGTTCAGGAGATCATGAAAGTTAAACTTTCACAACGCATCTCATGATTAAGCTCTTAACTAAGGTCAACCAACAAGTTTGGATCTAAGGCCAGAGCTTTAGGTGACAGAGAATCTATGTATTAGTCAGCTTCTCGCACAGGTTATTGGGTGTATGATGATATTCCTGCAGAAATGATTGAAGTTGTCAACTAAAGAAGATTTAATCATTCCATGGAAACTAAAAGCATTTCTGGAAAAGGAAGGGACTCGATGGCCGGTGGAGAGGCTTTCTGTGTACTGTGTGAGTTGTGGTTCTGTGCTTGAAGATGAAGCAACAGAAACAGTGCTGCCAGAGAAGCTTTGCGCGGTTGATGAAGAATCATATATATACTGTTGGACAATCTTGTTCCGGAGATAGAAAGAAAAGTTGTTGAATTGAAATTAAATTTTAACTTCTGGTCATGGAGAGTAAAGGTCATTGTGTTGCAAAGTAGTCCGACCACCAACTGAGCCTAGTAGTGAGGTGCTTGGAAGATTGCTCGGGCAGCGAAGCAGATTGCTTAGGGAGCTATGCAGATTGCCCGGAGAGTGAAGTTGATTGCTCGGGAAAGCAGTAAATTGCTCGGGCAAGCAGTCCTGAATCAAAAACAGAACGAAAACGAGATTTACATCAATACAGTTTACTTAAAACAAATTTGTCCCATTTCTGACGGTGCTTTGGTTTGTTGTGGGTCTTTTATTTCCTAGGATACAAATGGCAAACTGTGATCATCACTTGTGGCGAACTGAGTTCATACGAGAATGCTCTCACGATGATTCTACCCAACATAATTAATGTATGGCAAAGAAGAAAGATTCGAAAACTAAGGTGGAAAAATTTTCTCTCTGTCTCCTATTCTGCTCATGACCTCTTAACTTATAAAGCCGCCCCCAAGGCTATGGTGCAGCGGTAGGATGACTAATCGCTATTCCAGACATTCACGGTTCGATCCCCAATTACGACATATTTGTAAGAATTTTTCTTCCAAATGGAGCACAAATCCTGAGATGTTAGGCTTCTAGACCGCCCACCGGAAGCGTTTTCCGATTTACCCTGACAGCAGATGAGAAACTTTCGTAGGGCCAGGCCGGTCACCCATGGTTAAAAAAACCTCGTTAATCACTCTTACTTATAAAGGAGCTTAGCCTCTAGCTATAGTAAATGGCCGAATAAAAGTCATTCACTACCTTTACTCTCCAGTCGCTCGATGGTCGTTTCAATCGGATTTTAAAAATGTTTGGTTTTTTAACTTGGGCAAATTTTTGTCCTGACTAGTATTTAACGCGCACAAGTCATGTTCACACACACAAGTTAACATTATTCAGTGCAAATCCAAACCCTTGATTTACATTCACACATGAGAGAGAATCTCCCCACGCATTTGTTCACCGCATACATGCACGAGTGCAACATTATAAACCGACCATTTCATCCAAGAGCATAGCTAAGATTTAAAATTCCCTGAAACTGATCACCGGTGTTTGGTATCCCGACAACAGTAGTCGCCGCCAAGTTGTGATGATTAGGCGGAGTCGACATCACTTGCGGTAGGGAGAGCAATGACGACGAAAGTATCAACGGGGAGAGCAATGAGTGATGCGGTGATGGTCAGGGAGGAATGTGGCGACGGCGGGATTGGGGGAAACAGTTGTGGCGCTAGTCATACAAATATTGCACACTCATAAGAAGAAGGGATGCGGCTGTTGTGCTCGTCGAGTCGCTGTTGGACACCTACAAGGAGGGACAAGGAAGGCGTCAGCATCTGCTAATTGTGCGGTAGATAGAGAAGTGCGTGTGGGGAGGTGAATCAGCTGAGTAATAAGGAAAAATTTAGGTTTAAATAAATTTTTTGGCAAGAAATCATGTAATGGAGAAAAATAAGGGTTGAAATAAAATTATGATGAGCAATAAGAGCAGAAAGAAAATTATAATCCAAGGGTGGCTCCGCTCTTATCTCACCATAACACTCCTATTGTAGGACTAAAATCTCATAACCTTTTTTCCTTCTATATCCACCCTTGCCATTCACATATCTAACATATACATAAAAAAAATTAAAAAAAAAAGTGAGATTTCATCATTTGGATGATCATAAATGTTATGATGAAATTTGGATGCTCGTTAAGTATTTCTGGTTATCCTCAAGTTTGATGAATAAGTTCCTATCCAAGGTCAACACGTGATTAGAGGGTGTCGATTTTATTTCGGTATGATCCTTTTGATGCTTAAATGAAACTTCATGAAAGAGAAAAGTAGAAATACTAGAATCAGAATAAGAAGGATACTAGAGAGGAAAAGTATCATACCTCGTCATTCGATTATTGATCATCTTTTATAATTTTTAACGAGTAACGACTCTTATGGTGATATTATTTCTGCAAAAGTCATCGGTCTCCATTAATGACTATCATCACAACTCCAATGTTCGTCCATTCATAAGGGCTAACGTTCATCATTATTAGATTATAAATGAGTCAAACATTTATGAAACCGTTTAGTATTCGACTTGGTAAGGATTTTTTTTTATATTTATTCAATACACAAGATCAATAACAATGAAGAAGATTGAAGAACTCATTGAATTAAATGAATAAGCTTGAACTCATATATATTCAGCCCATTAATATTTGTGCATAATATTCATAATAAAATTTTTGTCAGCATACTAAATAAATAAAAAAAAATTCAGATGCGAAAATAGAAGAATATTTTTTATTTTATTTCAATTTTAGTATTTAGGATATTTTTAATAATTCACGTCTTTTTATTTTTGTTAGATTTTTAGTTCGTTTAGGATATTTTAGATTTTTAGTATGTTTAGAATTTTTCATTCTTTCAGAATTTTTTTCCTTTCTTTGTGTCTTAGGGTTTTGAGTTTATATAAATAATTGTGTGGGTTCATGTAAAAAATATTTTGATTAATAAAAACTTGCCGCCATTTCTTCTCAAACGTTGAGTTTGTTGTCTCTCTCTATTCTCTCATCATTCAGTTGATTTACCAGTGTTTAGAAGATCGAAAGTATGTAAATCAACAGAATCAATAGTTATCTGATGCATTAGTTAGAATCATTGCGAGATTGATCTTGTAGAGTCGGTCGTTATTTGTTGTATCAGTTGGTGTCAAAGCGAAATTGATCTCATGGAGTTTGTCATCATCTCCTTCTTCAGGAACAACAAATTTTACTTTTCTATTTTTTGATATTTGTGTGCGAATCAACAAAGTTTAGAATATTATTTCCAGTATTAGTGTGTAAATCAAGGACTTCAATAACTTTTCGCTGCAACACACCAAGAAAATCATAATGCGTCGACAATGCATCTGATGATGATATGACAAGCAATTCAAGGATAAATTTTCTCCACCGTTGGGAAAATAATGCAAGAATAGAAGATCAATTTTTATTATTTTTGTCGAATTTGGTATTTAGGATATTTTTATAATTTTTATGTTTTACATTTTTAAATTTTTATTCTATTTAGGATATTTTAGATTTTTAATATATTTAAACTTTTGATTAATAAGAATTTACGATTGCATCTTTTATTCCTAAATGTTGAGTTTCATTGTCTATCTCCTGATATTTTGTTGAGTCAATAGGGTTTAAAAGATCACTTTGATATTCGTGCATAAATCAAGAAAATCCGATAATTATTTGTTGTGTCACTTTCAAAATAAAAAATAAATAAATATGTATTATCAAACTTAATAACCAATAATCAATTAAGTTTAAAATATAAAAATTTAAAAATAAAATAAATTTAAATTGAGAATTGGATAACATTTAAATTTACTAAACTCAAACTTATAAAAAATTCAAATAACTTTGAACAATAATTTTCATGACTCAATTTATTTTAGGCTCGATACTTTATTAAATAAAGTTGAACACCAAAAATCTTAACTCAGCTTCACTCGTTTACAAGCATTCTTGAACTCCTTTGAGTTCGCTATAAACATTCTTCAACAGTTCAACTCCTTCGAGTTCAAATTGTTAATGCTGATCACCAAACGGTCTAAAGCTCTTACACGTGACTAGCACCGTGCAATCCCGAGTTCTCACGTACTCGAGGGCTGAGTATTGAACATCATATTCTCCTCCTTCTGGACTTATCAAACTCGACCCTGTAAGTAAATGGATCCCGAATCAGTTTGCGTGTAGTCTGGCTTGGTAGCCTGACACCTAATCAGAAGGAAAGTGATTAGTGGGTAGGAAAGACCGGTTAGATAGGCGTCACACGGGTCAAAGTCCCTGGTAGGACGCGTGGCGGCCCACGCCCTTCAGAATTGGTCTGACCTGGATGTAGACACTCATGCCCAGATACCCCTCTAGGTTTGGTTCCCAGTCGACGCGTGACGACCCACGCTCCTGGGATAAACCCGAACCAGAGGAGGCGTTACTCGACACCTCGTCATTCAGTGCCCCAGTCAGCACCCTCATAGGCCCTCAGCCGACCTCTTCATTCAGTACCCCAGTCGGCACCTTTATGAACCCTCAGTCGGTCCTAGCAAGTAACACAACCATTCCTTGACACCAGACTATCAGAAGCTGCACGGGATCGGCGCAGGACTGAGGTCATCCTGGTCTCAAACGACGGATATCACGCCGAGTTATTGATCTTCCTGCCATATCCTGTCCCCCGTACCGCGACCACTTACATTGGTGTCAGGTTGAGCGGCGTCAAAAAGCACCAGCCATTAAGTTGGCAGTGCTCTTTTCCTTAACCCGCGTTATGCACTACTTTATCCTGCCACCTCTGGGCATGCATTACCTTATCCTCGCTATATGGCAGCAGGTGGCAGGCGGGATAGGAGCTGTCAGCTTCCCCAGCTATATCAGCATCCACACTTCGCATCTTTCAGGTACTCGCAATAGTGCATTCTATACTGTTTCATTACTTTCCATTGACACTGTCGAATACTGACTTGACCGTCGAAATGTCTGACCGGGGACCTTTCCCGATAGGTTCTAACGGTCTCTATCATGTAGGATCGGAGTGCGCTAGCTCGACAGATAGCCTCAGCGATCTTACGCTCCCTAAAGGACCATCCAATTATAGAGACGTCTACCTCACTTCGTGACATGATCATAAACGAAATGGAAATCGGATTTGATTTGTTCTCGCGAAATCTTTGAAAGTCGACGACGCCGATGGAAAGTCCACGTGAACTTCGCAGGCACTGCATGCCTTGTTGTCGATATAAATGCTCTTCCGTCGCCTCGCTCAAGCTTTGTAAAGCTTTAGATCGAAACTATTTTTTTCTTTAGATAATCATATTTTTCTATTTAAAAAATAATTTTTTTAAATATTCTTAAATTTTATAGAAAATAATATCTAAAAGAAAATGGAAAATATAAAATTTTTCAAAAAATCATATTTTTTCAAAATATAAAAACGAAAAAACAGACAAATCAACACAATCACAATCGTAGATCCTCGAAATCGAACAAAGCAAATCTAAATGCGATCGGGGATTAGTAGATGGCATGACGATCAGCAGCGGCAGTCTTAAGGGGGTACTGTTCTTCAGTTGGCATCTCTGCAAGGCGGCGGCGACGACGAGGCCATTGCCCAACGACTGGTGACGGCCGGAGACTCTGAGAGTATTCTGGCGGTCGGGGTGCACCAATGGCCCAATAACCACGGCGGCGTTTGCCCTTGGCAGCCATGAAGGTTGAAAGTCAACAGTTCTCTTTTTTTTTTTTATAACAGAGGATTCTTTTGCGATTTTACATGATTTAATTGATCGTGTATATAGAAATAAATTTTGAATATGATTAGGGGTGTAAACGAGCCAAGCCGTTCGCGAGCTATTCGGGTCTCGGTTCGATAGAAGCTCGTTCGAGCTCGTTTAATAAAGCTCGTTAATATTAACGAGCTAAACTCAAACTCATCAGTATTCGACTCGTTAGCTCGTGAACAGGCTCGTTAATAAGCTCGTGAGCTAGTTCATAAAATATAAAATTAATATTTAACATTAAATATATGATTTTGACACTTTTACATTTAATAAATATAAAATATCAAATAAAACTCATTTGTAAGAATAAAATCATAGATTTTAGTAAATATTTTATATTTTTTAGAATGCATAATTTATTTTTTTAATAGATTGATGAATAATTTAATTAATAATTTATATTTAGTAAGTTCGTTTAGGGCTCGATTAGGCTCGAATATGCTCGCGAGCCATCACTATATTCGATAAATTAAGCTCGAGCTCGGCTCGATAATAAACGAGCCAAACTCAAACTCTCAGGTATTCGGCTCGGCTCGGTTCGATTGCAGCCCTAAATATGATTATTTTCTACGTACAATTTCAAGTTTAGTAATTATTTAAAAAAAAGATTAAAGTGGGTGATTAATCCGACCTTATAAAATTTTTCTATGAAGATAAATCAAAAAAATATATAAAAACTAATCCTAATAATTAATATTCTTAAATTCGCTAGATAATATTAAATTTTAAATTTTAAACCTTTAATTTGGACTTAATTATGATACTCTGTCCATAGACTTTAATTATTATTTTAAAATACTTTGAAGAGGAGATTTATAATAAATCCGATGACAATTTATCAAAGGACGTACCTAAATATCGAAAATTACTAAAGGGCATACTATGATTTCTATTTTACTAAAGGGCACAGGTCTTTATATGAATTTTCTCTTATATCCCTCCTTCTAATTACTGTCTTTCTCTTTTTTTCTCAGTAATAAATTTCGAAACGTCTGCATATTCATTTTCAGACTTTTATTTTAAAATAATATATTATGAAATCGACGCTAAAAACGTTTGGTAAAAATTAAAAAAATATTTAAGTTAAAAATAATTCATCCAACATAATTTAAAATTATAAATAAATAATTTTTATATTGATTAATAGAAATTAATATATTAAATAATATTTAATAAATATATTAATATATAAAAAAATTCAAAAAAATGTCTGTAGAAATAAAAAAAAGGTAAAAAAATTTCAAAAAAAATGTCTGCAGAAATAAAAAAATCGTGGGCCTGAAATCAATAGATTTCAGACTCGTGTGGGCTTGAAATACAAATATTTCAGGCCCAGCGTAAGCCTGAAAATTTTATTTCAGGGCTACGTTGGGTCTAAAATTTTTTGATTTAGGCTGGACGTGGACTCAAATTTTTTTTCTATTTTAAAAATATATTAATATATTAAAAAACCTATCAAAACACTTAATTTCAAATTAAAACGCAGGGTCTGAAATCACGATAGGAGGACCCGAACAATAGATGTGATGTCCATCAGTGGGTTTTGGTCAAAACCCACTGA
This sequence comes from Boesenbergia rotunda, assembly GCA_024364735.1. NCBI lineage: Eukaryota > Viridiplantae > Streptophyta > Magnoliopsida > Zingiberales > Zingiberaceae > Boesenbergia > Boesenbergia rotunda. The sequence goes on from JAGFNQ010005909.1 coordinate 313,619, forward strand.
TATTTCTAAATTACTCCTATTTGATTAGTGATATATAATATATAGATGTTTGGACACCTAAAACATCATCTCCTACCTCTACCCTCTCTATTCATATGGAGTTTTCAGAAATCCAGATATGGGAGGTCCATCAGTGAGTTTTGGTCAAAACCCACTGATATTTCTAAACTACTCCTATTTGATTGGTGATATCTAATATATAAATGTTTGGACACCTAAAACATCATCTCCTACCTCTACCCTCTCTATTCATATGGAGTTTTCAGAAATCCAGATATGGGAGGTCTATCAGTGGGTTTTGGTCAAAACCCACTAATATTTCTAAACTACTCCTATTTGATTGGTGATATCTAATATATAGATGTTTGGACACCTAAAACATCATCTCCTACCTCTAACCTCTCTATTCATATGGAGTTTTCAGAAATCCAGATATGGGAGGTCCATCAGTGGATTTTGGTCAAAACTCACTGATATTTCTAAACTACTCCTATTTGATTGGTGATATCTAATATATAGATGTTTGAACACCTAAAACATCATCTCCTATCTCTACCCTTTCTATTCATATGGAGTTTTCAGAAATCCAGATATGGGAGGTCCATCAGTGGGTTTTGGTCAAAACCCACTGATATTTCTAAACTACTCCTATTTGATTGGTGATATCTAATATATAGATGTTTGAACACCTAAAACATAATCTCCTACCTCTACCCTCTCTATTCATATGGAGTTTTCAGAAATCCAGATATGGGAGGTTTATCAGTGAGTTTTGGTCACCTAAAACATCATCTCCTACCTCTACCCTCTCTATTCATATGGAGTTTTCAGAAATCCAGAAATGGGAGGTCTATCAGTGAGTTTTGCTCAAAACTCACTAATGGACCTCCCATATCTGGATTTCTGAAAACTCCATATGAATAGAGAGGGTAGAGGTAGGAGATGATGTTTTAGGTGTCCAAACATCTATATATTAGATATCACCAATCAAATATGAGTAGTTTAGAAATATCAGTGAGTTTTGACCAAAACCCACTGATGGACCTCCCATATCTGGATTTCTGAAAACTCCATATGAATAGAGAGGTTAGAGGTAGAAGATGATGTTTTAGGTGTCCAAACATATATATATTAGATATCACCAATCAAATAGGAGTAGTTTAGAAATATCAGTGGGTTTTGACCAAAACCCACTGATGGACCTTCCATATTTGGATTTCTGAAAACTCCATATGAATAGAGAGGGTAGAGATAGGAGATGATGTTTTAGGTGTCCAAACATTTATATATTAGATATCACCAATTAAATAAGAGTAGTTTAGAAATATCAGTGGGTTTTAATCAAAACCCACTAATGGACATCACATTTATGTTCAGGCCCTCCTAGCGTGACTTCAGACTCTGCGTTTTAATTTGAAATTAAGTGTTTTGATAGGTTTTTTTATATATTAATATATTTTTAAAATAGAAAAAAAATTGAGTCCACGTTGGACCTGAATCAAAAGATTTCAGGCCCAATATGGGCCTGAAATCTATTGATTTCAGGTTCACATTTTTTTTTGATTTCTGCAGACGTTTTTTTTTTGAAATTTTTTTACGCTTTTTTTTAATTTCTGCAGACGTTTTTTTTGAATTTTTTATATATTAATATATTTATTAAATATTATTTAATATATTAATTTTTATTAATCAAATATAAAAATTATTTATTTATATTTTTAAATCACGTTGGATGAGTTATTTTTAACTAAAATATTTTTTTAATTTTTACCTTACGTTTTTAGCGCCGATTTCATAATATATTATTTTAAAATAAAAGTCTGAAAAAACATGTGCAGACGTCTCGAAATTTGTTACTGAGAGAGGGAAAGAAAAAGACAATAGTTAGAAGGAGGGGTATAAGAGTAAGTTCACATAAAGACCTACGCCTTTTAGTAAAATAAAAATCATGGTACGCCTTTTGATAATTTTCGATTTTTAAATATGCCATAAATTGCTGTAAATCCAATATTATCTAACCGTTCCCTAGACCTGTAATAACGAGAGCTCGAGGGGTTAAAAATCAACGAGAAGATTCTATCATTTTGGTCAACAAAAAATCACCTAAATGCTTCGAGCATTTTTCAATGGTCAGAAAGAACTTTGTTATTAGCCGACCAATCTAAACATGCATTGCCTATCTGACACAGAGCTTGCCACGCTAAACATAAAACATAAATTATTTTATCAAGTCGATGTATAGCCATTACTACAATGCTAAAGTTCAGAGAGAAAGATCAAACAGTAGACCCAGAACATTTCATAGGTCGACGCAGTCAGACAGAGCAAGAATGAGTTGAGCGAAGTATCAACAAACCCCAAGACCAATAAATTCATCAACATCAATCACAAAAACCTTCATATGTTCTCTATAGCCTAGGCAGGGCGTTACACTGTAAGAAAGCACAAAGCCCTTCTACAGAGGTTAGATCATAAACTATGACAATGTTAACATCAGTTCTCCCCCAATTTAGTTGACAAGAATTTAGGTTCCTTTTGACCCGAAACTTAACTGAGACGACGACGATTGTACTATGAGCTGTTTTCTTGAAAGCGTAGAATACTTCCAGGATGTAAGGGACTCTTCGACTAGTTACTAATTGACACCTCAGCGCTCTATGTGCCTGTAGACTGCGTCGGAAGCTTCCCATGGTTGTGCTCTCCTTCATAGGTCACAATCAACATGGATGGATCTTCAACACATCTCTCAACATGCTTCCTTGCAGGGCAGCCCCGCATGCTGCTACATTTGTAGTATCCTCTGTTGGATTACAGGCAGGTAAAATTTTACAGTATCAAATTGGATTTCATTGATAGCAAGATGATAGTAACGATTAAAACTCACGACGAGCAGAACAACCGAGCAAAATGTCCAGTTAAATACAGAATTTGTGCCTGCTAACCTGATCATGTTATTAGTCTGTCTCAGGAAATGTTGTTTTAATTTAACCCACTTCACAAGCTATGAAAATCACATGCTAACCTGAGGATGTTATCCGTCTAGCTCTATGTATTGCGAAATAATTAATACAAGAGTTTTTTCACACTTAGCCAACATCACAGAAGTGCTAGACCAATTGTCGGTTAAATTTGCTTAGGACAGGAAGCTATAACTATGAAACTTGTGCTACTTGTACATGAACTTTATCAGAATGAAATGAGAGAACAACAATAACTAATGAACTATTAACATCTACAGTTCAAAATTTTCATGATTGGAAGGTATTAAATTGTAAAATAAAATTAAAAAAATGAGTCAAATTCTATACCTAGGATGAGGAGAGCCCTTAATTGGCTTTTGACCATACTTCCTCCATGAGTAATCATCGGCAGGGATATCAGCAAGTTTATTACTTATAGCAGGAACCTTAATGGTCCTCTTCACTTTCAACTTCCTGGGAAGAACAAGTTCGATGTTATTTTCCTTAACTAGGAATATAATATTGTGGATACAATGGAAATGTAATCAGATCAGACAAGCTCAGACCTCTTCTTTGAGCAGTGGCACCTGCCTGTTTTCATGCATTTGCCATTTCCATCATTCCCTCCTTTGGAGCACTTCCTCTCCTGAAGCTGCCAGTTCATGTGACTGGACAATTGTTGTCTACTAACTAGGTCAAAGGCCCTCCCATCCATGCTCCCCATACTTCCATCAATGCTCAGGGACGACAAGAAGGACCTAGAAGATGACGCAGTCCCCGTGCAACTCGAGTTGTCAAACATGAGGTTCAGCCCACTGTTGGTGCACCTCCCATACGTTCCATTGTGGAACTTCAGCTGTTGCTGAAGCTGAAACATCTGGTGGTTGTGCTGCTGTTGGAGGAAATGGAAGTGGGAGGGAGTGGGACTGTGGAAGGCAGCTTGAGGATCGCTCCTGCTGCCCTTCGTCACTATTGGGTTCTCCAGCAACAAGCTGGATGGGGCTCGAAGAGGCATCTTGGAATTTGAAACCTTCATCTCACTGACTGGATTTTCTAGCAGTGGAGTTGTTGGCAGGAGTTGGAGCAATGACGGAGAATGGTCCGCTCTGCTTACCACTAAACTATCTAAGAAGATACTGTGATTGAAATGGTGGTATTGGGTGTTCTTCGGCCTCCTAAATTTTGCATGGCCCGTGTCATTACCAAGCATAGAAACAACCTTGTCAAACCTTGAAATTGCCTTTCCTGTTTCTGCCGCCAAATGTTCGTAAGCTAGGGTTTGGTCTTTGGTCTCAGATAGAAGGCTCAGCACTCCGTGGCAGCTTTCCACAGCTGCACTATTAGCCTCTTCCACACCTTCCATCTCTGCAGAAACCAAGAGCACCTCCCGAAACAGAGCTAACACAACTCTCTCTCACTCAGCAACAGGAATCACCCATGTTCCCTGACCTAGAGGAACCAGATAGGAATCACAAAAGCAACACAAATGGAATTTTTTACAGAATTTTTGCAACCTTTTGAAACTTTTAAAGCGGAAGGGAAATCATTTCATCCACTGAAAACAACTCTGTGAATCAAAATGGTCACGAAAGCAAAAAAAAAAAAAAACTCCGAAAATTCAATGGAGAATACAGAGGACAAGAGCAGACTTCAAGTCGAGGTCGAAAGGAAGCCGACAGATATAAAACAGAAGAAGTCACCTCGAAAGCGGCGAGCCAGGGGATCCAAGGTCGGACTTTGACGAAAACGATCAGCTAAAGTTGCTTTATTTTCCAGTAACGATTGCGATGAACTCCAACAAAAAAAAAAAAAAGACAAATCTAACAAAACCAATCAATCCGAAGAACCTCAACAATAAGGATAGAAGCAGCGGAATATTGAAACCCTAGAATTCTGGCAGAGAGAGAGAGAGAGAGAGAAGCCCAAAGGAACAGAAGCTCGTACTGAGCAACAGGAGAGAGAAAGTCGCAGTTATTTAATGAAGTGCAGAAGAGGGAGACTCCGCGGCGCACCCTGAGACGATACCCGCCGCCAGATGTCGATCGAACGGCCGCAAGAAGGGTGGGACCAGCGTCGCGGTCCCGAACGACGACGTCATGGGCCCCACGCTCCGGCTCCCAGTTGGCGCAAAACGGTTGCTCCCCGAGTCGAATACGGCGAAAATAACTGATCGAACGGACGTCGTTTCGTTAAATGTGCGACGGACGGCGCGGTGATTCACGACTCCGCTGGAATAATTGGAGCGGATCCTGATTCGCTTTTACTCCTGACGCTTTCGTCCAAGCGGTAGCCGTTGCAATCTGAGACGAATATCGATGCGACACGCGTCGTGCGGCGAGGGACACGTTTCCTGGCGCATGTTGACCCTGAGACCGCGGGCCCCAATGTGGGCCCGAGGCAGATGTTCGGCCCAACTCATGATTTTATTAATCGGCTTTATATAATTTTGAATTATAAACTAAATTATTATTATTATTATTATTTAAACAAATTCAAGGGTTGTAATTTAATTGCCTTACGCGCTTAGCCATATACAAATATACAATTGGTGAACCAATGCTAACTTTAAGTGGGATCTTATAAATATAGCGTTAGCACTTACATATTATCCATTATATACTTGATATAATGTAATCTTCCTCCAGGAACTCGTTCACGATCATGATTCGTTCATGATCATGATTTAGGCCAGGCGCTTGAATTGATTATAATAGTTTTTTTTTGTTTATTTGTTTTAGCTGGGAGGTAAGGGTAATTAAATTTTATCTTTAAGATGTATTTGGTTGAAGTTATCTATCTTAATTTTAGTTATGTGATTATCAGGTAATCATATAACCAAGATTATGAAGAACGAAACATAACCTAATTAATGTTGTTTGGTTCTATTTAAATGATCAAATAAAATTTTGTTTATTTGGAAGTAATAGTATACAATCTAGTATAATATTTTATCGTATTACCCTTTAATTTAATATAAGTAATAAATTATTGTATGTTTTATAAATTAAAAATAAAAAAATAAGATAATATTTTATACTTACACTCTCGATTTACGTTTAAAAAATTATATCAGTTGTCGGATCAACGATCCATGATTATATTTATTTTAATTTTTAAAAATTATATCGTCACCTGTCATCAACCGCCAGTCGCCACCGTCGCCAGTCGTCAGTCGCTGCCGGTCGCCTATCGACATCGGTCGCCGGCCGTTGGTGGTGACCGGCGATCGACTATCGACCGCGACCAGCTATGACAATGAATTATAATATAATTAATTATTAGGGGTAGTTTTGTCTTAAAAAGTAAATATTGAGGGATAATTTGGAAAAGAAAATTTTCATAAACCCGAAATCAAGAAAAACCCCACTTTTCCATGGTTTTTCGATTCCCTGTAGCATGCCCCTTGTGTTGACGTATCAGGGATGATTACTTGGGAATCATTAATTATCCAAACCAAAGAAGATTTTTTTTATAATCTTGGATGAATAACCAAGGGTATCACATATAACCCCCAACCAAATGCACCCTAGGGTTTAGAAGTTTGGGTGTTCACAAGTTATATATTTAGGATGCTTCATAGCACTTTTTGTTTATTTATTTTTTTTATAGCTCTAGGTTAAGTTAATTAGATTTTACCTCTAAGGTTTAAGAGTGGGGTTATAGTGTCAAAGTTTTAAAAAATAAAACTAAACAAATTTAAGTCCTTATGTGATATGGTATATGTATTTAAAGTTTAAGATTTTAAAAATATTAATTTTTAAAAAATAAAAAAAAATCTAGGAGCCTAGATTATTCAGACGCGTATATCACTATGGTGCAGATGGTCACGTAGCACACCATCCACCGTATATCACTACTATGTATATATTCATTTATCATCTTGGGCGAGGTGTAATGAGCGACTGCTCATCACCTAGTTTTTTTTTTACTTTTTATTTTATTTTTTGTTTTTTTTACCTGTAGTTAAGTCATTTAAGAATTAAATATAAGACATCAAACATACTAGATCTGACTTAACTCGGTTGATTAACATCAAAATTAATCTCTCCATTTTATGTATATCAAACCAAGTTAAAGTTAGGAAAAACAAGCAAAAAAATTATATATTAAAAGCAATTTTACATTGGTTTTGTAATAAAATCCTCCCCTGAATTTAACATCTATTTATTCTCCCTCATTAATCATATCAAAAATATAGATAACAAGGATGAAACAAGCATAAATAGGGGAAAATTTTCAAAAATTTTCTAAAGGATGTATATATGGGAGCAGGGGCGTAGTCAGGATTCAAAGTTATCTAAGGCTAACTGACTATAAAAAAATAGATAAACTAGATAATATTGTTAGGGTAAATTGGAATATAATTAGAATTAACTATGATGAATATGTGAAGATAAAAATCATACAGATTTAAATCAAAATTAATTTGTATTTAATTAAATTAAATTATAATTGAATCAACTGATAAGTTAGATCGTTTGATTGATTAAAATAAAAATTAAAACATTTTTGTTTTTCAAAAAAACTGCTCTTTCCTCATCCATAAAACAAGCCTCTCTATTTTTTTTCTTTTGGTTTTTATCTTTTCTCCTCCTCTATCTTTCACTAATTAATAAGTTACAGCCCTTTCTTAATTTCTCTCCTTCCTACATTTTGGTCAAATGAGAAGGCAGGTGGGGCTCGAGCCCACCCTAGCCCAAGGGTGGCTCCACCCCTGTATGGGAGGTAAGTCTATATTTTTATCAAAATTATTTTTTAAATAAAATAAAATTTTAACAATGACAATTCAAATTTCCCAAACAAATCAAAAAGTATCTTTCTCATTCTAAAAACAAATATTTTCTTACCCAACAATTTTTTTTAATTCAATACTTAAAAATATATTTCAATCTCAAAACAACATGCTAATTTTTTTTGAAAATTCAAAATATAATGGTTATATGAAAAAAAAAGTTTTTCAAAAATTAATCATCAAAAAATTTCAATTTTAAAAATCCCATTTTCGTTAAAAATATTTTAAAAAAAATTAACAGCCTAAAAATGTTAAGTTTTTTTTGCTAATAGATAACCTATTTTTTTATTACAAAAAAATTTAAATCTAAAGAAAATCTAACAGAACGTTTACGAAAAATAATTTTTCCAAATAATATTAGGGAGTGTTTGGGAGAGCTTCTGCTTACTGCTTTTTAGCTTCTAGCCATGCAAAAGTGCTTTTGAGTGTTTGGGAATGCCAGATTCTACTTTAACTTCTGCAACTTTTACTCAAAAGCTAGAAGCAACAATTTGATGCTTTTTTCTACTTCTGCTTTTTTGCTTATGGTGTAGAATTAAAAGTTGACATTTATACCCTTAATAAATTTATTATTTTACATAATTACCATCACATTTTTAAATAAAATCTTATATTTTTATATAATTTATATTTTCAAAAAAATTTATACATATTTGTATAAATTTATATAAATTTTATTATTTTATTATTTTTTATATTTTTATTAACTTTATATTTTTTTAAATATATATATTATTAAAAAAATAATTTTGATATAATATTTAAAATATAATATTAAATATATAAAATATTATAGATCATGTATCAAAATTATATTTAGATAATTGAAAAAAATTAATTTTGATAGTTTAAGGATATTATTGTCATTTAATTAAAAATTAAGCTTAAAAGTGATTATTCACCAAACACTCAAACTTTACCTTGCATCAGCTTTTGACTTCTATTTCCAAACACTGCATGCTTTAGCTTCTTACTAACTTCAAGATAATCACTAATCACTTTTTAAGAAGTAAAAGCTCTCCCAAACACTCCCTTAATCATTTAAACAAAGTAATTGCTAGCATGCAAATAAAGACAATTTAATAGGTTAGAATAGATTTTAGTACTCAAAATAAATTTTTACCTATTGAATGTATCAAGTATTTTTATGGAATATCAAAATTTGAATATTTTTTAATTTGACTCTTATATTTACTTAAATACCAATTAAGTTCACTATATTTAAAGTTTGGATGGTATACAATTAAATTTGAATATACAAAATTTGTTTCTAATTTCAATATTTCTATTTGTTCCTTTAACTTCTTGTTTTCATGTTTTTCAACCGTTTCTTCAAAGCATGCATTTTTTTTATATATAAATATGCTTATTTCTCATTTTAAATAGTGATCTACTTAATATTCTAATTACTTCGTACATTAATCTATCGAAAGATAAGAGTTATACCTCATTTATCATGTCGGACTCGTAGGTAGATTCTCTCCTTCATCAATGCTCCCTCTCGAGGTGTCTTCATTGTCTATTTTTTTGGTGGCTTTCCATTAGAGCTAGTTCCATGTATTCTTCTCTTTCAGATTCTTTTGATGACAATTTTCTCGAAGTCATCTTGAGATTTTTGTGCTTAGACTTTTCTATTCTTTTGTCCTTTTCTTTTCCCTTGTTTTTTAATTTTGAATAGTTATCCTTGATACCTCCTTCTTTATCAAAGTTGTAGCACATTACTTTTCCTTTTCTATGTAGAAGCTACTTAGCTTGTGTCTTACAAAAATTATTAGAATTAAAAAACAATCTAATATTTCTTATCATATATGATTTTTTGTCTTCGTTGAGTGAGGTTTCTGAATCTGGCTCATTCCTCTTGGCATGTAATGCTATGTTCTGATTTGGCTCATTTTCTTTTCTTAGTCCTATATATCGAGATTCGTGAAGTTCGAAAGTCGAAAATAAATATTCTAAACTACTTATCTTTAGGTCTTTGGAGATATAGTAAAGGTCTACCATTGATGTCCCCTCCACAATTCTTGGAAATGCATTTAATCTGTACTTTAGTAAATCTTTGTTTATTACTATTTCACCAAGGTTGTTGAGGCCAGTCATTGACCCTTTCAATTTGGCATGCAGTTGTTCTACCTTTTCCCTTTTTCTATCTAGAGATTGCTTATCTGATTTTTGAGCAAATCTCGTATTACTAGTTTGACCTCCGATATTTTTTCATGCAACTCTAGGAATTTCTCCCATAGTTCTTTGGTGAAGTCATATGTGCCAACCCGGTTGACTTCTTAAGGTAGTAATATGCTGAGAAGATGGAACTCGACCTTATTGTTTGCTATGAACTCGATCTATTGCTTCTTGCTCGATTGACAGTTTTCATTTTCTTCTCAGTTCTCATACTTGAGTACTTAAAACCATATTTAATAGTTAGTATATTAAAATCTATTTTGAAAAATACTTCCATTCAGCGTTTCCAAAGCGTGAACTCTCCTTCGAACTTTAGTGGGTGGATGCTTAATCCGACAATCTTCTTTGTTGTTTTAGTCAGTGATTAGTCCTTCTAATGCAGTTGGTTTCTAATACCTCTTGTTAGGTTTGATGGATCAACTAAAGGGGTGAATAGCTTGTAATTGAATTAGCTTCTCTTGCTTCTAACTTAGCAAGAATACATATATTAATAAAAAATAACATAAAATAAATAAGGGGCTCCGAATTTACTTGGTTTATAACCGGTGAGGTCGCTAATCGAAAGCATTGACAACTCACCAATGAAGCTTCTTCTTCAACAACAAGTCGGAGGCAAAGAAACCCCTTACACCATTTGAAAGCACGAGTAGAAAGTATGAACTTAGAAAATGAAATATAGAGTAGTGTGCTACTTTATAACTTGCTTTAAGGCACTATTTATAATCCACGGGTCAAAAGTGACCATTGCTGATGTGGCGCATTGGAGACGCCTCTATTGATCCAAGGCGATGTCTAGGTTCGGCTGAGTTTTATCTCCATCACAATGACTTCACGATGATCTGGCGGTATCAAAGGCGCCTCGATTCTTTGGAGGCACCTCAGTTTGGCTAAGGTGGACTCTGCTGGTGGTATCAACAGCTCCAACTCTTTGGAGGCGCTTCGATTAATCGAAGGTGACTCAACTCCACTGGCATCTTAGGCGCCTCAAGACAACTGAGGCACCTTGAGTCATCAGGGCGCCTCCAGTCAATGAAGGCGCCTCTAATGGTCCACTTCTGAGTTGACCATTTTCTGAGTCCACTTACTTGGGTGGTATTTCAGTTGTCCGGAGTTGAGCTCATCAGAACTCAACTTCAACCTTCTTCTCGAGCAAAGTTCCTCCCGGCTTCTTGTCTCTCAGATGCACCATGTGTGTCCTTCTCGCTCCATCGATATACTCTTCCTCAGCTTCTCGTCTTTTGGATGTACTGAGCCCGTCGACTTCCTTCCCGTGTTATCCTTCTCACTCACTTTGTTTTCCGCTCGACTTCTTGTATGTTCTTAAATCTCTGCATACTTAGACAAAATGCATCAAACACATATGATTTAACTTAACTCGGTTGATCAACATCAAAACTAATCTGGAATACTTACAGTTACAAAACAATAACATCAACAAATGTTGTAGTAACTAGGATTTCTTAGCTACTACCAAGCATATTTAATTTGTTCAATAATATTTATATTATAATAGCTTCTACAAAGTAGATTTGATTTATTTATTTAATATTCACATTATAACTGCTACCATTCGAACTTATCTAGTTCAATAAAGCTTTTACAATATCCATAATAGTTACGATTTGGTATTATTATAATATGGACTTATCTTGTATATTTATATAACTAATCCATAGATTTAAAATTTAATAGGTAAGATAAATGATTTTTCGATGGAAATAGGTAAATATATATAAAAAATTTCAGGAGGGTAAACCCCCCTTTAGCGATAGCAAATACAATCACAACCCGTAAGTATACCTCTACATGTGAGGTAAACTCCACTCACCACAATCCCTACATAGACATCACACTACAACCCAACAAATACCTACACCAAGTAGCATGCGACCATGCTCCTTATATGGACCTCCCAATCATATCCAAACCTTACACCCATCATAGTCAATCACAATACAAGCCCATTATATGGACATGCAAGTCCATCCTGACAATTCCATCAACCAATCATATGTGTTGGATCGATTCCGTACACTAGAGGGGGGGTGTGAATAGCGTTTTTCGAACTCGTTCTTCCTACACGGTTAGTTGCGCAAGCAGAATATATAATAAAAATAAAACTAACCAAGAAGAGCAATGCTAACAAACCAGTTTTACTTGGTATCCACCCCGGACGGGTGACTAATCCAAGAATCCGTTGATGGATCACTCCCCGGATAACTTCCGGCTAGCCCTCGTCGCTCCTTGTGGGTGGAGAAACCTCGCCACAACACCAAGCACACTCTGAGCACAAAGAGACTACTAACAAGCCTTAACCAAGCTTGTTTCGTCAAAAATCTCAACCACCACGAAGTCCTCTTTAAATAGGACTCAGGCTGAAACCCTCGCCACCAGTCGACTGCTCCCAGGGCAGTCGACTGGTGTCACTGAAAATCGACCGTTACAATCCCAAAGTTTGAATTTTTAGCCAACTCACCAGCCACCTACCAGTCGACTGCTACCAGAGCAGTCGACTGGTCCCAGGCTGAAACTCTTCTGTGAGTTTTATCAGTCGACTGCCCCACTCACCCACCTAGGGTTTCCCTTCCCGAGTACACTTCTCTCAACACTCGAACCTTAAGATTTCCCGAGTACAATCACACAACACTCGTACCCTCACGACTCGACTGACTCCTCATCCGCAGCCTCGACTATTGCCTTCGCGCCCTCTTCATCTTCGGCTCCCGTCCCTCGGATGGACGCAAGCCTCCAGCTTGCCTCCATGTCATCCTACATGCATGCCTCGAAGTCCGCGCCCCTTAGCCCATCGTCCCTGCTCTCCAGGTCCCTCGGGTGCACACAAGCCTCCAGCTTGTCTCCATGCCACCCTTCACCGTACCGAGGCCGTCCAGTCAAGTCAATATGTGTAAACCTGTACAACCTGCACACTCAACATACACATATTAAATACAAGGGAAAACCTAACTTAAACTCTTTGCCCAAACATCAAAACACTTGGTCACTCCGGACCACATATTGCCTTAACAATCTCCCCCTTTTTGATGTTTGACAATACGTTTAAGTTAGGGAAACAAGATAGTAGTCAATAGCAAAAACCATGCTAGAACAAACAACTGGACTTACGTTGCCAAGACTCCCTCTTGGACTTACACTGCCAATGCATATGCAATGCATACAAGGATCCTATCCCAAGGCATCTCACACCTAACCCTCCAAGCTAGGAATTTGTTGGATCGTGAAAAACCGATAGAGGGGGGGGGGTGAATATCGGAAATCGTTCTTTTTCGGAAAACTAAGAGTAAGTGCACAGCGGAAATAAAAATACGAGACACAGCACAAAGACACAGTGATTTTTACTTGGTTCGAAGCCTGTGTCGACTCCTACTCCAAGGCCCACGGTCGTTAACCGTTTACTATGGGCAATTCTATATTCGCGCAAATAGATTACAATAATTTCAACTACAGAGATAGTGTAATAAAATAACAAACAAATATTAAGCTCTTCGTTACCGACGTCCGGAGTGTATCGACTCTGTTTCGGGGCAGCGGGACGTCGTAGGCTCGAGGTGAGGCGTTTTTGGAGCAAGGCACGAGCGTAGAGGAGCTTTGAGGCGTTGAAAGAATTGATATTCGAAGCCTGGGGTCGAGGGCCCTTTATATAGGGCTAGGGGGCGCCCGGGACGTCGGGGGCGCCCCCCACGTGGCCTTTGATCCGCACAGATCTCGGTCAACGTCTATCCTCTGGATCCGCTTTGACCGGGGCGCCCGAAGCGCTCGGGGCGCCCGCATTGACCGGGTCAAAGTTCTATCTTCTTGGCTTTGATGGCTTCTTAGTTCGAAGTAAGCGCATGGGGGTGCCCGCAGCGCAGGGGGCGCCCGGGAGCACGGGGGCGCCCCGCCCAGCAGCTTTTCGAACCCTTCTTCTTTTGATGTGTTTTGTATGTACCTTGGGGGCGCCCGGGACACTCCGGGCGCCCTACTCAGCCTTTGCCTCTCTCCTTTGAGGCTTTCTGAGCTGCAGACACACGTTCCTTCGGCCCTGCATCCAGGGTTAGTCCAAAACACAATGCAATAAAATATTTATTTGTTCATATAGCCTTAGCTGTCTTGGTTCTGACTTTGGTCTCCAAAATGGAGTCCTAGGTCGAACCGACGCCTACTGTTCCCTCGACGGGGAACGCGTCCTCACCTACTCCTCTCGGGAGAATTTACCTGATGCCAACCGCTCCTTTGGTTGGACTTTTGCCTGACGGTCCTTTGTCAGGTCTTGGATGCCGAGCTGCCCTTCGCTCGGTGCCTAGCATTCCTTCGCTAGGGCTTGGATACTGGCAGTCCTTCGCCAGTTGCCTAGCAGTCCTTCGCTAGGGCTTTGTATCCTGGCAGTCCTTCGCCAGGTGCCTAGCAGTCCTTCGCTAGGGCTTGGATACTGGCAGTCCTTCGCCAGTTGCCTAGCAGTCCTTTGCTAGGGCTTGGATACTGGCAGTCCTTCGCCAGGTGCCTAGCAGTCCTTCGCTAGGGCTTTGTTTCCTGGCAGTTCTTCGCCAGGTGCCCAGCATTCCTTCGCTAGGACTTTGTCTCTGCACACTCAGTGAATATTTTTAGATCACAAACAAACTTAACTTTGAATCCTTTGCCAATATCAAAATAAGGTTCGATATGGTGCTTTCTGCACCAACAATCTCCCCCTTTTTGATTATGGCAACACAATTCAAAGTTAAGTAAAAAACATTATAATAGTTGAGAACATAATGTAAAAATGAAGTATAGCAATTTTACACAATTCAATGTTAAGTAAAAACTTTTATAACATTTAATAACACAAGGATTTTTTTTGAAAATAAAAAAAATCCTTTATTTCTCATACTCCCCCTAAAACCCTGAGTACTTGTGTTATAAAATACTTAACTTTGACCTTTCCTCCCCCTTTGACATATATCAAAAAATAAACATGGGTGAACAAGGTATCTAATAGGGAGGTTTGAGTTTTACCAAAATAAATTTAAGTAAAGTAGTTCAAAAAACATAGTTTTCAAAAGAAACTCTAAGTAATGGATTTCATAATTTTCAAAGTAATGGATGTTTTGAAAATACATGAAGTTCCCCCTTAATGTGACAACTCTTCTCCTTAAAAAAACTGACAACAACTTGCAATATAGTTTTCAAGAAAAAACTTACCAGTAACTTACTTAGCTAACATTTTGAAAACAAGTTTCTCTTAAAAATTTCAACTTTTGCACTCATAGAGAAATTTTGTATATTAAAAACCATTTTTACTCGGAAAAACCTTTAAATAGACAAGTTTTTGCTGACACACAGATTTGTTTACTGAGCAGTCTTACTTAGAAACATTTGCCAAAATTTTCAAGGGGTTTTTGCTCAGACAAACTTTGTTTACTAAGAATACTTTTTCTTAGACATATTTTCAAAAATAAATGCACTTAGTGCTTTAGAGATTTTGAAAGTACTTTGAATATGCTTAGACCAATTTTAAGGTACTTAAAAATACTTAGTGAAAACAAGACAAGATTTAAAATTTTCTCTTTCCTGGCCATATATCAATAAGGAACTTTTTGAAAGAAGATTTAAAAAAAATGTGTATCAGAGCTTATGAGTTTTGAAAATATAAAAATACTTAGTATAATTTTGAAAAAAGCTTAAATTGCACTTTTGAAACCGAAAAAAAATCGTACTTTGTAACCATTAGTGCCTTGGAAAGTATTAGTACTTTTGAAAAATAGTAGTACTTTTGAAAGATGTTATGTATATTTTGAAAAATATAAGTACTTTTGAAAAGTTTTAATATTATTTTCAAAAGTATTCTAAAGTCAAGCAAAATTTTGAAAGTGATAGTATATATAAGCAAAATGATTTAAAAGAGTAGTATTTTGAAAGACATTTTATTATGTTTTCAATAGGATTTTAAAATTGTAGTGCATGAAAACATATAAATTTTTTAAAAAAATATTTAATAATTCTTTTAATTTAATCTCCCCCTAAGCTTGACCCAGTCCTAGGAAGCTTGTTTGACTACAAGCGATCTTCCTCTGAGTCTTAAGTTTGATTCAAACTATAAGAATTATCTACTAATTTTGAAAAATGATTGTCAGAAATAATTTCTTTTGACTCAAACTCCCCCTAAATTTGACACATCCTAGGAGTCCTTATAGATCATCAAGTGGACCTTCCTCTGTGTCTTTAGAGTTTATTAAAATCAAAAGAATAATTTTGACCAACCTTCTAAGTATGATAACTTTCAAGGAGATACATTTTTGAAAACATAACTTGAAATGATAACATAGTTTTCGAAAAAAATATTTTGAAATAATGATAATTTTTTAAACAGATAGAAGTATAAGAAGGTTTTGAATCAATTTTTGAAAACCTTGTCTAGATGATAATAATATTTAGAGCATAAGGTTTTTTTTAAAAAAATTTAAAATTTTTTTTGAAAAGTATTAAAAAAAAAACTCCCCCTGTATCCAACACAGTCTGACTTTTATCTAAGTTTCTTAAGGGGTTTCAGTGTGCAGGTTTGACTATGTTTGATCAATTAATAACATCTTAACTATGTCTGACTCAGTTGACTTTTAAGAAACATGAAATTTAAAAAAATAGAGTTGAACAGTAGGGTACAGTAAACTGAATTAATTTGAAAAATAGATATTTATGCTCTTAGGTCCTAGATGTCTCACCCAGTTCTATGTGGTCAAACATGTTAACCTTATGGGTTGTGTGAGACAAGTATTTAATTTTGAAACAATGGTTAATTAAACCTTAGTTTAAAATATTAAATTTGATTTTTAAGAAAATTAAAATTTAGAGGGTTAAGTTTGTTCAGTTAAATTTGAATTTTAAATTTGATTTAATTGAATTAATTCGAATTTGATTTAATTGAGTTAATTAAGATTTAATTGGTTTTAATTGATTTAATTAAAATTTAAATGATTTTAATTGATTTAATTAAGATTTAATTGAATTGATTAAGATTTAATTGGTTTTAATTGATAAGGTTTAATTGAATTTAATTGATTTAATTAAGATTTAATTGAATCTGAATTAGTTGGTTGGGTTGAACTCAACTTTTAGGTCCTGAGCATCTCACCCATTTCTAATTGACAAAACAGGATATCCTTAACTGTTTTGTGAGATGCATATTTTAATAGAAGGATTTATTTTGAAAAAGCCATGATTAATTTTGAAAAGATAAATTAATTTTTTTTTAAACCCAGTTTAAATTTGTTTTGAAAAGAGATATTTGAATCTAAAATTAACTGAAAATTTGTGTTAGATTCGAATTTAACATAAAATAATTTGAATTTGAATTTCAAAAATTGGCTTCCAGGTCTTGGCGAGGCACTAGGCCTTCTTTGGCCGTAGCCTTATGGGATCATCCACCCTTTCCTAGACAAAACCTTTTAGTGAAATTTCATCTTTAAAATTACTTTTTGGTAAATTCTGGTCTAACTAGTTTGGGTCTTGGATCGGTAGCTTCGGCTAGTTTCACCAGTCTAAAGAGACCAAGTAAACTTGATCTTATTAGAATTGGTTTCCCTAACGTACTATCATCTCACCGCTACCCAATACTATGTTGTTCAAATTTCAGTTAAGTTTGTTTAATCCTTAAACTAACCAGTCCTTAAACTAATTTAAAAAAATCTAAGCATAAAATAAAATAAAAAGAAACACATAATTAAAGCAAACAAAAACTGATCTAAGTTACATCATAATCGAAATAAAACTTTAGTTTTTTAAAATTAGCATGGTTATGAATTAAGTTTTCTAATGTACTAACCTTAACTAATTTATACAAACTAATCATGTTATTTGAGATAGATATTGAATTTTCAAATATTGAAAACTTACCTTCCCTGATCGTTTTCCCAGTGCTCTTGTAATGATCACGAGCTAATTGGACTGGTTTGGGTCGGTCTCCTTCTTTGTCGTCAAATTCTGAGTCTGAGTTGGACTCGGGTACAGGTTGAATCTTTTTCTCTGGTGGTTCTCTTGGAGCTTTCCATGCACTAGAGATTATACCTTTCTCGACCATTATAGTATCTGTTGGATTATCTAATCTTGATTCAAAAAAGGATTCGAAATTCGTTACCATTTTTGTCTCAGTCAATTCGTCTTCTGACTCTGGCTCGAGTTCGCAGTCAGGTGCTAACTCAATTTCGGAGCTCTCTTCGTGTAGATTGGTTAGTTTCTCCCAAATTTCTCTGGCACATCTGAATGGTCCTACTAGTTCAAGTTGCTCCTTGGTTAGGCCACATTGTAGGATCGAAGTTGCCCTTGCATCGGTCTCGATTTGGTTGAGGGTTTGTTCATCCAGTTTGTCCCATTCGATGGATAACTCATCTTCTACGGGAAGAGAGAATCCTGTTTGGATGATCCGCCATAAGTCCATGTGGGCCTTCAGAAGGGACTCCATTTGTCTTCTCCAAAAGCTGAAGTTTTCGCCAGAGAAGAGCGGTGGACGAATGCTATTCCATTCTTAATTGGCCATTTAGTTTAAATCTCGCACAAAAAAAAAATAGAAATGTTTCAAGACTTGGTCTTGGATTAGTAGTGCGGGAGAAAAAAAATAGCCAAAAAAAAATTGCACGAATTTCGAGGCGAAATAATAATAAAATAATAAAAACAATTTATGATAAATTTTTGAAAATGATAATTTTGTCAATTCTGATTAATAATGAAAAAGTAAGATTTTAATGTTTGGGAAAAATTTTGCTTAAATTAAAGTAGCACGAATTTCGAGAAAAATATTAAAATAATAATAAAAAAAACTATTGCAAATTTTCAAAAATTATTTGTTTTATCAATTCAGACTTATGGTGAAAATATGAAAATTCAAAATTGAAAAAGGCGTAAGGATATTTTAAATCCACCTACAGATATTATTTATTTAAAAATAAAAAGCGAGACTGATCGAGTGGTGTTGATTAACAAAAAGAAAAGAAATGAAAATAAAAAAAATTCGTAAATCCGAAAAACTTTCAAACTAGTGGTTGCACCAAGTTTGAACTACCCTGCTCTGATACCACTTGTTGGATCGTGAAAAACCGATAGAGGGGGGGTGAATATCGGAAATCGTTCTTTTTCGGAAAACTAAGAGTAAGTGCACAGCGGAAATAAAAATATGAGACACAGCACAAAGACACAGTGATTTTTAGTTGGTTCGGAGCCTGTGTCTACTCCTACTCCAAGGCCCACGGTTGTTGACCATTTACTATAGGCAATTCTATATTCGCGCAAATAGATTACAATAATTTCAACTACAGAGATAGTGCAATAAAATAACAAACAAATATTAAGCTCTTCGTTACCGACGTCCGGAGTGTATCGACTCTGTTTCGGGGGAGCGGGACGTCGTAGGCTCGAGGTGAGGCATTTTTGGAGCAAGGCACGAGCGTAGAGGAGCTTTGAGGCGTTGAAAGAATTGATATTCGAAGCCTGGGGTCGAGGGCCCTTTATATAGGGCTAGGGGGCGCCCGGGACGTCGGGGGCGCCCCCACGTGGCCTTTGATCCGCACAGATCTCGGTCAGCGTCTATCCTCTGGATCCGCTTTGACCGGGCGCCCGCATTGACCGGGTCAAAGTTCTATCTTCTTGGCTTCGATGGCTTCTTAGTTCGAAGTAAGCGCATGGGGGCGCCCGGGAGCAGCGGGGGCACCCGGGAGCACGGGGGCGCCCCGCCCAGCAGCTTTTCGAACCCTTCCTTCTTTTGATGTGTTTTGTATGTACCTTGGGGGCGCCCGGGACACTCCGGGCGCCCTACTCAGCCTTTGCCTCTCTCCTTTGAGGCTTTCTGAGCTGCAGACACACGTTCCTTCGGCCCTGCATCCAGGGTTAGTCCAAAACACAATGCAATAAAATATTTATTTGTTCATACAGCCTTAGCTGTCTTGGTTCTGACTTTGGTCTCCAAAATGGAGTCCTAGGTCGAACCGACGCCTACTGTTCCCTCGACGGGGAACGCGTCCTCACCTACTCCTCTCGGGAGAATTTACCTGATGCCAACCGCTCCTTTGGTTGGACTTTTGCCTGACGGTCCTTTGTCAGGTCTTGGATGCCGAGCTGCCCTTCGCTCGGTGCCTAGCATTCCTTCGCTAGGGCTTGGATACTGGCAGTCCTTCGCCAGTTGCGTAGCAGTCCTTCGCTAGGGCTTTGTATCCTGACAGTCCTTCGCCAGGTGCCTAGCAGTCCTTCGCTAGGGCTTGGATACTGGCAGTCCTTCGCCAGTTGCCTAGCAGTCCTTTGTTAGGGCTTGGATACTGGCAGTCCTTCGCCAGGTGCCTAGCAGTCCTTCGCTAGGGCTTTGTTTCCTGGCAGTCCTTCGCCAGGTGCCCAGCATTCCTTCGCTAGGACTTTGTCTCTGCACACTCAGTGAATATTGTTAGATCACAAACAAACTTAACTTTGAATCCTTTGCCAATATCAAAACAAGGTTCGATATGGTGCTTCCTGCACCAACAGAATTTTCTGAAACGGACTTTTTAAAACCTATCCTAAGGCTCCCCACAACTAACCCTTCACGTTAGGAATTTTCACACCTAACCATCCAAGTTAGGATTTTCCACTCCTAACCCTCCAAGTTAGGAATTTTCACACCTAACCCTTCAAGTTAGGATTTTCCACACCTAACCCTCCATGTTATGAATTTTCACACCTAACCCTCCAAGTTAAGATTTTCCCACACCTAACCCTCCAAGTTAGGACTTTTTCACACCTAACTTCCCAAAGTTAGGAATTTTCCACAAAATGGGTTTTTTAAAGCTTCTCCCAAGCTCCCCTACATTGGACTTACAAAGGCTTTTTAAGAACCTCTCCAAGGTTCCCCTTACGCTAAGAATTGAGCAATCATACTTCCCCTTAATCTTAGCTCCCCCTAAACCTAGGGTCTCTAGCAAAGGAGTGTTTGGTTTCCCAACTTAAACCCAACACTTCTCCCCCTTTGCCTAACATCAAAAGGACCCCAATAATATCCCAATTATTGGTTCTTTTAATCCCCAATGATCTTAAACCCAGTGTACTAGCTCCCCATACACTCGTTTTTCATCATTTAGACCCAAGTCAGCTGTTGGATACCCACACCAGCTCTGACCAGTCGACTGCCCCCCAGGGCAGTCGACTGATACTCTGGAAATCAGTTTTTCTG
Source organism: Boesenbergia rotunda (assembly GCA_024364735.1). Classification (NCBI taxonomy): domain Eukaryota; kingdom Viridiplantae; phylum Streptophyta; class Magnoliopsida; order Zingiberales; family Zingiberaceae; genus Boesenbergia; species Boesenbergia rotunda. The sequence continues at coordinate 334,704 of JAGFNQ010005909.1, forward strand.
GCCAATTTCAGAATTGCACCAGAAATTTCACAAATCTCCAAAATTTTCCAAATTTTGTAGAGAACATTATGTTGGATCGAGAACACCGATAGAGGGGGGGGGGTGAATATCGGAAATCGTTCTTTTTCGGAAAATTAAGAGCAAGTGCACAGCGAAAATAAAAATAACACAGAGACGCAGTCGTTTTTACTTGGTTCGGAGCCTGTGTCGACTCCTACTCCAAGGCCCATGGTCGTTGACCGTTTACTTTGGGCAATTCTATATAGGCGCAAAGAAAGTTTACAAATATTGATTTACAAATACGGTATAGTAAACTTTAACGAAAAGAAAGCTCTTCTTTTTACCGACGTCCGATGAAGGTTGACTTTTTCGGAGCAGCGGGACGTCGTCGGCTTGAGTTGGGAGGTTTCCGGAGCAAGGCGCGAGAGCGGAAGAGCGTAGAAGCGTTGTGTCGAAGTGATGCTTTGAAGCCTTGGTCGAGGGCCCTTTATATAGGGCCTAGGGGCGCCCGGGATGTCGGGGGCGCCCCCCTCGGGGCGCCCGGATTGACCGGGTCAAAGTTCTATCTCCTTGGCTTCGAGGGGTTCTGGTTCGAGGCATGCGCATGGGGGCGCCCGGGACGCAGGGGGCGCCCGGGAGCAGCGGGGGCGCCCGGGAGCACGGGGGCGCCCGACCCAGCATCTATTCGAACCCTTTTTCTCTTTACTTGTTTTGTATGCACCTTGGGGGCGCCCGGGACACTCCGGGCGCCCTACTCAGCCATTGCCTCTCTCCTTTGAGGCTTTCTGAGCTGCAGACACACGTTCCTTCGGTCCTGCATCCAGGGTTAGTCCAAAACACAATAACATAATAAATTATTAGATTATACAGCCTTAGCTGTCTTGGTTCTGACTTTGGTCTCCAAAATGGAGCCCTAGGTCGAACCGAAGCCTACTGTTCCCTCGACGGGGAACGCATCCTCACCTACTCCTCTCGGGAGAATTTACCTGATGCCAACCGTTCCTTTGGTTGGACTTTTACCTGACGGTCCTTTGTCAGGTCTTGGATACCGAGCTGCCCTTCGCTCGGTGCCTAGCATTCCTTCGCTAGGGCTTCAGTCCCAGACTGTCCTTCGCCTGGCGCCTAGAAGTCCTTCGCTAGGGCTTTTGACTCTGGCATTCCTTCGCCAGTGCCTAGCAGTCCTTCGCCAGTGCCTAGCAGTCCTTCGCTAGGGCTTCTCCTGCACACTAGAGTAACTTGTTAGAAAATAAGTAAGACTTAACTTTTTGACCTATGTTATCATTATCAAAACACATGTTTGACTTGGGTGCATTCTGCACCAACAATCTCCCCCTTTTTGATTTATGGCAACCCTAGTTCAAAAAGTTAAGTTTAAGCAAACATGAAAAAAATGTTAAATTTTATTCCCTCCCCCTGGAAGGAATCTCCCCCTAGATTTTTCAAAAATTCGTGGGGTTAAAAAAACTTTACTCGTACTTTGAAAACTTATTTAGTTACTTAGAAATCTTTTAATAACTTAAGTTAAAAGTACATAAAAAAGTTTTTGAAGCATGATTTTTGAGTACTTAAAAAGTTTGAAGTCTTTAAGTTTTTTTTTTAAGGTACTCAAATGTTTTGAAAGTGTTAGCTTAAGTACTTAGTAGGATTTAAAAAGCTTAAGTACTTAGTAAGATTTAAAAAGCTTAAGTACTTAGTAAACTTTGAAACACTTTAGTACTTAAGTACTTAATAATTTTGAAAAATTTAAGTACTTAATAAATAGAGTCCATTTGGAAAACATAAGTACTTAGTAACATTGTGCTTATCCAGTTTTGAAAAACTTAAGCTTAAAGTAATTTTAAAAAAAATTTGATAACCTTAGGTTAGAAAATTTTGAAAGGCTTGAGTACTTAGCAAAATTTTGAAAGCTTAAGTAAAAATTTTGAAAGCTTTTAAGAACTTAAGTAATTTGACAAGCTTAAGTTAGAAAATTTTGAAAGGCTTGAATAAAGAAAAATTTTGAAACCCTTTTGAATAATGCAAAAAAATTTTTGAAACCCTTTGAATAAAGAAAATTAATTTTTGAAAAGTTTTTGAATAAGTAAATTAATTTTTGAAAAACTTTTTGAGAAACTAAAATTAATTTTACTCTCTCCTTTCCTATCTCTCCCCCTTTGTCATATATCAAAACAGATAATTATAGCAGAAATAAGAATGCATAAGGAAATAATTAAGATTTTGCTGTACTGAACCAATTCATAATTAGACTTAAACTAAATCAGTCAATTTTCTCTGTAGGGACCTGTCTAACCCAATTAGCTACTTACTAACTGTTATAAACAGTAATTTTTGCTAGGGTTAATCAAGTTAAGTGTTTCTGTTCAAGTTAGATTTTCTAAGCTTGACACTTAACTTGATTGCTATGTAAATTGTATTTAGTGCCCCAATTACTGCAGATGCACTGACTTAAAGCATCTTGAATTAAGGCAAAGACCTAAGCATCTCAACCCTTTCTAGGTTATCAATCAAAAGTACCATAAGGTGCTTGTGAGATGCTGGCTTCTAAGTCTATAGGTGCATGCAGTTCTAGGGTTAGGGCCTAGGCTAAGTCCATTTTTGAAAAAATCCTAATTTTTAAAGGGGGTAGTTTTGAAATATAAATAAAACTAAGTCGAAAAATAAAACCTGATTTTGAAATTAAGTAAAACAGTTTTTCAAATTCTAAAATTTTTTTTAAATCAAGTAGAGCAAAAAATTTAATCTATTCTACAAAGCACAATCCTAACTGCCTTCTTAGTGAGCTGAACTCAGATTCAGGTAAGGGTTTTGTGAATATATCAGTTAAGTTGGATTTGGAGTCAATATACTTAAGTACTATTTCACCCCTGGCTACATGGTCTCTTACAAAATGATGTTTGACTTCTATATGTTTGGTTCTGGAGTGTTGGATTGGGTTCTTAGTTAAATTAATTGAACTTATATTGTCAATAAATACTTGAATTTGGGTGTAGTTGAGCTGGAAGTCCTTAAGTGTGTGCATCATCCATAAAAGTTGAGCAACACACTCTCCTAAGGTCACATACTCAGCTTCAGTTGTGGATAGAGCTACACAGTGTTGTTTTCTGCTGCACCAACTAACTAGACTTTGACCTAACATTTGGCAGCTTCCACTTGTGCTCTTTCTATCTAATTTACAGCCAGCATAGTCAAAATCTGAGTATCCTGTCAAATTAAAAGTCGAGGTCCTAGGATACCAAATCCCTACATTTAGGGTGCCCTTTACATATCTTAGTATTCTTTTTAGGGCTGCTAAGTGCGTTTCCTTAGCACAGGTTTGGTATCTAGCACACATCCCGACAGCAAAGAGAATATCAGGTCTACTGGCTGTAAGGTACAGTAGGCTACCTATCATACTCCTATAGAGTTTAAGATCTACTGGTTTACCATCAGGGTCACTATCTATTTTTACATTAGTGGCCATAGGGGTACTTATGCTTTTAGAGTTATCCATTTTAAATTTCTTTATTAATTCTTTAGCATATTTGAATTGATGAACGTAGTTACCATCCCTAGTTTGTTTGATTTGTAGTCCTAGGAAAAAGGTAAGCTCACCAACTAAGCTCATTTCAAATTCATCTTCCATTATCTTGACAAATTCTTTTAGGAAGTTGGTGTTGGTTGATCCAAAGATTATGTCATCTACGTAAATATGGGCAATAAATATATCTTTTCCTAGGATTTTAATAAATAATGTTGAGTCAATTTGACCTTGTTTAAATTCTTTAGAGGTTAAATAGGTTGATAACCGTTCATACTAGGCCCTAGGTGCTTGTTTCAACCCATATAGAGCTTTAGTTAGTTTGTAAACGTGGTTAGGTTTGTCTAAGTCCTCAAACCCTGGGGGTTGTCCTACATAAACTTCTTCTTTAATAAATCCATTTAAAAAGGCTGACTTTACATCTATTTGATATAATTTAAATCATTTATGGGATGCAAAGGCTAACAGCATTCTAATGGACTCAAGTCTAGCTACTGGGGCATATGTTTCATCGTAGTCTAATCCTTCTACTTGGCTGAAACCCTTTGCTATTAAGCGGGCTTTATTTCTGACTATTTCTCCTTGATCATTTAACTTGTTCCTAAAGACCCACTTAGTATCTATGATGGATTTGCCTTCAGGTTTAGGCACTAGTTCCCAGACTTGGTTCCTCTCAAATTGGGCTAGTTCTTCTTGCATAGCTATGATCCAATCAGGGTCAGATAGGCTTCATCAATAGTTTTGGATTCTATTTTCGATATCATAGCTATTTGACTAAAGTTTCTATAGGAGGATCTAGTCCTGACTCCTAGAGTTGGATCACCCACAATTTGATCGGTTGGGTGACTAAGTCTGGATTTCTTGGTTCTTCTAGAGCTTGGTTCAGCCTCAGGTCCGGCTGGTCGGTTTGGTTCATTATTTGATTCGACTCTTTGGGCTGGTTCATTTGTTGATTCGATACTTGGTTCAGTTGACTCAGTAATTGGTTCAATGATTAGTTCGTGTAAGGGTTCAATTAAGGGTTCAATAGTTTGTTCATTATTTTCTTGGTCAGAGTTTGATGAAGTTAAATCTGGATTAGATGTTGAGTTGATTTCTTCATCAAAAATTAAGTTTATTGTTTCTTCAATTTTCTTAGTTTGTTTGTTGTACACTCTATAGGCTCTACTTGTGGTTGAGTATCCTAGGAAGATACCTAGGTTTGACTTGGACTGAAATTTTCCTAGATAGTCTTTGGTGTTTAGGATATGGACTTTGCATCCAAAGACCCTTAGGTAGTGTAGGTTTGGGAGTCTATGGTAGTACAGTTCATAGGGGGTTTTGTTGTGTCGTTTGTTAATCAAAACCCTATTTTGGACATAACAAGCCGTACTAATTGCTTCTGCCCAAAATTAGTTTGCTAGATTAAATTCGTTGAGCATAGCCCTAGCGGCTTCTTGTAATGTTCTGTTCCTTCGCTCAACTATCCCATTTTGTTGGGGGGTTCTAGGACATGAAAATTCATGTAGGTACCCATTTACCTTACAGAATTCCTCGAATCGTTGATTTTCAAACTCTCCCCCGTGATCACTCCTAAGTCTTTTAATTTTAGTGTCGTTTTGATTTTCAATTAGTTTACAGAATTCATTAAATAGGTTTAGGGTTTCATCTTTGGCTTTTAGAAACCTAACCCAGGTAAACCTAGAGTATTCATCAACTATTACTAAGCAGTATCGGTTCCCGCTTAGTGACTTGGCTCCATGTGAATCAAACAGGTCAAGGTGTAGGAGCTCAAGTGTAGTTTGAGTTAAATCAGATTGGGTTAGTTTGTGATTGGATTTGGTTTGTTTACCTTGATTACAAGATTCACATATTAGGTTTTCATTATTTTTAATTTTGGGAATACCTCTGATTAAGCCAAGTTGGGTAATTTTTGAGATAGTTCTTAGATTGGTATGACCTAATCTCCTATGCCAGAGGTTTGATTGTTTTAATTGTGTTAACATACATTTGGGTACAAGGGGAAGGTTTATAGTGTATACATTGTTTTTCCTAGTGCCCTTAAGCATGATTTCTGAGTTTTGTACATTTCTAATTAGGCAGTTGGAATTGTTAAAAGTGACTATATAACCAGAATCACATAACTGACTTATGCTAAGCAAGTTAAAATTAAAGTTTTCAACCAATAGAATCTTAATAATGAAATCGGATTTAAGTTCAATATTACCTGACCCAATTACCTTGAGTGTAGCATTATTGCCAAATGCCACTGAGCCTAGGTTTTTGAACTTGAGCTTGGTGAACTTCAATTTATCTCCAGTCATGTATCTGGAGCAACCGCTATCCAACATCCATTGGTCCAAATCTTTATGTTCCTACACATAAAGAGTTTTCTTGATTTGGATCCAATTAGAGTCCGGAATAGCTTAAATTGAGTTTCACTGCCTAGTCTGTCTCACCCAAATCTAGGGTTTTCAATCACGTTAGCCTTATAGGTTTCGTGAGACAGGTTTTGATAGTTAAGATTATTTTGAAAACAATTAAATTTTGAAAACTTAGTTAATGTTGAAATTTTTGAAAAGATCTACAAATAACTGAAATTTTGTGTTAGATTCGAATTTGACAAAAAATAATTTGAATTTGAATTTTAAAAATTGGCTTCCAGGTCTTGGCGAGGCACTAGGCCTTCTTTGGCCGTAGCCTTATGGGATCATCCACCCTTTCCTTGACAAAGCCTTTTAGTGAAATTTCATTTTCAATATTATTCTTTGAAAAATTTCTGGTCTAACTAGTTTGGGTTTTGGATCGGTAGCTTCGGCTAGTTCCGCCAAATTGGCTTCCCTAACGTACTATCATCTCACCTCCACCTAATACTATGTTGTCAAGTTTCAGCTAAGTTTGTTCAGTCCTTAATCTAGCCTAAGTTTAAGCATGGTAATATTGCAGTAATTAAATAAACAAGCAAACAATCATATTGCAAGCAAATATCTTATCTAACAATAAATATAGTTTTCAGTTTGGCTCCCCTTGGACTAAAGCCACGGTAATGATTAGGCAAGATGTGAATCTTGTCCTTGGGGATCCAATACTGATTTGATCCAGTTAGCTTGTTCAGGCATAGTTTAGGTACCCATGCCTGAATTTTACCTCTGGACTGATTCAGTACAGCAAAGTAAGATCTTTGCCGGGATTTGGTTCTATAGCCCAGTTCGGATCAATTTAGAACTGATTTCTGTTTTCCAAGGATCATGTCAAGACCCTTGGAACCAGATGTAAATCGTTCTAATGCTGATCTAAGATCCTTAACCTGAGTTTTCAGGGAGGAGTTCTCCTTTTCAAGTTTTTCAACTTGAGTAGGAGTTCCTTCCTGAACCTTCTCGGTTAAGGGTTTAGAGTCAGCTCCCTCTTTCAGGAGTTTTACTTCCTGTCGGAGGGATTCGACTCGGAGTTTGGCTTTTGCCAAATCTCGAGAAAGAAATGAAATTAATTCACTTAATTGAGATATATTAAAACCAGTTACCTTAATTTCTCCGTCTTCTGTGAAGGTCAGCTCGCCGTCGTCCTCTTCTGTTTCTGATTCGGTTCCGACTTCTTCTGAGGCGGTCAGAGCTAGGAGGTTGGACTGGGTGCCTCTTCTTCTTCTGAGGAGGAGGATTCGTCCCAGGTTGCTTGCAGTGCTTTCTTTCTTCTCGTCTTTTTAGTCTCCTTTAGGTTAGGACACTCTGACTTGTAGTGGCCCTTTTTCTTGCACTCGTAGCAGGTCACATTGGGCTTGTTTGCGGGTTCAGCTGGTTCGTCCTTTCTTCGGCCGGTTTTCCGTTTGTTGGTTCGGTTCTTCAGCTCCTTGTAGTAGCTTCGAGCGAGCCGGACCAGCTTAGTTTGATCTCCATCTTCTTCTTCTGAGTCTGAGTCTGAGTTAGACTCAGGTTCGGGTTCAGGCTTGTTTTTTGTTGTCCTTCCAGTTTTACCTACAATGAAAGCAATACCTTTCTCGACCATATTGGTGTTAGTTTGTTCGTGCAGTTCTAGTTCGGAAAATAATTTATCTAATTTTATTTTTGAAAGATCCCTAGAGACCTTGTATGCATCTACCATAGATGCCCACAAGGTGTTTCTAGGGAAAGCGTTTAAGACATACCTTATTATGTCACGGTTTTCAACCTTGTGACCTATTGTGTGAAGGCCGTTCATCAACTCTTGGATTCGTGCGTGGAGCTGGGCTGCTGTCTCGTTGTCTGCCATCTTGATAGTGTAGAGTTTGTTTAGAAGCAGATCCCTTTTACTGATTCGAGTATCTGAAGTCCCTTCGTGCAGCTCGATCAGTTTTGCCCAAAGCTCCTTCGCACTGTTGAAGGGGCCCACCTGGTTCAGCTCTTCTTTCGTCAATCCGCATTGAAGAGTCTGAGTCGCTTTAGCGTCGGCTTCTATCTTTAGTTTCAGAGCGGTGTCCCACTCTGTGTAGCTTTGAGGAAGTCCTTCGGCGTTTTTGGGGATCTCCAGACCGGACTGGATAATGATCCACATGTCCACCTGAGTTTTCAGGTGGACCTCCATACGGCTTTTCCAATAGGAAAAGTCTTCTCCACTGAAGAGTGGAGGTCTGGCGGTGCTAAATCCCTCTTGCATGGCCATCTGAAACAGAAAACTAATAGAAAAATGAATTTTCCAAGACTAGGACTTAGATTAGTAGTGCTGGAAAAATTAAATAACGAGGGATGTTGCACCAACCTCGCTTAAAAAAATCGAACGAAAAATTTTAACGAAAAATTCGTAAGAAAAAATAGAAAAATAAGAATCCGAAAAGAAAATAATTTCAAACTGGTGGTTGCACCAGGTTTGAACTTCCCCGCTCTGATACCACTTGTTGGATCGAGAACACCGATAGAGGGGGGGTGAATATCGGAAATCGTTCTTTTTCGGAAAATTAAGAGCAAGTGCACAGCGGAAATAAAAATAACACAGAGACGCAGTCGTTTTTTACTTTGTTCGGAGCCTGTGTCGACTCCTACTCCAAGGCCCACGGTCGTTGACCGTTTACTTTGGGCAATTCTATATAGGCGCAAAGAAAGTTTACAAATATTGATTTACAAATACGGTATAGTAAACTTTAACGAAAAGAAAGCTCTTCTTTTACCGACGTCCGATGAAGGTTGACTTTTTCGGAGCAGCGGGACGTCGTCGGCTCGAGTTGGGAGGTTTCCGGAGCAAGGCGCGAGAGCGGAAGAGCGTAGAAGCGTTGTGTCGAAGTGATGCTTTGAAGCCTTGGTCGAGGGCCCTTTATATAGGGCCTGGGGGCGCCCGGGATGTCGGGGGCGCCCCCCACGTGGCCTTTGATCCGCCAAAGTCTCGGTCGCGTCTGATCCTCTGGATCCGCTTTGACCGGGGCGCCCGGAGCGCTCGGGGCGCCCGGATTGACCGGGTCAGAGTTCTATCTCCTTGGCTTCGAGGGGTTCTGGTTCGAGGCATGCGCATGGGGGCGCCCGGGACGCAGGGGGCGCCCGGGAGCAGCGGGGGCGCCCGGGAGCACGGGGGCGCCCGACCCAGCATCTATTCGAACCCTTTTTCTCTTTACTTGTTTTGTATGCACCTTGGGGGCGCCCGGGACACTCCAGGCGCCCTATTCAGCCATTGCCTCTCTCCTTTGAGGCTTTCTGAGCTGCAGACACACGTTCCTTCGGTCCTGCATCCAGGGTTAGTCCAAAACACAATAACATAATAAATTATTAGATTATACAGCCTTAGCTGTCTTGGTTCTGACTTTGGTCTCCAAAATGGAGACCTAGGTCGAACCGACGCCTACTGTTCCCTCGACGGGGAACGCGTCCTCACCTACTCCTCTCGGGAGAATTTACCTGATGCCAACCGTTCCTTTGGTTGGACTTTTGCCTGACGGTCCTTTGTCAGGTCTTGGATACCGAGCTGCCCTTCGCTCGGTGCCTAGCATTCCTTCGCTAGGGATTCAGTCCCAGACTGTCCTTCGCCTGGCACCTAGCAGTCCTTCGCTAGGGCTTTTGACTCTGGCATTCCTTCGCCAGTGCCTAGCAGTCCTTCGCTAGGTCTTTTAACCCTGGCATTCCTTCGCCAGTGCCTAGCAGTCCTTCGCTAGGGCTTCTCCTGCACACTAGAGTAACTTGTTAGAAAACAAGTAAGACTTAACTTTTTGACCTATGTTGCCATTATCAAAACACAGGTTTGACTTGGGTGCATTCTGCACCAACACATTATGGTACCTATACCTTCTTGGGAAAACTACATTCAACCATGTATCTATCACAGTTCCCAAGTTTGACACAAACCTCAAAAATTTCCTATGAAAGTTAAGGCAAACAAGGAGGCAACCTCCCCCTTAACCTATGCCTTCTCCCAATTTTTCATTTTTCCTAGGTGAAGTTCTACCCAACTTAACACCCTAACACCAAGTCAAGTTCTTCCCCAACTTAACTTCACAACACCAATGTTAAGTTATACCCCAACTTAACAACCAACATTGTCTTTTGTTAATTTAAACCTAATTCAACAATCCAAGTTTTCTACCCTAGAACCTTCTAGAAAGACCTAGAAAACCTTGAAAAATCTAAAAGAAATTTGCAAGCATATTTGCTAGGATATACCCTATCCTAGAAAAATATGATTCCATGAAAAATACAAATATGCTTGACTTTTGGTACAACTTCTAATTATCTCAAAACATTGACATTTTGTATCAACTTCCAAGTCTACTTCTAATTCCATGTGTTTGTCAAGACTAACAATTATAATTCGACACATGGAATTGTCCTTAATTCTCCATTCTTGATTTCTTAATCCTAAATACCTATGAAAATTTTTAATATCCTTTCATTCACCAAAACTTATCATCCAATATCATCTAATGACTTTCAAATCATATAATATCCAATCATAACATAAAATCCCTCAAGATAGCATGATACTTTCCTATGATTTTAATCTAGCAATGTCTGATCAGCCAATATACCCTTTTTCACTTTACCCTACTGATCAGTCGACTGCCCCCAGGGCAGTCAACTGAGAAAACTCACAGAATCTTTCTGGGCTGAGATCAGTCAACTGCCCCCAGGGCAGTCGACTGATACCTGAATTTCAAGTTTTTCAGCTCAATTTCAGTAATGCCTAAATAATTCTACAAGTCTCCAAAAATTCTGAAATTTCGTGAGGAGATTTGTGGAACATATGCCTACTAGGGAAAAATATGTTTCCAAATAAATGTACTCCAAATCCCAAGATTGGCACGAAACTCTATTCTTCCTAAATTATATCACTTTAACTTCTCCAAAAGTTTTAATTTTGACTTCTCTTCAATGTATCTTCCTATACTTGATCACAATTCATTTTTATCACAGAATTATATGGTATTCACCCATTTAAACCTAATTTTATCAAATATAACCATATTTTCACCTTTTTCTCCCTAAATTCCCTTTTAATGTGTCAAAACCTAGGATTAAGACTTACCCAAGTCTTCCAACCCTTTTTGGCACATTTCACCTAATTTCCTAGGAGAAAAACTCTTGAGATCCATTTACCATGGACCCCAAAGGTTCCTAGAGCTCCCCCTTGAGCTCTTAGCCCTAGCCACCTCCCTAGGTGACTCAACCCATACTAGGCCACACCGATAAGCCCCCAGTGATTCTTGTCCTACAAATCTAACACTCTTAACCTTGGACACCTTGTCCTTGGTTAAGTCATCTTCTTTCCCTTTGGATGACACCCCCTTGTGATCCTTGGACTTCTCCTTCTTGCCATGATTATATGCTTTTCCATCATATTTGTTTTTGTTGGCATTGGAGGTCTTAGACCGGTAGCCCAACCCCGATCTATCATAGTTGGGTTTTAAACTACCCAACGTCATATCTAGACCCTTAGATCCCTAGGGTCTTTTCTAATGTATCAAACCTTGCCCTCAAGACTTGATTTTCTCTTTCTAAACTTTTAACCTTAGTGTCCATGTGTCCACTTTGGACATTCCTAGACCTACCCTCCTTTCTAGGCACATTCCTTCCCTTCTTAGGATTAATACCATGATCCATAGATACAGAGGTCTTAGGTCTAACATGATGCATGTTTTTCCTAGGATTTTGATCTATCTTGTTAACCCTAGTCCTATCATGATATTTAAAACCATGGTTATGCGCAAGCAAACAATTTTCATGATGTCTAACATGCATGGATAAATAATTTGCATGATTTTTAATATTTATGGAGGAACTCAAACTAGAATTACATTTTAACTTAGGATTAGGAATTATCTCCCTTACCCTTGGAGTTTCTCCTTGTTGTGAGCTTCTCTTCTTCCTTTGCTCTTTCTCCCATCTCCTCATTGTTGGATCGGGTTGGTCCGGCTAGAGGGGGGTGAATAGCCGGCTGGCTAATAAATAAAAGAAATGGAGGAACTCGTCTATTAAAAAAAACTTGGTTGCAACTTGGTCGTTACTTCCAAGACGGTTAAAGCAAAAAAAAACTCTCCTTGTGGCGGAGAAGCCTTACAACTGAAGCACACTAGACTTTAGAGAGAATTACAAGAAAAAAATTGCCTTTCTTGACTCTGAATCTCTAAGCCTATTTATAGGTTGAGTGATATGATCTTGACCGTTGATACAAGATTGAGTTTCATCTTGATCGTAGATCTAAGATTATCTCAACCAGATTTTAAACTCTAATTAAAAGAGATAAATATTAATCGGCACCTTTGAAATAATCGTCTCCTTTGAAAGCTTCAACGTGTGCTTGTGCGCTTGGGATCAACCAACGTTCATCCTTTGAAAGCTTCAACGTGTGCGTGTGCGCTTGGGATCAATAAACGTTCATCCTTTGAAAGTTTCAACGTGTGCTTGTGATCCACGTGTGGAGCTTGTAAGAGCTTTAAAAAGCTTTAATTTAAAAGCTTTTATATTAAAGCTTTTAAATATAAAAGCTTTAATTAAGAGCTTTAATATAAAGTCTTTTATAAAAGAAGTGTTCGTGCTTTTTAATTAAAAGCTTTAATATAAAAGCTTTAATATAAAAGCTTTAATATAACAGCTTTTATAAAAGACTTTAATTCAAGTGTTCGTCTTGATCCAAGTCCAAGTCTTCTGGGTGATTTCTGACCAATAGGAGTTAGGCTCACCCGAACCCGACTCCGACCTTTCGCCCCTCGAGTGTCCTTCCTCTCGGCTTCTCGTCCCTCGGACACCGCGCACGTCCTTCTCGCTTCACCGGCGTACTCTTCCGCAGCTTCCGCGTCCCTCGGATTGTACCGAGCCCGTCGGCTCACTTCCCCGCACAATCCTTCTCGTCCGTTACGTCTTACGCTCGACTTCCTCCATACCTAAGTTCCTGCACACTTAGTAGAGGGATTAAAACCAACAGGACCTAACCTGACTTGGTTGATCACATCAAAACCAACCGGGGCACCAACACTCATGTGTCCTATTTTCTTGAGCTCTTTCTTCCTTGGACACTTGGTGTGGTAGTGCCCTACCTCACCACACGTGAAGCATCTAATTCTTTTCTTCTTCTCTTGGGCTTCTCCAATCCTACACTTCATGTTAGGTTTAAACGGAATTGAAATGAGTGTAGGAACTATCCCCTTTTTACCTTTTGGACACTTATCTTTATAGTATCCCTTTTCGTTGCACCCAAGGCATGTGATATGGTTCTTGGTCTTTGCTTTGGTGGAGGTGGAGGCTAGGTTGACTTCTTCTTCAACCTTGGATGAAGTAGATGCTTCCTCTTGTTTCAGCATGGTTGAGGGTCTCTCCTCCCCCTCAATCCTTGACGTTGACACCTCCTCTTCTTCTCTTGAGGAAGTGGATGATCTCTCACTTAGTCTTTGCTCTTCACTTGATGATATGCTCAATTCTTCTTCCTCGGATGTTGACACTTCCATTTCTTTTTCTTTTTCTTGGTCTATTGAATCCATTTCAATTGGCTATTCCACTCTTTTGGCTTGTGTAGATTTCTTATGATATTCTTCTATCTTTCTCCACAACTCACATGCATCTTTATATCCACCTACACAACTCGAAATATTTTTAGGCAAAATATTTATCAAAATGCGAATTACCTTCTCATTGGCTTTTGATTGTGCTTATTGTTCTTGATTCCAATATCTAGGCCTAAGCTTCTTCTCGTGCTTATCCTTTGGAATCTCGAAAGGCTCTTCAAGCGCAATTCTACACTCCCACTCCATTCCAAACCAAGTCTCGATCCTCGCTTTCCAATTGCCGAAATCCTCATGATCGTAGGGTGGTGGAGTGTAGATATCTTCACCCAACTTGTCTTCCATTGTTTTCTCCTCTAGCGTGTGCTCCCTCGGCGGTTAGTCCAATCGAGAGCGGTCCTTCGCTCTGATACCAATTGTTGGATCGATTCCGTACGCTAGAGGGGGTGAATAGCGTTTTTCGAACTCGTTCTTCCTACACGGTTAGTTGCGCAAGAGGAATATACAATAAAAATAAAACTAACCAAGAAGAACAATGCTAACAAACTAGTTTTACTTGGTATCCACCCCGGACGGGTGACTAATCCAAGAATCCGTCGGTGGATCATTCCCCGGATAACCTCCGGCTAGCCCTCGTCGCTACTTGTGGGTGGAGAAACCTCACTGATAACCAACATTTTTGCTGATTATTTTAGGCTCTAAAATCCATGTTTGATCCACATTTTATATGCTTAAGTTTGCATTTGTATTAGGTTTCATGTATTCCCTTCATTTTGACATTTAATTCTAAACTTTGTGTATTTGGGATATTTTTGGCACTAAATTTGAATATCATTTTGTAGGCTTCAATTGATCATGGACCTAGATCAAATTGGGTCAGACTTGAGTCAGGATTGGATCCAGATTAAAGGGATCAAGCATCGGATTAATAGGAGCCGTCCATTCTAGAGAACGGCTAGATCTGAGCCATCAGTCAACTTCTGGTCGATCCGAGTCCAAGATAGAATCAATCATGACCAGAGATCAAGATCTGAAAATTTCAGCCAAATCAGAAGTGATCTGACCGTTGGATCGAGTTCAAGATGTTCTAGACCATCCATTCAAGAAAAGGGAAGATCTGGACCATCCGCCACTGATCTGGTTAATCCGAGCTGGGAACAGGTAGATCAGGACCATTGATTGAGATCTGTGGAGTTTGGTTCAGATCTGAAGAAATTCGACCGTTGGATGAAGCCAAATTGATCTCAGCCGTTCGTTGTTAATTTCTTCTGATGCTGTGAAATCTGGCTGGATTGGCTGAACCAACTGAAGCTGGCTTGGCTGAGCTGTTTGACTGAACCAAGTGTTGATTGAACCCAAGCTTGATTGAACCCAGGACTGAACCGAAGCTGGCTTGACTGATTGAATCAACTGAGTTGGTTGACTGAACCAACTGCTGGCTTGGCTGACTGGGTCGAACCTGAGCTGTTTGACTGAACCAAGGCCTTGGCTGAATAAAAACCTGAGCTGGGTCACACGCGAGCTGACCGAACCGTTGAAGTTGGCTGGGCCAACCGAACCACGCGCAGCAGCAACAAAAGGGAGCCGATCGCGAGATTAGGGTATCGAGCGGCCACACACCATCAGACGCCGGCGACTTCACCTTCCTCTTCATCCACCACCATCTCCGGCCATTGCACGAAGCTAGGGCTAGGGGTTCCGAATCTTAGCCGGCCGGAGCTCCATCTCTTCTCTTTCGGGGTTCGGAGAGAAGACAGGAAGAGTTCTCTTTCGGGGTTCGGAGAGAAGTCTTTCTTCCATTTTCATCACCGGCGACCACAGCTAGGCTTTGGGGGTTCCGAGCTTTAGCCGAACGCAGCCATCCATCTCCACCGCAGCCCTCGATCAAATTCCTTTACAGCCTTTGTTTTTCTTTATCAAGTTTTTTTCTTCAGCGTTTTCTTTCCTTGCAATTCATTTACAGCAGTTTGTTTTTCCTTCCACAGCTCATCAGATTCAGTAGTTTCAAATTCCAATTCCAGCAATTTCTTCTCAGTTCATCTTCTTCACCGTTTTTCTACTTAGCAGCATAGTTCCTTGCAGCACTTCAATTCCAGCAGCTTCACATCAGATCCAGTAGCTAGCTTTCATCAGTTTCGGCAGAGCTTCATTCCTTTGTTCTTCTTCATCAGCATCACGGCAGAACACTTCCTCTTCAAAGGACCGAGTGGCAGAGTTCCTTCCCAGAGGATTTCATTCATAGTTTCCTACTTCGCAGCATTTCTTGCAGCTGTTCGTAGCATTTCCAGCATTCTTCCATCAGCAGTTGTTTCATGTCATTCACAGCAGCTCCTTCAAGCAATTTTGATTCCGAAGATCCATATGAGCATTTGGTTTTATTCAAATTTGATTGTTATGTTGATTGTTGAGTTGTTTGTGATTGATTGTTGAATATCTGTATTGGTTAGATCCTTCCCTATTTCAAATTGAATGTTCTTGAAGCAATTTCATTCATGCCTATATTGTGTTTGATCAAATGTTTCTTAGAACAAAACTTTCAATTGTGATGTTTCTTAGTTGTTTAATTTTTGTTCTGAATTGCTCTTCCATTAGCTTAAATGTTCATGTCTTCATTTAAATGCAATTAAGTTAGATCAATCTAGATTTCTTCAATGCTATAGTTATGCTTCATGTCTAGGCTTTATTGATGCTTATTTCTTAAATGTTTCTTCCACATTGCCTTTTCTTTTCTGCAATTGTAGTTAGGTTAATTCAGATTTCATTACCTGTTTTGTCTTTTCTTAATTAGAATTAGATTTCATATTTGCTCTGTAATTCATTTCGTAGTCTTGAAGTTCAAATCCAAAACCCAATTTCATATTCAAAACCCAAAAGCAATAAGATTCATTCATGAGAATTATCTTGCACCAACTACATTCGTTGGGAGACGACTCGAGTTACTCTATGCTACATTAGTTTAGAGGAATTCGGTACTTAAATTGTATTTGAAACCGTAACGCGACAAAAACGGTCGAGTGGAAGAGCAATTCAGCTGAAACCAATTTCACCACAGCACCAAGCACACTCTAAGCACAAAGAGATTACTAACAAGCCTTAACCAAGCTTGTTTCGTCAAGAATCTCAGCCACCACGAAGTCCTCTTTAAATAGGACTCGAGCTGAAACCCTCGCCATCAGTCGACTGCTCCCAGGGCAGTCGACTGGTGCCACTGAAAATCGACCGTTGCAACCCCAACGTTCGAATGTTCGCCGCCCCTTGCCCTTGCGAACACAGCAAGATCTTGTTTCGGATTCCTAAGAGCCTATTGATGAGTGGAGAATCCGTAGCCTTAGCCTCCCAACTCCAAAAATCAGCATTCTTTATATAGTGATGTCGTACCCGTCTCACTCATAATGAGTCCGCTCTAGTTTGGATATCCTACAATTTCTTGCTTAGCAAAGCATCATTCCATGCTTGAAGGTCCTGAAGGCCTTATCCACCAAGGGGTTGGGGGGGGGGGGGGGGGGTGTTTGGGAAGACCACACAAAAGATCGGCACATAGTTTTAATCTTATCAATCACTGCATTAGGAATTGCTAGCATAGAAAGCCAATAACATTCAACCCCTTGGTGGATAGATCTAACCAATTCCAATCGGCCCGCATAAGATAATGTGTGCTTCGACCATGCCTTTATCTTGTTTACGATG
>JAGFNQ010005909.1:355062-496689 GCA_024364735.1 Boesenbergia rotunda
TGTATGAGTTCTAGTAGTTCCTTTGCCCGTTCACCTATCTTGGTGAAAGGTTTCTTGGTCATTTTACCTTGTAAACATGCTACGCACATATCTCTGGGCTCTTACTCAAAAGAGTCCAAATACTCATTACTGAGTAATTTAGCAATGCGTTTTTGGGTTACATGACCAAGTCTACAGTGCCAGAGATATGTCAAGTTTGAGTCATGCAATTTCTGTTTCTTGCTTTCAACACAATAAATCGGTTCATCTAAGTTAAGAACATAAAGACCGTTATTCATTGAACCATTCCCATAGAATATATTATTCAAATAAAAGGAGCATAATTTGTCCTTGAATTGAAATACAAATCCCTTGGCGCCCAAACATGACACCGAAATGATATTCTTTGAGAAACTAGGAACAAAATAACAGTTTTCTAAATTCAAAACTAGTCCACTAGGCAAATTTATTGAATAAGTTCCCACAGCTAATGCAGCAACTCAAGCCCCATTAGCCACTCGTAGGTCCATCTCGCCTTTAGACAACCGTCTGCAGTCACTTAGACCCTGTATGTTCGCACAAATGTGAGAACTACTTCCAGAATCTATAACCCATGATGAAGAAACAGAAAGATTGCATTCTATCATAAAGATACCTGAAGCATCCGCTCCACTGGCATTCTTCTTCATGAAAATGTAGCAGTTTTTCTTCCAGTGACCTTTCTTGCCACAGTAGAAGCATATGACCTCCTTCTCATTAGATTTGGGTACCTGTGTCCCCTTTTTGAGCTTCTTCTGAGCTTGATATTCGGGATTTTTCACTGCATTAGCCTTGGGATTAGATTTCCCAGTGCTAGGGCGCTTGTTGGTCTTTCTTACCATCATTGTATGCAGTGAAGGATTTACCTTCATATCCTTCTCAGCAGTTTTCAGCATTGTCATTAGATCAGTCAAACTCTTGTCCATACTGTTCATGTTGAAGTTCGACATGAACTGGGAAAAAGATGGAGGTAGCGACGACAAGACCAAGTCAATGGCCAAGTCCTAGTCCAACTTGAAACCCAAGCTCTCGAGCCTTTCTATGTACCCGATCATCTTGAGTACATGGGGCCCAACTTGATTTCCTTCCTCCAGTATGGTACGAAACAATGCTCGAGAGGTATCATACCTCTCTACTCTCGCACTCTCTTGGAAAAGCTCACGCAAGTGCTGATCAATCTCCCTAGCACTCATGTTCTCATGCTGTCTATGCAACTCGGGAGACATAGATGACAGCATGATGCATTGCACATCCAGTGCATCTTCCAAGTACTGAGAGTAATATGACTGATCTTCCTCCGATGCGTTTAGCACAGGCTCATTCATAGGTTCGTCTTCGAGCACGTAAATTTTTCTCTCGTGTCTCAAGACAATTTTCAGTTTCCTATACCATTCCAGGTAGTTTGAACCGAGGAGGACATTCTCTTTCTCGAGAATACTTCGCAACGAAAGGGTACTTGTGTTTGCCATCTAAAATTTAAAGCAGAGTGTTAGTATTTATGGAATATATTTAATAAAGGACTTTATAACTCCTATTATTTTATTCAGGTCCAACAGCCCCCACTGTTAGACACGGGAATTGGTTGGTAACAATTCCTAATAGGATCGAAATCCTGAATCATATAGTATGCACACAGCTGAGCTGTACCTACATGCTATATTCATCAAGTAGGCCTTAACTTGCCAATCACCAATCTCTGTGACTTTCGATATACTTTTGTCGAGCCTTATATTCTCAACACTTGCCCCTCAAATCAATTGACCTTAGCTGAGCTAAACAAGTCAACGAATTTGATTTAAGTCGACCCACTAATAATTATGATAAATTATAGATGTTTTGACACAAGCCCACAGCTGAGCTGTACCGACTAATGTAAAAACTCTAACTATCATCACAGTTATTAACGGAGGGCTTTCAACAAATCTTGACTTAATATTTAAGGGATTTTACAATTATTAAAATGTCTCACCATTAATTTACTTCTTGTGCATCCACACAATCTCATTACAAGATCTATCTCTAAGAATCTTGAAGTAATCATGTACTTTAACCATAAGGAATTCATATCTAAATCATAACATGTATTTCTCTACAGGTTTGATAGATAAAATTCATTTCTACATTTCTATCTTGAAATGTTAAATCATAACACATGAGATAAATAAAATTTCTTCGAAATCTCTCGAAGCACTAATCTTCAAAAATTTGAAGAAGAGGTTTTGAACTATATGATCCAACCACGATTTGCTCTGATACCACTGTTGAGTTCTGAGCGCAGTGGAATATTTATAATAAAGCAAAATCTGCTCTTAAATCATGGATCTTTTCGTGGTACATATAGTTCTAAACAAAAATGATGCAAAACAAGCATAAACTGAAAACATACCTTGTAATCCTTTGCTTACTTGTGAATAATATCACGAACAGATGAGAGCCCCACGTGTGACTCCTCTAGCGGTATCCACGCGCACAAGATCACGAACTAGATGATCCGTTAGGTGCTAGCCACTTGGATCGACAGAATTCTTTCGGATACACTACGGATTTGGAGATTCGTCTCCAACCAGAGAAGAAGTAGTCCAAGGCTTCTCGAGAGAGATGGAGAGAAATCGCACAAGAGAGACAAAGGAGAAGCGTTCTCCTCTTCTTCCAAGGGTGGATATATATAGCCTCCAAGGAAGATGAAGAGACATGACTCTTCATATTTTTCATTAATTTATCATAATTGCGACTTTTGAAATTCTCCATTAATAATCATTAATAAAGACTCTTCATTTTCTCCATTAATAATCATTAATAGAGACTCTTCATCTTCTCCATTATTGCCACAATAATTGTGACCTTTCAAATTCTCCAAAGAGAATAAAAGATAAATCTACTCTCTTTTCTCTACATCAAATAAATTCATATTTGATCTTGATCCATTCTCGCTTCCGATATTTCAGAAATAATTAATAATCCAATTAATTCTTATTCAGAAATAATAAATTGATTAATTTTAGTATCTACTAAAATAATCAACTGCAGATACTGTTCGCGTCTATGTGCTATGCGTGCGACCCTCTAGGTTCTATACACGAAGGCAGTGTAAATCCATAC
Source organism: Boesenbergia rotunda (assembly GCA_024364735.1). Taxonomy (NCBI): domain Eukaryota; kingdom Viridiplantae; phylum Streptophyta; class Magnoliopsida; order Zingiberales; family Zingiberaceae; genus Boesenbergia; species Boesenbergia rotunda. Next base: position 358,180 of record JAGFNQ010005909.1, read on the forward strand.
ACAGACTAAGGTAACTGTCTAGCAACAGTTTTTAGCCACCCAATGTGATAGAATATTAGTTATAAACTAAAACCTCCATGAACCGATTACTGTGTAATTCAATCTCTTCATCTTTATCCTACATCCCAATTAATTCGGTGCAGTATGCATCATCACCAATTAATTGTTTTACTTGATTTCCAAAATATAATAGACTCATCTTGAATGATAATCATTCCTCCCATAGCCATGGATTTCGAGTCACTAATATCTCTATCAAGCGGCCAGGATGTTAACTCCCAAATCCAAGAGAGCGATGAATCCTCTATTGACTCAACATTATTCTCTCTACGTTTTGTCATACACCCAATTACCGTATTAATCACAATCCGATTAAAGATTGCTTTTAACGGCATCAAAGTACATAACTCCACGTATAGAATATATGAAGGTCTCAAGTCAAAAGATCAGTTACACTCGTTCATTAAGACGAACTACCAATGATGCTTAATATGTGGTGTTCTCTTAAGCGGGTCGTGTCTAGTGTACCTCTAAACTCAAGGCACCCCCAAGTATAACTTGGATATCCATCCCTCCGGTCTATCTTGACCTAGTCATACTTAGCGTTGATCTAGATATCTATGTCCCCTCTAGATATCTATCCGATCAAGGACGATTTTCAGAATAATATAACCATTAATCTGTGGGACTTTATCATTAATCATATACGTACAGAAAAGTAAATGATTAACGCCAAATACTTGCCTTTATTAAAATAATTATCCATAAATACATAAAAGTGTCTTGGCACATAAGTGCACACACTAACACATGCTCCTACGCACCCACTGAACTCGGTGCTAGTCGGGCGTGGTGCTCTATGCTTGGTCGGGCGTGGCGCTCCACGCTCGGTCGAGTAAGCCAGGCGGTGTCCAGACTCTCGCTCAGGCGAGTTATAAGTGGGCATGCTCCCACGCACCAGCCGACCTCGGTGCCGGTTGGGCGTGGCGCTCCACGCTCGATCTGGTAAGCCAAGCGGTGTTGATCCTAGCTTGAGCGGTCGATCCTGAGTGATTGACCCTGATTCACTCAAACACTAAAAAGACCTTGGATATGATGAATAATTGAGAGATAGGTCTTGAATGAACATGAGTCATAAGAAAAGTGAGTCCTTTCATCAGATTAGGCAGCGAAGTCATAAAAATTATTTAAATAAAAGCTAGGTGACTAAGCACCGAGTCAGGGTCTCGACCGGACCGAGTGAGAATTCCGAGTTAGGGTCTCGACCTGACTGAGTGAGAATTCCGAGTCTGGGTCTCGACCTGACCAAGTGAGAATTCCGAGTCAGGGTCTCGACCTGACTGAGTGAGAATTTCGGGTCAGGGTCTCGACCTGATCGAGTGAGAATCCCGAGTCAGGGTATCGACCTGACCGAGCGAACGAGCCCAAGCAAGTGTCTCAGCGATAGCCGATCCTGAAAACCCTTAAGCACGATAAGCTACTGATCTCGAATATGGATTTTAACCAGCCTAAGTGATCGACCCTGAGCGAATATCTCAGTTATCCCGAGTGATCGGTCCTTAGCAAATATTTTGCATATCCTAAGCGGTTAACAAAAACAACAGGACAAGGTTGTAGTACGAGGGGAAAGTTGAAAAACAAGAGCTTTATAATCAAAATAAGGCCCAGGGCCATTTCAAAACATCAACAGGTCCCGAAGGGCCAAGTCAGAAAGAAAAGAAAAAAAAGACTTAAGTACAGTGTTCTGAAAACCGGACCGGATTGTCCGGTCGGACCAGTTGAACCGGGAACTAGCCAGATTTTTGATCTGAGTTGACTCTGGAAACCGGCTACTCAATAATCGGATGCAAACCGTTCTGAACCGGACAGGAACCGGTGAACCAGACAAATCAGAAAAACCGGTCAAATTGGCTTGATTTATTTTATTTTTTGTTTTTTATTTTTTTCCCTTTTGCGGTTTTGCTTTCTTACTGAAAATGAAAATTAAAAAATAAAATATCAAAAACCTAATTTGCTTTCACCCAAAGTCCCAAACGAACAAACTTGTTGTTTGCTTGCAAGAGAGTCACCGCCGTTAGCCTCTCGCCGCATCACCCAGCCTCTACCAGCCTCGCCGCGGCGCCCTGCCTCTGCTTGCCTCGCCCCATCTCCAGCTTCGTTGCGTTGTCATGCTGGCATATGAAGGCAGAAATATATATGACATATTTGGATGTGTAATTTTGCATGTACTTTACTAGTGTCCTTTGTTTAAGTGTTTATCGGTGAACAAATGTTATTGTGATATAGTTTTAATTTCTAATAAAATTCTTCAATTCGTATCTAGATTTCTTGAATCCAATGGTTTTAAACTTGAATTTTTCTTTGAAACTAATCTTTTTTTTAAGAATGCTGTACTGAATTGCTGACAAAAATATATCACATGCACGACCTAGTTGATCTAATCTTAAAGAAAGTAATTGAATAAGTTGTTATTTTCATATATTTATATAAATACATGCTTTATTATATATCGGTTATATCCCGGTTGGACCCTCGGTTAAACCGGTTGAACCTCTGAACCCTTGCTCCGACCGGTTCGATGTCCGGTCCGGTTCTCAAAACCTTGCTTAAGTAACGATTTAAGTGAATGGGGGAATGCATCTTCTGGGATCATGGCCTTGATCTGAGTGGGCTTAACAGCGTTGGGAGGTAAGTCTTCTAGAATATGGCCGACCTCTTTGAGTTGTTGTAGGGTGCCCTTCATGCCGTACATAATCATGCCGACTGTGCACCGAGCCACTTGCTGAAGAAAAGGCTGGGACCGAATATCGGCCAGTCGGTACTCTTCGATCCGAGCTGACTCGCCTAACTAGTAATTCTCTATCTCCTTCTTCAGCCGGGCGATCTCAGTGTCTCGTTCTGAAATCTTAGCGTCTCGTTTCTTTATTTGTCAAAGCTAATTGAATTTGATTATGGGCGGTGACCGATTCCTTCAATTGTTGTTGTAGGGCTTTGGCCTCGACTGTTTTCTTGTCCAGGTCAGAGCGGGCTCGGGCCTGGCGAGTGGGAGCGGTTTTCTTCTGGGCCTCAGCGGTGTCTAGCCGATTGGATAGCTGGTCTATCTCCCGGAGAGCAATGGCTAGTGCTTGATGTTCCTCTTCTGACCGAGCATCCGTCTCTGCTAATTGCATCCTCAGGGTTGTTATCTCCGAGCGGACGAGGTCCATGCCCTCTTCACCTGGGGGAAGAGTACAATGGGCTAGCTGGGTCTCCAGTTCTTTTATTCTCATCTCCCCTGCCCGGCGCTCCCGAGTATTGGTGACCAGAGACTGGGTGACCGCTTGACATGCGACCCAGAACTACATAGTAACGAAAATTATAAGTAGAAGCGGAGGTAACAAAGGCAAAGAGAGAGGTACCTGAGTGGCATCCAGAAAAAAATTATCGGCCAGACTCACGGGGCTCCTCTCTTGAGCCATTGCCCTGCCTTAATCCCAGCTAGAAACCAATCGGTTGTGCAAGTTGAGTGGCTGAGGTTGGACAATCTGGGTCAGAGTGGTTTCTGAAGGAAGTTGCACATCCACCATCGCTCGGGGAGGAGAATGCATCGATAGAAGGGCCTCCACGACATCGGCTCCAGAGGCATCCTCCAAGGAGGTCGAGCGTGATGGTGTTGTGCCTGAAGTCGAAGCCCTCGAATGGGATGCCGCTGAAGTAGACTCCGGGGCTCCTGCGCTGGGTGTGGTTGGAGTAGATGCCTGGGCTCTCGAGCGAGGTGGCACCGAGCTAGAAGTCGGGGCCCTGACGCCGGACGGAGCGCGGTCCGAGCGAGAGGCTGGCTAGGCTTAAGCTCCCTGGGTCGGCCCATGTGCTGAAGGTGTGCCCAAGGCGATAATTAGCCGGCAACGTTTCCTTATTAAGCTCTCAGAAGCTTGTTGCTCTGCCCCCTCATCTGTTGCTTGCTCCTCCATCTCCACATCTACCACTTGGGGTACTACCTCCGAGCCTCCAGTAGATAGTTCGGGTCCTAGTGAGTGATGCTAGGTGGAAGAAATCCTGGTGAGTGAAGCTTGGTGGATTAAGTCCTGGTGAGTGAAGCTGGGCACGAAGTCTTGGTCCGAGGGACTGAGCACTAAGTCCTAGTCGAGGATCGAGCAACTGAGTCTTAGCCAAGCGAGGACTACGGACAGAAGTAGAGATGGGTCGAGGTCGGGCGTCTCGAGATCCGGGAGTCTCGGAGGTCGAGCACGAAGTCCTGGTCGAGGATCGGGCAAAAGACTTAGCCGAGCGGGGATCGCGGACAGAAGTAGAGATGGGTCGAGGTCGGACGTCTCGAGATTCGGGTTCTCGGAGGCTGAGCCAAAGTCCAACCGGAGGCCCCGGTTGGCAAAAGATAAACTTCTCCAGGGTAGAGTAGGTGAGGACACAATCCCCGGGAAAGGGAACATTAGGCGTCGGTTCAACCTAGGGTTTCGGGTGAAATCCAAAGTCAGAACTAATAAATTAAGGCTAAGATTATTTGCTTTGTTTGTGTGTTTTGTTGTCTTGCAGGTACCTAGAGTTGGAGGCAAGATAGGAAAGTAGAACACAAAACAAACAAGCCTGGGAGAAGGGGTTCCCATGCGCCTGAATGAAGTCAGGCGCCTGGGTGTCCAGGCGCCCTATATGTATCAGGCTCCCGGGAAGGCCTACGATGAGATCACAGCAACAAGTCAAGTTTTGACCATGTGGCAGGCACTTGAGGCTTAACAAGCGCCTAAATGCTATCAGGCGCCTGGGAAGGAAGGTGTTATCCTTGCGCCGATTTCGCAACTACGGATCAAGGTTTGACTACGACGTGGCAGGCGCCCCAGAATAGGCTATATAAAGGGGTTCAACCCCTCACTTCATAACAACAATTTCTACATCCGCTAAAGCATTCTGTGTGAAGCAAACACGCTCAAGTCGATGCTCTGCGACTAAGGAGGCTCCAGGAGGAAATGCGTTGCACTTCGTGTTGGTGCAGGAAGCACCATATCGAACCTTGTTTTGATATTGGCAAAGGATTCAAAGTTAAGTATTGTGTGTGATCTAACGTTGTTCACTGAGTGTGCAGAAAAAGCCCTAGCGAAGGACTGCTAGACACCTGGCGAAGGACTGCCAGTATCCAAGCCCTAGCGAAGGACTGCTAGGCAACTGGCGAAGGACTGCCAGTATCCAAGCCCTAGCGAAGGACTGCTAGGCAACTGGCGAAGGACTGCCAGTATCCAAGACCTAGCGAAGGACTGCTAGGCGCCAGGCGAAGGACAGCTTGGGACTAAAGCCCTAGCGAAGGAATGCTAGGCACCGAGCGAAGGGCAGCCCGGCATCCAAGACCTGACAAAGGACCGTCAGGCAAAAGTCCAACCAGAGGAACGGTTGGCATCAGGTAAATTCTCCCGAGAGGAGTAGGTGAGGACGCGTTCCCCGTCGAGGGAACAGTAGGCGTCGGTTCGACCTAGGGCTCCATTTTGGAGACCAAAGTCAGAACCAAGACAGCTAAGGCTGTATAATCTAATAATTTATTATGTTATTGTGTTTTGGACTAATCCTGGATGCAGGACCGAAGGAACGTGTGTCTGCACCTCAGAAAGCCTCAATGGAGAGAGGCAATGGCTGAGTAGGGCGCCCGGAGTGTCCCGGGCGCCCCCAAGGTACATACAAAACATATCAAAGGAAAAAGAGTTCGAATAGCTGCTGGGCGGGGCGCCCGCGCTGCTCCCGGGCGCCCCCTGCGTCCCGGGCGCCCCCATGCGCATACATCGAACCCGAACCCCTCGAAGCCAAGCGAAGCCAAAGGATAGAGTTTGACCCGGTCAATCCGAGCACCCCGAGCGCTGCGGGCCCCCCGGTCAAAGCGGATCCAGACGATCAGACGCGACCGAGACTTTGGCGGATCGAAGGCCACGTGGGGGCACCCCCGACATCCCGGGCGCCCCCAGGCCCGATATAAGGGACCTTCGACCAAGGCTTCAACACAACTGTTCTCTCAACGCCCCAACGATCTTCTACGCTCGTGCCTTGCTCCGGAAACACTCCAACTCGAGCCAACGACGTCCCGCTGCCCCAAACAAGTCAATACACTTCGGACGTCGGTAACGAAGATCGAAATTTTAATATTATTATTTTATTGCACTTATTTGTAATCAAATATTGTAAACTATTTTGCGCGTATATAGAATTGCCCAAAGTAAACGGTCAACGACCGTGGGCCTTGGAGTAGGAGTCGACACAGGCTCCGAACCAAGTAAATCGACTGTGTCTGTGTGCTGTTTTTAAATTTCCGCTGTGTAACTGCTCTTTACGAATTTCCGAACGATTTCCGATATTCACCCACCCCTCTATCGGTTTTCACGATCCAACAAGTGGTATCAGAGCGGGGAAGCTCAAATTTGGTGCAACCACCAATTTGAGAATTTTTTTCGGATTTACGAAATTTTTTTTTCATTTTATTTCTTTTCTTTTTTAATTAACACCACTCGATCTTTTCCGCCCTTTTATTTTAAAATAAATAATATCTGTGGGTGGATTTAAAAAATCCTTACGCCTTTTTCAATTTTGAATTCTTATTTTTTCACCCTAAGTTAGAATTGTTAAAATAATCAATTTTTGAAATTTATCATAAACTTTTTTTTATTATTATTTTAATATTTTTTTCGAAATTCGTGCTGCTTTAATTCGAGCAATTTTTTTCTCAAATATTAAATTCTTATTTTTTCATTATTAATCAAAATTCAAAAAATCAACATTTTCAAAAATTTGTCGTAAATTATTTTCATTATTTTATTATTAATCTGCCTCGAAATTCGTACATTTTTTTTTGACTATTTTTTTCCCCTTCTCCCACACTACTAATCCAAGACCAAGTCTTGGTACATTTTTGGTGTTTCCTTTGTGTACAAGGTATAATCTAAATGACCATCTAAGAGTGGAATAGTGTCCGCCCACCCCTATTATGTGGCGAGAACTTCAGAACCTGGAAGGGTCTAATGGAATCTCACCTGAAGGCTAATATGGATTTATGGTCGATAATCCAAACGGGGCTCAGATTCCCCATGGAAGATGGAACATCGATCGGTTGGGGCAAATTGGACGAACCAACTCTGAGGAAGATCGAGACTGATGCTAAGGCAACAGTAATCATACAATGTGGTCTAACCAACGAACAACTCAAGCTAGTCGGTTCATTTGGATGTGCTAAAGAGATGTGGGAGAAACTAATCAATCTACACGAAGAGAGCTCAGAAATTGAGATCTTAGAAGAGTTAGCACCTGACTGCGAACTCGAGCCAGAGTCAGAAGATAAATTGACTGAGTCAAAAATGGTAACCAATTTCGAATCCTTTTTTGAATTACAATTAGATAATCCAACAGATACTATAATGGTCGAGGAAGGTATAATTTCTAGTGCAGGAAAAACTCCAAGAGAACCACCAAAGAAAAAGATTGAACCTATACCCGAGTCCAACTCAGACTCAGAATTTGACGACAAAGAAGGAGATCGAACCAAACTGTTCCGATTAACTCGTGTTCACTACAAAATGCCGAAAGAACAATCAATCAAAAGAAAGATGACTAAAATCAAGGGGGAGATTCCCAATCAGGAATCAAGAGGTAAATTTACAGTATTTAAAAATCCAATATTTACCTTGTATAATATGATTGAATCTTATAAATTAGTTAAGGCTAATGTGTTAAAAAATTTAATTCATAATATTGCTGTTTTTGATAATCCAGAATATTATTACGATTATGATGTAACTTAGATAATTTTTTTTGCTTTAATTGTATGTTTCTTTTTATTTTACTTTTATGTTTTTTTTGCTTAAAATTAGGATTGATTAGTTTAAGGATAAAACAGTTTAACTAAAATTTGAACAACATAGTATTGGGTGGCGGTGAGATAATAGTACGTTAGGGAAGCCATTCTGGCGGAACTAGCCGAAGCTACCGATCCAAGACCCAAACTAGTTAGACCAGAATTTATCAAAAAGTAATTTTGAAGATGAAATTTCACTAAAAGGCTTTGTCTAGGAAAGGGTTGATGATCCAATAAGGCTACGGCTAAAGAAGGTCTTGTGCCTCGCCAAGACCTGGAAGCCAATTTTTGAAACTCAAATTCAATTTACTCTTTCTTAAATTTGAATCTAACACAAATTTTTAGTTAACTTTAGATTCAAACATTTCTTTTCAAAATAAATTTAAATTGTGTTTAAAAAAATTAATTTAACTTTTTCAAAATTAATCATGATTTTTCAAAATAAAACTTTCTACCAAAACCTATCTCACACAACCCATAAGGTTAACATGGTTGATCACATAGAACTGGGTGAGACATCTAGGATCTAAAAGCATAAAGCACTATTCTTTCAAATAAAAATTATTTTCAAAAGTTATTCAAAATTATCTCTATCTTCCAAATTAATGTATCCTACTCTTTCATATTGAATTTCATATCTCTAGGGCTTGTTTGAGTTAGTTATAGATAGTCAACTGAGTCAAACTTGGTCAACATAGTCAACTGAGTCAAGCTTGGGGAACATAGTCAAACCCTAGTCAACATAGTCAAACCTGGTCCACACTGAAGTCTCTTAAGGTACTTAGATAAAGTCAGACAGTGTTAGATACAGGGAGAGTTTTTTTTTGTTTTTTTTAAAATTTAGATTTTTTCAAAAACCTTATGCTCTAAAACTCACTATCATCTCAAAATAAGGTTTTCAAAAATTTGATTCAAAAACCCTCGTATATTACTATCTCTTTGAAAAATTATCATCATTTCAAAATGATTTTCGATTCCAAGTTGTGTTTTCAAAAATTATCTTCTTAAAAATTATCATACTTCAAAGCTATTGTTTTGATTTTGGTAAACCCTAAAGACACAGAGGAAGGTCCACTACATAATTTACTAGGACTCCTAGGATGTGTCAAATTTAGGGGGAGGCTGAATCAAAAGAAGAATTTCTGAAAAGTTTTTATTAATAATTATTTGTTTTGAAATTGTTAGATAAATTCCTTTGATCTGAACTGAACCCTATAGACTTAGAGGAAGAATACTTGTGGTCAACAAGCTTCCAAGGACTATATCAAATTTAGGGGGAGGTTAAGTTAAATGAATTATTGAACATTTCAAAATAATATGTTTTAATACATTAAGTTTTCAAAATTCTTTTGAAAATACAAGTAATTTGCCTTTAAAAATATGGTTTAGTAAATCATTTTTGAAATACCTTAAGAAATAATATTTGCTTGAACTTGAGAATTTCCAGGACACTTAGGAAAATGTCCTTGTAGTTAATAAGGGTTCCTAGGATTGTGTCAGACTGAAAAAGAAACCTAGTTAAGTAAAATATTATGTTTTCAAAATGCATAACATTCTTCTCATAACATTTTGTTTCAAAAATACTTCTATTTTCAAAAAAGCATACTGTCTTTTAAAAGTACTTCTATATAATGTTTTCAAAAGTACTAATACTTTTCAAGGCAATAATGTCCTAAGCACGTGAATCTTCTCAAAGACTTGCCTACAAATATTTTTATATTTTCAAAACTCATAGGCTCTGATACACAAACTTACTTCAAAATATATTTCAGGGGAAGAGCAAGAAAGAGAGAAAGGAATTTTTTTTCTTCATTTAGACTTTTATCTCTTTTTCAAAAAGTAAAGCAAAATTTTTAAGTACTTCAAATTGTTTGTAAGCGCTAAGTGCTGTTAAAATTTCAAACTACTTCAAGTGTTTTCAAGTATTTCTAGTGCCTCAAATTTGTTTAAGTATGTCTAAATCATTCAAACGTTTTTAAGTACAGTTTTTCCTAAGTAAAATTTTTTCTTAGTAAATTTGTCTGAGCAAAAACTTTTTGAAAATTTTGACAAATGTCTCTAAGTAAAGATTTTTTTTGAAAACTATGTTTTTAAACTCCTTTACTTAAATTTATTTTGGTAAAACTCAAAACTCCCTATTAGATACCTTGATCGCCCATGTATGTTTTTGATATATGTCAAAGGGGGAGGAAAGGTCAGTCAAAGTTAAGTGGTCAAAGTTAAGTTAAGTGTTTTATAACACAATTATTCAGGGGGACTATGAGAAATTTTTTTTGGTTGTAGACTGTTCAGAATTGCTATATTTTTTTATTTTAGACTGTTCAGAATTGCTATATTTCATTGCTCCTAACTGTCTTTCCTGAACTGCTATAAGTTTTCACTTAACTTTGAATTGTGTTGCCATAAATCAAAAAGGAGGAGATTGTTGGTGCAGGAAGCACCATATCGAACCTTGTTTTGATATTGGCAAAAGATTCAAAGTTAAGTATTGTGTGTGATCTAACGTTGTTCACTGAGTGTGCAGAAAAAGCCCTAGCAAACGACTGCTAGGCACCTGGCGAAGGACTGCCAGTATCCAAGCCCTAGCGAAGGACTGCTAGGCAACTGGCGAAGGACTGCCAGTATCCAAGCCCTAGCGAAGGACTGCCAGTATCCAAGCCCTAGCGAAGGACTGCTAGGCAACTGGCGAAGGACTGCCAGTATCCAAGCCCTAGCGAAGGACTGCTAGGCAACTGGCGAAGGACTGCCAGTATCCAAGACCTAGCGAAGGACTGCTAGGCGCCAGGCGAAGGACAGCTTGGGACTAAAGCCCTAGCGAAGGAATGCTAGGCACCGAGCGAAGGGCAGCCCGACATCCAAGACCTGACAAAGGACCGTCAGGCAAAAGTCCAACCAGAGGAACGGTTGGCATCAGGTAAATTCTCCCGAGAGGAGTAGGTGAGGACGCGTTCCCCGTCGAGGGAACAGTAGGTGTTGGTTCGACCTAGGGCTCCATTTTGGAGACCAAAGTCAGAACCAAGACAGCTAAGACTGTATAATCTAATAATTTATTATGTTATTGTGTTTTGGACTAACCCTGGATGCAGGACCGAAGGAACGTGTGTCTGCAGCTCAGAAAGTCTCAAAGGAGAGAGGCAATGGCTGAGTAGGGCGCCCGGAGTGTCCCGGGCGCCCCCAAGGTACATACAAAACATATCAAAGGAAAAAGAGTTCGAATAGCTGCTGGGCGGGGCGCCCCCGTGCTCCCGGGCGCCCGCGCTGCTCCCGGGCGCCCCCTGCGTCCCGGGCGCCCCCATGCGCATACATCGAACCCGAACCCCTCGAAGCCAAGCGAAGCCAAAGGATAGAGTTTGACCCGGTCAATCTGGGCGCCCCGAGCGCTGCGGGCGCCCGGTCAAAGCGGATCCAGACGATCAGACTCGACCGAGACTTTGGCGGATCGAAGGCCACGTGGGGGGCGCCCCCGACATCCCGGGCGCCCCCAGGCCCTATATAAGGAACCTTCGACCAAGGCTTCAACACAACTGTTCTCTCAACGCCCCAACGATCTTCTACGCTCGTGCCTTGCTCCGGAAATACTCCAACTCGAGCCGACGACGTCCCGCTGCCCCGAACAAGTCAATACACTTCGGACGTCGGTAACGAAGATCGAAATTTTAATATTATTATTTTATTGCACTTATTTGTAATCAAATATTGTAAACTATTTTACGCGTATATAGAATTGCCCAAAGTAAACGGTCAACGACCATGGGCCTTGGAGTAGGAGTCGACACAGGCTCCGAACCAAGTAAATCGACTGTGTCTGTGTGCTGTTTTTAAATTTCCGCTGTGCAACTGCTCTTTACGAATTTCCGAATGATTTCCGATATTCACCCCCCCCCCTCTATCGGTTTTCACGATCCAACACTTCGGACTTCCGGGATCTTCATTTTCCATTGGTTTGCTTTTCCGTTTACAAGTTGTACTTTCTTTTATTTATTTGTACTTGTAAATCTAAATTGTAAGACGGGGTTCTCCGCCTCCGGAACGTTCGGAAAGGAGACCACTAGTGGACTCACGCTGAGTACTTAGGCCTTGGATGTACTGACCCTGGGAGGTTTGGAACCAAGTAAATCCCACTAGTCTTTCTGCTGTCTTTATTTTATTTTATTTTATATTTTCGCTATGTGCTAACTTTGATAGAAAGATGAACGAACAACGAAGTTTTTCGATAAAAGTTCAAGTCGATATTCACCCCCTCTATCGATCGACACTGATCCTACAACATGTCATGTGCATATAATGCATCGTTGCATTTGGTTCTGTTTCTTACACTTAGTTGAGCTATGTTTGATGCATATGGTTGATATGCACATACAAGTTATATATTATACATGATATGTCTTTTCTTGTGTTGCTCATGTTATACGAGCAGGTTTATAGATGGTTTCAGTGGCTATAATTCGTATTACCACCCTTAATAGATCAATTCTCGTACATGAATTTATTATGACAGTCATGGTTGTGTACATATTTTGTTACTAATTGTGAGACTGTATATGCTTGATCTCCTTACACATTTTATCCATTTACTATCTATTTCTATTACCTGCGGAGTCACTAGGACTCACCACCGCTTTGTATATTTTCATTTTCCTCAGGTAGCATGTACACGATATGGAGTTGTTTGGAGTATCCTGACTGTTGGTCCCACATCACATTGAGGGTTGTTGTTTATTTCTTTTATTTATACTTGTATTTTGAATTTATTATGTTGGATATGTATTTTAGCCCGTGACTATTTGTATTGATTTTGTAGTTATTATGTCAAGTTAGGCCAGCTCGTAGTCATTTATATTTTATGTATTCCATTGTGATGTCTTTGTGTTATTTCAGCCGTGTGGGTTGTATAAACTACATGGTTGTTGATCTAGCCATGTAGGTCATATTATAAACTACGCAGTTGATGTTTTTCTTTCTTTTCTAATCATGTGTGCTATTGATATGTGTCGTGTAGCCGTGTGGTTATTGTATTCAGGATCCATATGTTGTTTGTACAGAAGAGAGATACTGCCCTTTTTCAAGCAAGCATTGCCCTCGAGGCATGACAGGTACTGCCTAGCCTAGTCGCCGGGTATCCCTCTCTTTAGCGGTCACTTGCTGACCTCTGGAGCTAGACCCGACCCCGGGCCTAGCCCGGACCCGGCCCGGAACCGGCCCGGGTCAACGGGCCGGTTGGCCCATTGACCCGGTTCGCCGGGCCGAACCGGAACCGACCCGACAGGATGCCGGGCCGGTTCCGGTTCCAGGCCCCCGAAAGCGTGAACCGGCGGTTAACCACCGGTTCCAACGGCACTGAACCGCCGGTTCAATGCCGTTGGGCAGTTTTTGAATTTTTTTTTTTGGACGGATGAGATCATTTGACCGTTTTTTGATCAATGGCTACGATTTAGTGACCGTTATGATCTGAACTCTATAAATAGGGAGCTCATTTCATCATTTTCACTCACAAAACAACTTCTCTTCTCTCAATCTCTCATTCTCAACTCTCTAACTCTCAACTTCTCTCCGCGTTCTTCATCGACGATAATGGAAGGAGGTCACGGAGCTTCATCATCTCGATCTCGGAGGGGAAAAGAAATTGCATACGAGGATCCCAACCTTCAAATTCAATCTATTGATGATGAGACCGAGGCTCAGCCCCAACGCCCTCCGATCCCCGAAACGCAAGGAAGTATCGATGCGATTACTTCTAAGGTTCGGGATAATCCTCCTTTAAAATCGTCTATTTTCACTAAACATTTTGAGAAGGTCACACTTCCGTCGGGAGAAATGCGTGCAAAATGCAAGCATTGTAATGCTTCCTACAAATTCCAAGCCGGCGGCGGCTATGGGTCGTTCAAACGACATGTAGAAACGAAGCACCCGATAGAATATGGGCTTGACCGCTCTCAAACACAATTATCTAGATTTTCTAGCGGTAGTAGTACTGATTCTGGTTTATTTTTATATTCAGATAATAAATTAAGAGAATCATTAGCTAAATTTGTTTCCGTAGAACATCTTTCTTTTAGTTTTGGAGCTAAATGCACATTTAAAGATTTGTGTAAAGAATCTCTTAATCCTGCTGCTAAACGTGTACCTAGGACTACACTAACTCGCACAATTAAAAGATTAGTAAAACAAGGAAAAAAGAATTTAATTGAAGAATTTAGTAAATTAAATAATAAAGTTTCTTTATGTTCCGATATTTGGAGTGATCATTGGCAAACTCATTCTTATATGGGTATAACATGCCATTGGATTGATAACTCTTGGATCCTTCAAAAGAGATTATTAGCTTATAGAGTTTTTGATGAATCACACACTACTCATAACATTGCACAATTATTACACATAGTTTTAGAAGAATATGGATTGACTCATCAAATATTTTCAATATCATTAGACAATGCTAGTTCTAATACCGCTTCAATAGATGAATTAAAATTTATTTGCCAACCTGTCATTGGTGGTTTATTTTTTCATATTCGTTGTGTATGCCATATTTTAAACTTATGTGTTCAAGATGGATTAAAACTTTTAGAAAATTATATTCAACCAATTAGAACCGCAATTTCATACTTATGGTCTCATCCATCTATGATGAAACAATGGGGTAGATTTTGTAAAGCTAATGGAATGCGACCAAAAAAATTTCCACGTGATGTTCCAACACGTTGGAATTCAACATATCAATTATTACAAGATTCTTTTCAATATAAAGATTTATTATGTTTATTTTTTGCACAAAATAGTAATACTAATATATATTTATTTTCACAACAATGGAATATTTGTAGTAGTATTTGTGAAATTTTAAAAGTTTTTAACGATGCAACTGAACAACTTTCTGGTGTTTATTATCCTACTGCTCATTTAATTTTAGTAAATTTTTGTAGTATAGTATTAATATTAAATGAACATGTAAATGATGAAGCTTTAACTTTATGTATAATAGCTATGAAAACTAAATGGGAAAAATATTTTTATTTAATTCTTGAAATTTATTTAATTGCATTTGCTTTAGATCCTAGATTTAAATTAGAAGTTTTACAAGAAATGTTAACTTTATATTATGACGCATTAATTCCTATTAAGGATTCTTCCTCTCCGGATCCAGCTAATATTGTATATAATATTAGAAATTATTTATATGATCTTTATAATCAATATTATGTTAAATATGGAACACAAACTAATATTTCTGAAACACAACAACCTACTACTACTAATTTAAAACTTACAAAAGCCCAATTTTTATTAAAAGAACGGACGAAACGTCCACGAGGATCCTCAAGTTCCACACAGGAACTTGAGAATTATTTTACGACTTCTTTTGATTTTAATGAAGCAGATAGCGAATACTTCGACATCTTGAAGTGGTGGTCACAGAAGGCTCAAAGCTTTCCCGTTCTCTCCGTGATCGTAAAAGAAATTTTAGCTTCTCCAGTGTCGACTGTTACTGTAGAGCAGACGTTCAGTGCCAGCGGCAACATATTAGATGAACGACGATCAACCATGTCTCCCGACTCATTGGAAGCTCAAGCATTACTTGATGATTGGACCAGAGCCGAAAAGCGAATCCAAGGAATGCAACTTTCAGAAGACGAAGCCGAAGAATTTGATACCGAAGGAACAAATACAACGGGAACGGGAGGAAATGCAAGTGAGTGAGAAATGTAAAAATGTAAAAGGGTAAAAATGTAAAAGAACTACGTGGGCTTTGATTCCCCTATACCCTAAGGGGATACGTAGGCAACTTATATAAGTGCAAGCCCTTTTTTAATAAAATTTATTTTTTTATTTTAATTTTTAATTTTTAATTTTTTTAATATAATAATCTTGAACCGTGCCGAACCGTGGCGAACCGTGAACCGGACCGTGAACCGGCGGTTCCGAACCGTGAACCGTAACCGTCTTGGGCGGTTAAGGTTAAGGGTCGACCTCCCACGAACCGTCGAACCGGCGGTTCCGAACCGTCGAACTGTCGGTTCCGAACCGTGGTCGGGTCTATCTGGAGCTCCCTACATTGGTCACATCGCCTGCGGTAGTGAAGAAGATCCTCGAACAACAACATTTTCAGTTTTCGTTCACCTTGCTTGTATTCTCGTGTTGTGAATGTCGTCGAGCATCGAAGCAAGTGGAATACCTTCTATGTTTGGTATCATTGAGTTGCTAACATCGTTGGATACTGAACCATTAGTGAGATTTCTCTCAACCGCTCTGTCTCAATTCGTCGGCTAGTACCAAAGTAGAGACTATTGGATCGAGAGAAAACGATAGAGAGGGGGTGAATATCGTAACTCATTTTTCGGATAAAATTAAGAGCAAATGCGCAGCGGAATAAACAAAACACAAATACACAATCGGTTTTACTTGGTTCAGAGTCGCGGTCGGCTCCTACTCCAAGGCCCACGGTCCTTGACCGTTTACTGCGGGCAATACTATAATCGCACAAAATCTTACACACAGTTGTACAGTTATAAGTGCAGTAAGAATACAATTAAAAATTGGCTCTTCGTTATCGACGCTTGGTGTAGATCATTCTTCGGTGCGTAGGGTCGTTGCCGGCGCTAGAATCACGAGATGAAGGATTTATGGAGTAGAGCGCATGAGTTGAAGAGCGTATTTGCATTGGAAAACTTGATGCTTGAAGCCTTGGGGTCGAGGGGCTTTTTATAGCCTCACGGGGCGCCCTGAACGTTGGGGGCGCCCCCACGTGTCACCCGATCCGAGCAAATCTCGGTCAGCCCTTATCCCACTCGAATTGGGCTGAGGGTTGACTGTGGGGGTGCCCGGGACGCTGGGGGCGCCCTGGTTGACCCTTTCAGCGGGCTTCTCGGCTGGATAAACTTTATCTACTTCGTTGGCTTGAGTGCGGGGCGCCCTGGGCATCCGGGGCACCCGGGAGCATGGGGGCGCCCCGACCAGTGGGCTTCCTAAGCTTGCTTGTGCTGAACTCCTCTTTGCCTTGTACTTAGGGCGCATGGGGGCGCCCCGCCCAGTGGACACCCGGGAGCATGGGGGCGCCTTCGCTAGGACTTTGCCTGCACACTTGAGTACCGAAGCTTGCTTGTGCTGAACTCCTCTTTGCCTTCACCAATAATACTTAACTTTGAACCCTTTGCCAATATCAAAACAAGGTTCGATATAGAGCTTCCTGCACCAACAATCTCCCCCTTTTTGATTTATGGCAACACAATTCAAAGTTAAGTAAAAATTACAACAGTTTAAGCAAGAAAGTTAAGACCAATAAAACATAGGTTAAGACCAATAAAACATAGCAATTCTGAATAGTATAAAGTCTAAACCCAATGTAATTTTGAAAAAAAATTCTCATACTCCCCCTGAATAATTGTGTTATAAAACAACAATTAACTTAACTCTTAACTTTGACCTTTCCTCCCCCTTTGACATATATCAAAAAATATTTATGGGTGAACAACATATCCAACAGGGATTTTTGAGTTTTTCTAAGTGCTTCATGTTTTTGACAAAGTGTTTTTCAAAAATAGAGTAAAAGCATTTTCATTATCAAAACTTTTTACACTTAGATAATTTTCCATTATGAAAAGTTTTGATGGCCTAAATTTTGAAACAAACTTTTACTTACAAGGCCAAAAAAAAATTTACTTAGGCAAAATTTCCATTCTTGAAGCTAAAAATTCAACTTTGGGAAAAAATTTTGTTTACTAAAGAAAATTTTGCACATTTAGACGAATTTGCTTGGAAACACTTTGTGCATTTTGAAAAACATAATTCTTAAGAAATTTCTAGACAAGTTTTTTTTCCCAAAAAATCTTATTTACTAAGGAAAATTTCACTTAAAAAATTGAAATACTTAGATACTTAGAAACTTTTGCTTTACTTTTGAAAAATAATTTCTTTTTCTCTTTCTTTCTCTCCCCCTTAATGTGAAACTTTTCTCCTTATGTTTTAGACCCTTTCTAAGATAAACTTTCATTAAAAAGGGAAAAATTAAAGGAGGAATTTAATTTCATTTTTTTTTAACTCTCCCCCTTGGCTATATATCAATAAAGAACTTTTGAAAAATATATTTTGAAAGAAATTTTAAAATTTGTGTATCAGAGCTTAAGAGTCTTGAAAATATAAAAATACTTAGCATAATTCTTGAAAGCATATCAAAAAGTTTTAAATTGCACCACTCCACTTTGAAAGGTATTTTAAAAAAATTGTATTTGTAGGCAAGTCTCTTAGAAAATTCACGCACTTAGAATACTATTGTCTTAAAAAATATTAGTACTTTTGAAAATATTATATTTTGAAAAATAGAAGTACTTTTGAAGATTATGTATTTTTGAAAAATATAAGTACTTTTGAAGATTATGCATTTTTGAAAAATATAAGTACTTTTGAAGATTATGCATTTTTGAAAAATATAAGTACTTTTTTTAAAAAAAAATATTATGCATTTTGAAACCATAATATTTTACTTGATTAGGTTTCTTTTCCAGTCTGACACAATCCTAGGAACCCTTGTTAACTCCAAGGACATTTTCCTAAGTGTCCTGGAAATTCTCAAGACTCAATCAAGCATTATTTCAAAAGGTATTTCAAAAAATGATTTTATAAGCCACAAAAACATTTTAAAATAATAATATTTTGTAAGACAAATTACTTATGTTTTCGACACAATTTTAAAAATATAGTGTATGGAAACATATTATTTAGAAATGTTTAATAACTCTTTTAATTTGACCTTCCCCTAAACTTGACACAGTCCTTGGAAGCTTGTTGACCACAAATATTCTTCCTCTGATTTCTTAGGGTTCAGTTCAGATCAAAAGAATTATTTAATAATTTCAAAATTGATTGGCAAAGAAAATACTTGTGAGAAATAATTTCTTTTGGTTTAGACTCCACCTAAATTTGACACATCCTCAGAGTCCTTGTAGATTATGAAGTTGACCTTCCTCTGTGTCTTTAGGGTTTACCAAAATCAAAAGAAACACTTTTGAACAACCTTCTGAGTATGATAACTTTCAAGGAGATAAATTTTTGAAAACTCAATTTGGAGTAATAACACAATTTTCGAAAAAAATATTTTGAAATGATAATAATTTTTCAAAGAGATAGTAATATACCAAGATTTTTGAATCAATTTTTGAAAACCTTATTTTGAGATGATACTAAATTTTAGAGCATAAGGTTTTTGAGAATAAATCTAAATTTTTCGAAAGAAAAAAACCCCTTTGTGTCTGACACGTCTGACTTTATCTAAGTGCCTTAAGAGATTTTAGTGTTGACTAGGATTGACTGTTTTGACCATGTTTGACTCTGTTAACTATGTTTGACCAATCAATAACTAAATCAAACAAGCCCTAGATATTTAAAACGGGTCTATTGAGATATTTAACATGAAATTCAATATATTAAAAAACTATTGGAGTTGAAAAAGTATGGTATAGTAAACTGAATTAATTTGAAAACTAGAGATAATTTTGAATAACTTTTGAAAGCACATTGAGTTTTATTTAGAAGGATAGTGACATATATTCTTAGGTCCTAGATATCTCACCCAGTTCTACTTGATCAAACATGTTAACCTTATGGGTTTTGTGAGATAACCATTTTAATTTAAAAAATAGTTAAGTTTATTAATTTTAAAAACATTTGTTATGAATCTAAGATTTACTTAAAATTTATGTTAGATTCAAATCTGACAATAGTAAAGTGAATTTGATTTTCTATAATTGGCTTCCAGGTCTTGGCGAGGCACTAGGCCTTCTTTGGCCGTAACCTTATTGGATCATCAACCCTTTCCTTGACAAAGCCTTTTATAGAAAATTCATCTTCAAGTTACTCCTTGAAAGATTTTGGTCTAACTAGTTTGGGTCTTGGATCGGTAGCTTCGGCTAGTTTCACCAGTCTAAAGAGATCAAGTAGTGTATACTTGACCTTATTAGAAAAGGCTTCCCTAACGTACTATCATCTCACCGCCACTCAATACTAGGTTTTCAAGTTTTAAGTAACTCTTTAGTCCTTAAACTAGTCAATCCTAATTCTAAGAAAAAAAACAGAAATAAAAATAAAAAAAACACACAATAAAGCAAACAATTATCTAAGTAAGGTCACAATTGGAATAATACTCCGTATTTTCGAAATCGGCAAGATTATGAATTAAATTGTCTAACATATTGACCTTATGTTTTAGGGTTTCATTTTCTTGTTTCAATTTTTTGAAATTTGCCTTAATTAATTTACATGAATCAATCACATTATTCAAGGTAAATAACGGATTTTCAAATAATGTAAATTTACCTTTGTCGATTATTTATCCGGCATTCTTGGTAGCTCTTTTATCTGTGCATTCACTTTTGTAATGCCCGAACTCCTGGCACTTGAAGCATTGAATGCGACTTTTGTCCTTTCGTGCTTTTGGAACTGGTTCCTTTGTCGCCGTAGGTGGTGTCGTTCGAATCTTACAAGTAGGACACTCACTTTGGTAGTGCCCTCTCTCCCTGCATGTGTAACAAATTACATGATTTTTAAAATTTGAATTTACACTTTTACCTTTTGATTCCTTATTGGGAATCTCCCCCTTTATTCTCGTTGTCTCGGATCTAGGCTCATTTTCTGATTTTGTGTCTGAGTCGGACTCGGGTACTGGTTGAAGCTCCTTCTTTGGTGGTTCTTTAGGAGTTTTCTCTGCAATAGAACTTACACCTTCCTCGACCATTACAGTATCTGTTTGATTATTTAATTTTAATTTTGAAAAGAATTCGAAATTGGTTACCGTCTCAGTCAATTCGTCGTCTGATTCTGGTTCGATTTCGACTTTGGATTCGGGTTCAGACTCTGACTCGGTTGCTTGTGCTTGGACCGAGAGTGCAAGATATCTTAGGTGATCTTCTTCTTCTTCGTTCGATTCCTCTGACGATTCGGACAACACACCTTCTGAGTCCTCGATGTTGTACGTCTCTTCATGTAGATTGATTAGCTTTTCCCACATCTCCTTGGCACAGGTGAAGGATCCGACCCGCTTCAATTCTTCTTTGGTCAGGCCACATTGTAAGATTACTGTTGCCTTAGCATCAGTCTCGATCTTCCTTAGAGTTGGTTCGTCCAATTTGTCCCAGGCGATCGATGCTCCATTTTCTGTGGGGAATGTGAACCCTGTTTGGATTATCAACCAAAACTCTAGATAGGCCTTCAAGTGGGATTCCATTAGACTTCTCCAGGAATTGAAATTTTCGCTAGAGAAGAGTGGTGGATGGCCACTGTTCCACTCTTGGTTAGCCATTTAAAGTAATCCTTGCACACAAAAGAAATAACAGAATATACCAAGACTTGGTCTTGGATTAGTAGTGTGGGAGAAGGAAAAATAATTATCGAGGGGTGTTGCACCAACCTCGATTAACGAAAATAATTTCGAACAACAAAAAAAACAATTTAAAAGGATTTCATAAAAATCCGAAAATAAATTCTCAAATTGGTGGTTGCACCAAATTTGAGCATCCCTGCTCTGATACCACTTGTTGGATCGAGAGAAAACGATAGAGGGGGGTGAATATCGTAACTCGTTTTTCGAATAAAATTAAGAGCAAATGCGCAGCGGAATAAACAAAACACAAAGACACAATCGGTTTTACTTGGTTCGGAGTCGCGATCGGCTCCTACTCCAAGGCCCACGGTCCTTGACCATTTACTGCGGGCAATACTATAATCGCGCAAAATCTAACACACAGTTGTACAGTTATAAGTGCAGTAAGAATACAATTAAAAATTGGCTCTTCGTTACTGACGCTTGGTGTAGATCGTTCTTCGGTGCGTAGGGTTGTTGCCGGCGCTAGAATCACGAGATGAAGGATTTATGGAGCAGAGCGCATGAGTTGAAGAGCGTATTTGCGTTGGAAAACTTGATGCTTGAAGCCTTGGGGTCGAGGGACTTTTTATAGTCTCCTAGGGTGTCCTGAACGTTGGGAGCGCCCCCCCATGTGTCACCCGATCTGAGCAAATCTCGGTCAGCCCTTATCCCACTCGAATAGGGCTGAGGGTTGACTGTGGAGGTGCCCGGGATGCTGGGGACGCCCTGGTTGACCCTTTCAGCGGGCTTCTCGGCTGGATAAACTTTATCTACTTCGTTAGCTTGAGTGCAGGGCGCCCTGGGCATCCGGGGTGCCCGGGAGCACGGGGGCGCCCCGCCCAGTGGGCTTCCGAAGCTTGCTTGTGCTGAACTCCTCTTTGCCTTGTACTTAGGGCGCCCGGGTCCTTCCGGGCACCCAACCCAGCTGCTACCTCACTCCTTTGAGGCTTTCTGAGCTGCAGACACTCGTTCCTTCGGTCCTACATCCAGGGTTAGTACGAAACAAGATGGAGCAAATATATAAGTAAGTTTTACAGCCTTAGCTGTCTTGGTTCTGACTTTAGGTCTCCAAAATGGAGCCCTAGGTCAAACCGACGCCTATTGTTCCCTCAATGGGGAATGCGTCCTCACCTACTTCTCTCAGGAGAATTTACCTGATGCCAACCGGCTCCTCCGGTTGGACTTTTGCCCAGCAGTCCTTTGCCAGGTGCCTAGCTGTCTTTCGCCAGGTCTTCAGTACCAAGCAGTCCTTCGCTTGGTGCCTAGCATTCCTTCGCTAGGTGCCTAGCTGTCCTTCGCCAGGTCTTCAGTACCAGGCAGTCCTTTGCCTGGTGCCCAGCAGTCCTTCGCCAGGTCTTTGGTTCCCAACAGCCCTTCGCCAGGTGCCTAGCAGTCCTTCGCCAGGTCTTAGATTCCCAGCAGCCCTTCGTCGGGTACCTAGCAATCCTTCACTAGGACTTTATTTCCTGGCAGTCCTTAGCCAGGTGCCTAGCAGCCCTTCGCTAGGACTTTGCCTGCACACTTGAGTAACATTGTTAGATCACCAATAATACTTAACTTTGAACCCTTTGCCAATATCAAAACAAGGTTCGATATGGTGCTTCCTGCACCAACAGAGACTCACCTCGGGTTTTGTGAAGCTATCTCGATGAAAGCTCGACGTGGATACTGATAGAGGCTAGGCTTGATAAGCGTGACTGGTTGATGTTATTTTCACCTCACGTGATTCATCAGGTATGATTTAATATTGAAAAAAAATTAATATTGTCATTATGTCTTGCATGGTTATATTCTCTATTCATGTAGTATGTGTGTTGTAATAAAATTAGTTTATTAATTTTCTTCTGCTGCATGTTTTGTGAAACGTGTCCAATGTATGTATCCATCGGCCTCCCCAACAAATCGAACCAAGGCCCAAATCCGATAATTGTCTAGGATAGAAAAATCTCATTGCTCGAGTTTTCAAAATAAACTTTGGAGCCTCCTAATGTGTCCTTCGACTCTATAAGCAAGGCTATACATTATCTCATGGACAACCTCCCTTAGTACATTTCGTTGCATATTGTTATAAGTTATAATGTGTATAATCCATGTCATGTGAAATTGAAATTAACAAGTACAATGTTCACTGTCGAGGCTTTACCAACCTTGATGAGGTGTCAGATAAAATAATCTTATATCAATGTTAATTTAAGTAATCATAGCCCAAAGAAATAACAATTTACTCTTACGAATGACATCGTCACTATCCCGACGACCAAAATTAGTTTGGTCCATGACTTGGTGAAGATAATAGAAGACTAAGTTTTGGATAGTAGAGGTTTTTTCTCTAGAAGGGCAATACATACCTTCACCACTGATCTCATCCGAAAAGAGAATGACATGAAAGTTCTTGGGCACTTACTTCTCCCCATCACTTGGTAAACCAAGTTGAACTCCTCCAACATCTAGTGGTATTCTTTATTAAACATCCAAAATCAATATGTTCATCATGGTGTTTCTCATTTGGTAAAAATTTAACATCAACAGAACTCAATAACTCAATGGTGACTCTAAATAAGTAGGTGAGGGTAATTCATACTCATGAAACCATCCCACCTTACTCGGTTAATCATCCCGTCAATATCTTCCCTAAGTTTGAGAACACGCAAGGCATGGTCATCCATATAACACGTGTTTACAATCTTACATTTAGCAAGTATTTCATATCTAGCTCTATGATCATCATTGTGAAGTTGTTGTTATCCTCGTTGCGTGTCCTGCCCTTTCTTTTCGCCAAGGCCCTCTCCTTCCCTTTGTCGTCGGTGCTCGATCCTTCTCCACATATTTGTTGCTTCCACATGTTTGTTTTCTACAAGAAAATTAGATGAGTAAAATTCGTAGGAAATGTTTAGGGTTTTGGGGTGGTGGTAGAAGATAAGTGGAAGAGAAGAAAGGTTCTTCTCTTCGATTGAGAAGAAGGGGGTGCTTGAGTAGAGAAAAGAGAAGGAGAAATTCTTGAAAGAAGATGGAGGATGGAAGAAGAGGTCTCTCCTTGAGGTTGGAGAAGGGGAGAAGAAATTAGGACTTCTTTTGAAAGCTTGAGAGGAAGATGTTTTCATGTTTCTAGGGTGCTTGAAGAGGGTTGAAAATGAGGGCATCCAATCTTTGAGTTGTTGGAGTGACTTGATCTCAATATGGAGAGGAAGGATACAAAAAGGTGGATCCGCCACCCTAACAGCCCCTTGTCTCTGTCCCACAAGTGTCCAGAGGGGATAAATCACGGTGAATGCTTGGCAGGTGAGGCACCCAGGCGCGAGGAAGGAGTTTAGAGAGGAGGTGGTGAAGTATGACTATGTCACAATGGAGAAACACACGAAGAGAAAGTGTTAAAAACCCTTCTCGGGAATGCGACATGGCCATGTTAAAAAGCATAGCCTTCCTATGTTCTGTTCGGTAAAGCAAAGCACCCATGTCGAATAATTGACTTGGTCGTGTTTCATTCAGGATAATTTTTTTTACCACAGTTGTTATAGGGCACGACCATGCTATGTTCTTTACTGGACCTCTCCTTTGCTGTGTTTGTGTGGAGTTTCTTGCTGGAGATGCTACCACGCCCGTGGTAGTTACCATGGCCAACTCATTGATGGAATAAGAGAAAAATTTAAACAAAAATTTGAAAAAAAGGAACTTGGGTTGCCTTCTAAGATGTGTTTGCTTTAAGTCATTAACTTGACCTCTGTTAATTCTAGCTTGGAGCTTTTAGCTTAAGGGGCGCGCCCTTCTCTGTGGTTGTTAGGTTTTGATGATTCATTTAGATACTGTTCCCTTCTTCTGGTCGCTATCCACCTTATAACATATATTCTTTGTAAGCAAAAGGTTAGTGACCTTGGATAAGCTAAATTCAATTTTGTCTTCGCCTACCGCCAAGTGGAATTTATGATTTTTCACATCAATCACTATCCCAACAGTAGCTAAAAAAGACTTTTCTAATATGATAGAGATTTTAGGGTCTTCATCTATATCGAGGACGACAAAATTAGTAGGAACTATAAAGCTTCCTACTTTCATCTACACATCCTCTAGAGTACCCAATGGGTATCTAAGAGAGCAATCAGCAAAATATAGGATTATGGTGATTAGCTTTAAATCCCCTAGCCCTAATTTCTTACAAATCAAAAAATGCATAAGACTTACATTTGCACCAAGGTCACAGAAAACCTTACTTATTTTGGTCTTACCATTCGTGCATAGGATTGAATAACTCTTTGGATCAGTTAGCTAGTGAGGTAGCTTGTTTTGAATTAGCTAGATAGCTTGACCATCTCTAAACTAGCTTCCTCCTCATCACCTCTAGGAGCATTGACCTTTTTTTTTGGGTAATTTGAAAGAGACTGTGCCCATTCCTCCTATATATTCGGAGCTTTTGTCTTTTTTTTAGGTTCCTTTAAATTAGTTAACTCCGAATTCTTACTCGTATTCTAGCCGACACCATAATAGTTTATTATAACTAGTACCGTAATAGATTTCTAATATCTCAAATGTTGTAGTCAAATTATGTACTTTGTCTTTTTACCAAGCACATCCGGGTAGTCTCCTCAAGTGGAGATATTTATCTAAATTTAACACACGTCAAAAGGCCACAAGAGGGATCAGGTGAAACCCCTCTGATGGTGTCCTTTTCACTTGCTCGGGCTCCTCTCCTAAAGCTACGCTCGTCCCCTAAAAGTGTAGGGATCTTTAGGCAAAAAAATATTCAAAAATCGTAGCGGAAATAATAGATCCCATGAGCGATCTATGAGAAAGAAAACTCATATAAAGTCAATTTACAAATTCCTATCGTATAGGTATACTTTTGGCGTGTGTCCTTCGCTTATTTCGTTTGTCCGAGGTATGCCAGATTCTTACACGTTTAAATGTTCGTGCCTCTATGTATCCACACAAACACAATCTCTCAATCTTCGGAGAAGAATCACCTTTGTGGTGCTTGCCACAAGAGGATATTCACAAAGCAAGATGAAGAGAGAGAAGAGGGATTTCGGCCAAAAGAAGGAAGGGAAGGAAAAATGATAAGTTCTACATTCAAATGACAAGAAAAACTCTTTTATACTCATCCCATGAATATGAAGAGTTTTTGTCCTTTTAGCTTCCCTCCATTAATGCCAATAACAACTCAATTAAAGTATATTTTCTCATGTAACTCTTCAACTTCTCTTCATCCAATGAAATTTTTTTTTTCATCTTCCTCTATTATTAATTTATTAAATATTTTAATGAATTAATATCTCATTCAAATGTGGTTGAGTCTAATATAAATGAGTGAAACTCAAATTAGATCTCAATTCCATAATCCAATTGGATTCACTTGAGTCTAACCCAATTAATCCAATTAGGATGAAATCTTAGTCAAACTAAGATCAATTAATCTCTGAAGTATCGTGTTCTTAGTGTGTGACCCAATAGATTCTCGTAACGTTGGCAATGTGTCCAAACCACTTTAAACACATAAGCAATGAGGGGCATCTAGCAATGCATCATTGCTACCCAAGTGACGAGAAAGTCGAGATCTGACTTAACCTCCGTGACTATGACAATGTATAATTTTGTCCTTCTATCCTTGATATCTAGATTGACCAATGAGGCATAGACCATGTCATCCTCGATCAATCTTTGTGTTTCTTGATCCCCGAGTAGACTCACTCAAACAAATGAGCTCAATATCTCATATTGACTCATTTGAGCATGACCATGAATTTTTGTAGTCCTACTCGATCAAGGGGCTCACAGATATCACTCTCGTCATATGGGAGGAATAGATCGCATCTACATCACTCACATCCCTCTATATAATTCATTACATACCCAGTGATCGCCTTTATAATCCACCCTGTTACGAGTGATGCTTGATGATACCAAAGCGCATAACTCCTTATGTAGGGAACTGTAGTGACTTCATGTCTAAGGACTATTCATACTAATAGTTACATGAGAAAGTTTATGACACTCATATTGTAAGTACCCCTGGTTGATTTTGATGTGATCAACCGATTTAAGTTAGGTCCTGGTATGTTTAATCCCTCTGCTAAGTGTGCAGGAGCTTAGGTACGGAGGAAGTCGAGCGTAAGACGTAGCGGACGAGAAGGATTGTGCGGGGAAGTGAGCCGACGGGCTCGGTACAATCCGAGGGACGCGGAAGCTGCGGAAGAGTACGCCGGTGGAGCGAGAAGGACGTGCGCAGTGTCCGAGGGACGAGAAGCCGGGAGGAAGGACGCTCGAGGGGCGAAAGGCCGGAGTCGGGTTCGGGTGAGCCTAACTCCGGTTGGCCGGAAATCACCCAGAAGATGAACCAAAAGACTGGTCAGTTTGACCAAGTCAAACCAGGCACCTGAAACAAAAAGAATTTTATTTATTACTGTGAAGATTCGAACCGACAACCTCGCCTACATATATCACCAACCTTGCCGACTGGGATAAAGAAAAAATGTGATTAAAGTTGTTGCGAGCAGATGATAAAGTTATTTATCTATTGCGAGCAGAAGATAAAGTTATCTCTTAAAGGATAACTTTATCCTTTAATCATATCCAATGGATGTAGTTTAATCTCATTCAAGATCAACCATCCAGATTACATCCATGGATCAACGGTTAAGAGAAAATTCCTCAACAATTAACAATCCAGATTTATTTTCTTAGGCTATAAATAGGCTTAGAGTTTTAACCTTTTCAATCACTCATTTATTTCATTCTTGTAAAATCTCTGAAAGTCTAGCGTGCTATTTTTGTAAGGCTTCTCCGCCACAAGGAGATTTTTATTGAGCGTCCACTGCCTTGGAAGCAACGTTCTCAGTTGCAACCAAGTTTCTTTTTTTAAAGACGAGTGCCTCCACTTTCTTAATTTTTTTTCGTCTATTCACCCCCCTCTAGCCGGTCCAACCCGATCCAACACATATGACAATCTATGAAATATTCTTATGGTGGGTCAATTCAGTACACATTTTTTAATGTATACCCATATGTCAACTTGATGTCATATATATGACTTGTGAGCTCAAGTCATCAATTAACCTACATGCTAGTCTCCATGCATTAATATTATCCTTGAATATTAATGCTTGACTAGGAATGATTTAGTGTAGTATTCTCTATATCATCTCACTATTGATTCAATCAATCGATATGATTTAGATAAGAACCTACAACCCAAGGACATTATTATACTTAGTTATTTGACACAAATATAAAGTAAGTATAATAACCAAATATGCTTTTATTAATGATAGAATATGATACAAAAGGTTTCTAGTCAATCATCACATAATTAGCTCTAGGGCTCCTACTAACAAAAATTCCAAGATAAGTGGCCTGAGAAGGAAAATATGATAGGGTTGATCGACTTTATCGATGTTGCCACTTAAATGCTTAAGTCAATACCAAGTAGAAGAATGAGAGACTCATAGGGATGCGAGAGAAAGAGTACTGGAAAGAAAAAATAGTTTATTGGAGAAGAGTTGCCTATGTGTGGAGAAGAAAATCATATCTTTAACTTACCTTCTCCATTTGTTATATAGCTGATGAAAAGGAATCTCCATGTGGTACCTGACAATGTTGAGCCAATAGGGGCCCAAGGGCGAGAGTTGTTAGACCGTACACTGATATTGTCAGGATGTTGGGGGTGCTAAGGGTGACAACCATTAGACAGTACATTGATATTGTCGGGTAGTTCGTAGGTAGGTTGTTGGAGATTTTTTAGCCGTTGGGAGTTGTTAGTGTTGAGGGTGAGTTTCTAAGTGAATGGGAAATTGCTGGATGAATGCCAAGTGCTCGGGAGAATAGATTTTGATTGACTTTTCCTGAGTAGTACTATAACATTTTCATGCCACTGTAGCTTCGTAGGTACTATAACATCGCGGGGATTATACCAACCTGAGTACCCCCGAATATTGTAGTTTTGTGGTATTGTAGCATCCTGCATACTATAGTGCACGGTAATGCAGCTTCCCGGGCATTGTAACATAATGAGTACCTTAGATGTGCAGGCACTATAGCATCCCGAGCATTGTAGTTTTTATTGGTGCGTGCACTATAACATAATGAGTACCATAGATGTGCGGGCACTATAGCATCCCGAGCATTGTAGTTTTTGTTGGTGTGGGGAACACCAGAATCGAACGTATGTTTTGATGTTGGCAAAGGTTCAATTTATGTCTTATTGTTATCTAATGAATAAAAGTAGGACCCCACATATCAAAGTGAATATTTTCCAAAAAAAAAGATGTGCAAGTAGAAGACACAAAAGATAATTTATGATATTTTGTTTCCATACAAACATCACATAAATGAGATGAGGAGGCTAAAAAAATTGATAAACCATACTGATTAATGATATTCTGAACAAGACATAGAGGCGGATGACCAAGACATGCATGCCAAGAGAATTTGTCAGTGTATTCCCCAACAAATGCATTAGTAGAGGGGGGTTGAAGATGATAGAGGACGTCTTTAATGTTTCCTCATAGTAGAATAGTTCTTGTTGTAAGATCCTTCACAAGATAAAGATAAGAATAAAATTCAAAGAGTACATTATTATCAAGAGCAAATTAATACACGAAAAGTAAATTTTCGGTGATAGAAGGAACATAAAGAGTGTTGCACATACGAAAAGTTAGACCACATAAGTGAAAGGATGTGTTTCCAAGGTGAGTAATTTATAAACCTTAGTCATACCTATTTGTACCATGTCGGATTCATAATAAGGAGAAGTCTTTATGAGAATATCATACTCTAGTATAACATGTCGAGTCACTCTAGAATTCAGATGTCATACTCTAGTATATTCTGGGTTCTCAAGAGTCGATGAAACTATATTAGAAGAGATAGAAATTGGAAATTCTTCAGAATGAGATGACTGAGTTGTAGATTGCCAAGAAGAAGGTGGTAGTCGATTTGAAGATGCAAGATCACCTTGTGAAATAGTTAGTTGTCTTAATGCTACAATACCACCAACGAAATTTGAGTGAAATTTTTTAGAACATTGAATATCAATATGTCCAACTCTAAGACAAATTTGACATCTTCTCCGACTATATGACCAATGAAATAGTCTATAGTAATGGCAACCATCATGACCAAAAATGCAACAAATTTGACATCATTCTAAACTTTACTTTTGACCTTCTTGATATTGTTGAGTATCTGACATTGAAAATAATTTTGCTTTTGACTTACTGGAAAAGAGGAACAAGGAGAGAAACTATTCTTGCTAGAAATAGGAAGGGGAGAGGGTTATTGTTGCTAGCCGATATGCTTCGCCATTGCCAGAAGAAGAAGAAACTACTATCGTTGATGAGAAAAAAATCAACACCTATGAAGGAGATGCTTTTAATGGTGGTGCTCCATTTATCTAGATCCCAAAACAATAATTCCGAAAGAAAGAAAAGAAAAGGGTGGGGCTGCTTTAGGTGTGTTAGGGTATGACTTCTTGCTAAAAACAAATTAATTGGGAAAGAAGAGAAGACACAGTGAAAAAGCAATGGAGCAGGAGATGGGGGAAAACGAATTAGAAGGAAGAGAGATATTGTGAGAGCAACATGACTTGGGGCGGAGGTAGAAAAAAAATCTTAGATGAGAAAAATAGCTATTTAGGATGAAAAGTTTAAATATGACTAATAATAATAATAATAATAATAATAAATTTAGAAATATTATTTTTTACTATCCAGTAATGTTGATTTTGATTATAATACCAAATATGATAAATCTCGACTGATTGAAATCAATTCGAGATTATTTTTCATAATTACTTTCTTTGTTATCATTAATTTTTAATCTTTACAGTTATATTACATATCAAAATAATGACGAAATTGAATGACCGACCTTGAGTCCAAAGTCAATGTCATTGTCTCTTGTCGCTCGATGGAGTTCCAGTTGTTAGGACACGTCAAGAGCTAGAAGGCGGCGTGAATAACTTCTTTAGCTTTTTGAAGATTTGTCGCTATAGAAGACTTGAAGTAACGTTAACACATTATTTTTTACTTAGTATCCACCTCCTTGAGGTAACTAATCCAAGAATCTAATATCCTCACACTTACACTCCACTATGAATATTTCCTTTTTGGAGATGAAGAAGCCTTATACAATCTCAAGAAGAAATACAACAAGAAGACAAACAAATACAAATGAAATCAAACAAGCTTTATAGCAATGAATTATTGCTTATCTTTCTTTCTTCTTGCTTGGAATCATCTCTTAATGTTTGGAAAAGTAGCAACATTTGTCTCTAAGAACTCCCAAGAACAGGCGAAGAAAGGCGGAGAAGAAGTGTCTTTGAATCCTTCATGAACTCTTTTACATTGCGCTGATTAAGATTTCTTAATTGATTAGTCAATCTATTATCACGTCAGATTTGACCGTTCAACAACTCTTTTTTAGAGCTTAATCAATTAACCAATCGATTAATAAGGTCTTAATCGATTGCCCAATTGATTACGTACTTTACTATGCTTTTCACAAAATCGCCTCATCAATTACCCAATCGATTAAGCTTAATCGATTGCCTAATCGATTAAGTTAATAAATTGGGCAATCCATTAAGCAGTTTACTGTGCTCTTCGCGAAATTGCCTTAATCGATTAAGCCTATTTTTATTCTTGAAACAAAAGCCTCCCAATCGATCACCTGATCGATTGAATTGGGTCAATTGATTACCCAATCAATTGCCCAAGTCCTAATCCCCTAAACCTGATTTTAGGGTTCCTTTACCCAACCCAAAGTCTCTCGTGACTTGTTGGGATTTCTCATTATCTAGTTCCCAACTAGGATTTCTTTTATGCTAAGTGTTTAGTTCCCACTAACCCATCTTGGTTTTGATTTAGTTTCCAACTAAGTTTGTCTAATCCCACTAGGACTTCACCCATGCGAAGTCTTAACCTTGACCTATTTGACCTCCTCTCATATATTATCTAAACATCGAAAATCAAACTCAAGACAACCCAAGCTTAGTCAAACTGGTCAACTTTGACCCATAGAAGATTGCACCAACACCTGCAAGCACCGTGAAAAATCTTCTATAAGAGTTGAGACAACAATCATAGTCTTGTCTCAATAGAGAAGAGAAGAGAGAAAGAAGAAGAGTCAACAATTCCATAACAAGTCCAAATGAATTTTGACTTCTTTCTTTTATACTAAGTCATCTTATAGTGACACAACCCATAACTTATTAACAATCCATTAATATTAATGAACGAGATTATTGGATCTACATATGCAATTCATATCGAATAACTTAAATCCCCTTTAACATATAATATATTAGATTATTTAATTAGAGTTTAATCTTAATGACAATTATATGTGGTGTTAATTAATGGATTATTCTATTCCACAAAATGATTAACTCTTCATTTTCTTCTTTACAACTCTTGCAAAATAGTTCATACCTTATTAAGTTATTTGATCCTTAGTCATATGTGGATGTGTTATTATCCACCTATTACCTATTTATTTTTTCTAAGTACCTTTTTATCTAGTTTTTCCTAATTTTTATCATAAAAAAATTATGCAATTAGCAGAAAAATATTAATAGCTACATCAAGTCTACTTTAAAAGGATAAGAACCATGGGCCATTCTAATAAAAAGAGGTTATTATCAACTGAAAAGTTTAAATTCATTGCCAATAATTTATTAGTAATAAAAGAGAGGACTAAATTTTTTAAATTGGTAGAAATGTAACTTAAATCATGACTAATGATATTCTCGGGCGTGAATTTGGGATGTTGAATTTTTACATTGTTTATCATTAACACTTCTCAATTTATCTGATTTATCGTGGACTTATATGTAAGGTAATAAAAATTGTTAGACGGTAGTCGGACGAAGGACTACCATCTAGCGCCTAAACGATGCTAAGCAACACTAGATGACATTAGGCGGTACCACGGTAGGGTACTACCTAGCGCCTAGACGGGCCTAGACGCTGACTTTTACAACAATACTTATACGCATTGTCTATTCTCAATAATGTGTGCGTTTTTTATAATTTTCTTTCGAATTAATTAATAATTCATAAAACTTTCCTCATCTTAAAGGAGCAAACCAGAATAACCTAAACTTTTGGAAATAGTTTGTAATAGTATAAAGTCCAGGTGGCAAAATGAGATTTTCTGATAAAGAAACGACGTCACGAATAAAGTCGACTTGGAGCCTGGAGGCTCAAGCTCCGTTACAGTGTTATGGTGGAAGGATTTCGCCGTTTTGGCTTCCACCCTAGTCCATAACGTTCGGCCAGTTCTATCTTCGATCGCTGTGGGTTCTCTTCTCCCCCCGTTTCGCCCTGTCGTTCGGTCGGCCGCGGCTATGCGAGCCCCTTCTGTTCTCGGACTCGATTACGTTTGGTTTTGATTTGGGAGAGGAATGCTGGCTTCTCGATTCTCTGATGGTTGCTCGAAGCGCAGTTCGATTGACAGAAAAATGACGTGGGTTTGTGCTGCTTGTTAGGTTCTGCGTGGATTTTGGGATCTGTCGAGGTTTTAGGGATCCTTATCGAGGTAAAGGAGTCGATTTTAAACGCAAGTGACGTGCGTTTAAGATGAGTAAGAAATCGATGAGTAAGAACTCGAACAAGGAGGATTTAGCGGAAGACTACTGCTTCATTTGCAAGGACGGCGGAAATATACGGGTGTGCGATTTCAGGTGACCCCCGTTTCTTTCTCTTATTTTTTACTTGTATATCTTTTGGTGCTTTTTTCTACACGAACTTCTTACCGCTATTCTATGTTAGCATGGCCAATCTCACGCATAATACGTAAATAATAGTCTCTCATTTTTTATAGTTAATTGGTCACACCACAATCTTATAAAATCTCTCTCTTTTTTTTTTTTACTAAAGGACCATTCTGCAAGCACACGACAATCTAGAAGCCTCCATTCATTTTTTACCTTTACGAATTTCTCCTATAAACAATGTTCTCATCGATTTTTTGTTGTTGAATAATAGATTCAAATATCATAAAATCTACTTGTAAATAGAAAATATTGTAAATAATTTCTATCTGTCCAAGTCTATCCATGTTATATGTTCTATTACTTTTCTTTTTTTAGTTGTTGCCTAAGTTTGTGTAGTCAACTATATTAATCTTATCCCTCTATTGGGATCTATGTGTAACTATATTCTCTCAATATTCAAATTAACTAATTATTTTTTCTATACAACATATAAAGTTATTTTAGATCTCCATGCATCCTTTACATCTTCCATTTTAATTGATTCAACTTGTTCAAGTATATCTTTATTACATTTGAACGTGCCCGTGCCTCCATGTCATTCCAACTTATTCTCTTTCATTTTATCACCTATTGTAGGTGCACCTAATTATTTCAACTTAATGATGTTTTTTCTATTTTATTCTCTTTAGTAATCCTCATATCCATCTTGATAATCTCATTTTTATTGGATTATTGTTTTAATACATGTTTCCTAACAATCCAATAATAGTCCATAAAATATGGTTGGTCATACTGCAATCTTGTAGAACTATTCGTTAGCCAAATATAATAGGCTTGCAATAATTCCACAACTATAAGCTCCTCTTTATATCAACTGTCCATGTTTCCCTATTAATGATATATTTATTAGTATCTCCTTCCTAGTGAATGATACACCTAAAATATTTAAAACACAAGAAATTTTATTCATCCAACTAAATTGTGCTCTAAATCCTTTCTTATTATTGCAACTATATTTCACATATTTAATTTTAGTTCATCTTGAAACTACTAATTTCTAAAAATTTTCTCCACAATTCATCATTCAACTTTCAACTATACACTTTAATTGTTGAAGATACATATTTATTTTCAATCTACTTAAGGTTAACGTTATAGTCTCAAAATCTCATGTTTTGTGATTATTTTGAATAAAATCTCATCAAATTTCAAAATAACACCTACCAAGATGAGACTAATAATTGAATCTAGTTTCTAATGTATGAATTAAAAAAATTAACTTCTTCATTATCATCATTAAGCCATGTGTGAGTTAATGATTTAAGATTCACTACATGAATTTTATCCCTTCATTAAGCATAATGAATTATTATATACTACTCATATTCAAATTAATTAAACCATTTTTATTACATTGACTAATAAATTTTAACTCTTTTAACTATACAATCTCTTGGTCACCTTCAAATATGGTTTTCCCATCTCAATATATTTTTTTGTCATTTCTAGTAACTCAATGCATGCATCATACTATTCTTATTCCTATTACATTATTGTTTTTTATTATAGTTCTATTCTACCTAGCATTTGTTTCATAGCATATGATGTATTATATGGTCTTATAAAAATTTCCTTTAACTTAGAGGAATACGACAATCACACAAGGTTTCAGAAACTCCTTGCTATTTTGACAATCCATTCTTTGCCTTATCGATAATGCCTTTTTTAATATCCCTTGTTAAATAATTGTTCAATGTCTAAAACTTTCACTTACAATGAATTCTTTTCCATCAATCCTAACTACTCCATTAATCTTTTCTTATTACTTAAATTACATTTCACATTTAATTTTAATTCTACTTATCTTAAAATCCATAAGTTTTTTAAAGTTTTCCTCCATAATTAATCTTTGAATTTGATTTAATATATTAGTTAACACAATATTGCCATTAAATAACACATATCAAATTGTTAGGTTATCTAGTGCTAGTGGAAATAAGATAGGGAGCATAGGGTTGACCCTTGATCTAAACTTATAACCATTGGAAAATCATTCGTCACACTTACAATAGTTCTAGTACTGGTAACAAAATTTATCATACGTATCTTTTATCACATTATAATGATATAGACTCATAACTAAATGTTGATGAGACAACAATTATATGCAATTTAGTAGTTGTACCTTGCTAGTTCTACTTTCTAACACTAGAAATTATACTATTATATGACTTTTTAACAAACCAATGTGTTCTTCTTGATGTCAATCTTATAATAAGATCCACCATATTAATTTCTATTAACTCTTATATATTATTTTTCCAAGTATGAAAATGTTAGGCATTTATTCAGCTTGCTGATACAAGCATATATATATATAATACATATGATGAGGGAATAATACTTGTTAGGTAAAAATTGAATCAAGACGATTTTGAAGAAGTCTCTCAACTAGAGAAAAATGTTAAAGAATGAAGGAATGTTGTTAATCATTGTAAGAAAACATAGAATATAAAATATGGATGAAACACTGTTCTTTTGTTAAAATTTATACAGTTTGAGAGTAGACTATTAAAGAGTTAGGTAGAAGATCGTGTCAAGAGAATTTGGAAGAAGCCTCTAACTACAAGAAAATGTTAAGAGTGAAGGAGGATGTTAATCATTGTTAGAATTCATATAGTTTGAAACACCTTATAAATGAGAACTTTAGTGTTCTTTTATTAGAATTCATATAGTTTGAGACTAGACTATTTAGGTTTTCATAATTTTACCAAGTTGGTAGTAAACAAAATAAGAAGGTAGCTTTTCTTGGCGAAATCCTATGAAAACATATGAATTTGAAAATAAAATTATTATAGTTCTTTGCTAAAAGGTTATATAGATAATATAATCTTAGTTTAAGGCAAGGTTTAAAATCTGGACCCGTGCCGAGGTTTTGGTCCCAGACCGGAACGATACGGTTTCGGTATTGTGCTGATATGATTATGATATTTTTTATTTATATATAGTAATTATTAGATAAATATGTTTATTGTGTATAATTTAACAATAAGTTGTATATTGATTTTATATAAATTTTCAATTATTGAACAACTTAATATTGTTAGAAAAATAATTAAATATAGTTTTCTTTAAATATAAATTAACGCAAAATGCAACTTTGTGTATATTAATTATATAAATTAGTTAATTATTCATTTAATTAAATTTTAATTTAAATAATATATATTTAAAATGATAAAAAATCAGAATATCTATTAAATAATAAAACAGTAAAAAATATTAAAAAATAAAAAATTATCAGAATATAAATTTGATTTATTAGATTTTTTTAAAAAAATTAGACTTTTTAAAATAATATTTAAAATGATCACTTGCCGCCATTGCCCTAAACCCGCACGCGATTCCCTCTATGGTTGCGTGACACACGAAACCATGAAGCTTCCTGTGCCAGTTTCGGTACGCTGGCAGAGAACGGTAAAAATCGTCTGTGCTTCCCGGCACGAAACGGTATCACGTTCCTTGGTTTAATGACTTATTAGAAATTTGAACTATAGAACACAAGGACTAAAATAATGTGTTTTAAAAAATGAGTGAACGCGTTCAAGCTAGAAAGATTGATCTTTGGATGATTCTATTGCTTGTGAGTCCATTTTGCACATCAACTCATCATTTAAATGTCAAACCAGGATTCAAAATCTCGAGTAGTGTCAAAATTTTGATCTTTGAATGGGATGGCATTGCTTTGGTATTGTGCTGATTTTCCGATGTATAGTGCCAGTAATGGATTAGAATTGAAGACAGAAGAAGATAAAACATAGGAAGGAGACATTGTCTGTGTCGTATGGTTTTAAATCTTGTACCATGTGGGCGAAAGAGTCGAAACATGTCATTTTGTAAATTACTAAAACTCGATACCACTGTGCATATACATTGTCTCCTTCATTTCCTTCCTCCTTTAACTTTCAATTTTTCATCGATAATATACATTGGAGCGTCGACACAATACTGGAATAACATCTTTTCATTAAAGATCAGTTAAAGATCAAAACTACGACACAGTTCGAGATTTTGAATCTTGGTGCTGAGTGATATCCTGGTTCAGTGATTGATCGGAACGATACGTTTTGGCCATTTTGCACGGCATAGTACAAGATTTCAAATCATGTGTCAAACATCATGATTTACTATGTTATTTTAGTGGAAGACCTTATCTTAATATACAAGGGATACCCCCACGGGTGTGGTGTAGTGGTAAAACACTTAGAGGAACAATAAACGACTAGAGTTCGAATCCTAAATAGAGATGAATATCCTGGAGGTTGGCTTTTGAGTGTGCATAAGCTGTGCTCCGGATTTACTTGGTAGTAAAATCAAAAAGGGGAGGGGGAAGGGAAGGGGGGGGGGGGGGGGGGAGTATTAGTCGTGCGAAGTCTGGACACCTTGATTGCCAAAACAAAAATAATAATATACAAGGGACCATCCAAATTCTGTATACTTGTAGTTCCGTGTAGTATGTTTTGACCTCTTTTTGTCTTCAACTTTTATACAATTGGAAGCTTGTCTTTGTGGGAAATTTTTTTAATTGTACATGCATGATAAATTGGATTATTCTTTTTTTATTGACTTTAGCATATTGCATCTTGAATAGTTTGGACTTTGGATCATTGTAAAGTTTTTGCTTACCTGCGAAAAATGTAAAATTAAGATCAAGAGATATTCTGGAACAAAGAGTACTAAATCGTTCAATGGTCCTTCTAGGAATTGTCTTAAGGCTTACCATCCTGATTGTTTAGATAAGGATCCGATCTTCTTGGAGAGTGATGAATGCTGGACATGTGGTAAATATCTAAAACCCTGTTCCTATACATCTTTTCTATCAGTTGCTGTTTGCAAGTTTCTTATGCTAGGAACAGATACATAGTATTTACTTCTTGTTTAGACAAGCATCTTACTATATAATTGTTTTGAAGTTGGAGCACAAAGCTTCTAGTTGACGAGTAAAAATGTAGCAAATAAACCAGTGGTGAATTTTGAAGGCGATAATAGCCAAGTAAATCAAAACATTTTGTGCCAAAAGTTGGAGAATTGTGCTTCTCTTATCAAGTTCAATGGGAAGAGAAATCCATGCTATCACCTGGTTATTAGAAAATAATCTCTCTCTAGAGTTACTAAACTTGTGGAAACTGATACAGTTATTCCATGTCATTTTCATGGAAAAGTACAATGGATTTTATGTCATGCCTCTAAGATCTTGTCATAGTGTGATCCTATGTGCAACCAGTGTGGTTGCTTGAGTAGAGGCATCAATGGGCCATGCCTAGGCTGCTCCCTCTCTTCAGCATAAAAGAAACAAAAAAAGTAAATTTGATTTTAGAACGTTCTTCATTAATAAAAGCTATTTCATTTTAGAATTAAGTACTAAAAAATAAAGTTTTGTATAGACTCCTCTTGGATCCTAAATATCAGAAAACAACAGAAAATGCGCAAAAGCATTTCTACAGGCATTGTTAATGAACAAGAGTGAACATATCTCCTTAATTGATAGACTTGCACTCGTGTCTCTTGGATCAAGCATTTAAGGAGATTGGGGGTTGAGCAAGCAGTTAAAGTACTCTAAAAGCCAAGAAGTAATAGAATGAGATTAGGCATTAATGCAATCTAGAACTTGAGGAAGTGAGAGTGCTTAACTAAGTCGCTTTACTCATCTGAGTTTTATCTAGTTCAAACTGAGCTTCATGAACCATATGTGAGGGATGACTAAGTAGAAATTTATGTGACACGTTGCTATAATTCACATATCTGAGCCTCTTATACGGGTGCACTTTCTTCCTTGAGCAACTTTACACCCTCTGTGTCCTGGCTGTCTCTATCACCTCCTTAAGATCTTCTTGATTGTGGTTGAACTGAAAGGATCATCTCATAGGCTCAATGTGTCACACCGTAAATGATGTCTATTGCACATGCTAATGCTGGATTGACCAACAATGTTACAAAATCATTGGGTTGACCAATCTAGTAAAGTTTGATCAACCAACTTTTCTCTCTGGAAAAGTGTGTTGACGAACTTTGGAGAGTTTGTGCCAACTAAATTGGGCCTTGGCAACACTACCAGGTTATAACAACTTATACACCTCCATTACACTTCAATTAAGCTACACAACCAAGAAATAAGAAGAATTTGGAAGACTATGTATGGTATGGCTGGCTAGAGAGGGTGGATAGATGATGCTTAATTTTTGATGAATCCTTTCGCAAACACAATAAAATACAAGGGTTAGTAACAAAGTGAATATATGCAACATTGTATTGTGGAAGGTAAAGCAACATAAAATGCACATGCAAAAGCCTAAACAATAAATGCAATACTAACATGAAAGGTGTAACGTGGTTTGGAGCTCTGCTGCTACTCTATTCTAGACCTACTATTACTACTCCTTAAAATGAGACAATGACATAATCTTCTACAACTACATTTAAGTTTTGATTATCATGCTTCACTTTGGTTTGACATAGCTGCCTTCGCTGATACAATCGATATAACAGGTTGGCATTATTGCTGTATTTGTACAAGAGCAGCTGCTATCCAATGTTATTGCTGCCCAAGGTCAGTATGTGGCACCAACTCATGTATAAAGGAAGCTGTTTTTGTGCAAGTTAAAAAAAAGGCAAAGGGTTTCTGTAGTCACTGTTTGAAGCTAGCAATTTTAATTGAAGAAAATAAGGATGTTGATTCAGATGGGGTATGCTCTGTATAAATCTCTTAATAGATAATGCATGAATTTCTTTGGCATTAAGTAGTTGCATTTATGCAGTCATAGTTGATTTTAGATGGATTTAAAATCTTTATTAGAAACATTTATGTATCTTTTCAACATAGCTTTGAAATTCGTGATTCTTTTGCCTCATATGCAATATCTCATTTAATGAAGATTGAGCTGGCTATGCAAGTAGTGTGATTTGATTTGGTGATATTTCTCTTTCCAATGGTGTGATATTGATGTTATGACGTGCTACTTTTTAATATTCTAAATATGTTCATATCGAGTTGAAAGTCATTTTCTCCAGGGAAAGGTAGACTTTGAAGATACCACTACATATGAGTTTTTGTTCAAGGATTATTGGGAAATCATCAAGGATCAGGAAAAATTGACACTTGTTGATCTTCAGACAGCAAATGATCTTCTTAAAAGAGGTGAAAATTGTCAGGCTGAATCAGATTCAGATGAACCTGAGGAGGTGGAATCTGACTTTGATGAGTTTAAAGACAATTTCAATAATGGATTGGCAATTTTTGAGGATTTGAAAGACACGTCTGTTAGATCAAAGAAGCGGCAAAAGAAATCCAGGCCAAAGAAAAAGGAGTTTGTTGGTTGGGGTTCAGTAGAGCTGATTGGCTTTCTTGCATCTATTGGTAAGGATACAAAAGAACCGCTTACACAGTTGGATGCGTGTGAAATTGTAAAGGATTACATTCAAGAAAACAAACTTAATGATCCAAATGATAAGAAGAAAAAAAATGTTATATGTGATGAACGGCTGTACACTTTATTCAGAAAGAAGAAAGTAAAATTTCACAAAATATACAGCTTACTGGAAAGTCACTTTGCTTCAAGTGATAACTCAGACGACGAGTTGCCGTTTAGTTCGGAAGAGGATGATGATGCATTTGGTAGGCGTAAGAAACAAAAGAAAAACAATGATTACCAATTTGATACATCACATCTGAAGAATCAAAAGAGAGACCTTTCTGCATTGTATAAATCTCACTATGCCTCCATAGTTAGCGAGAACATCAATTTGGTTTATATGAGGCGATCTTTAATTATAGAACTTCTTAAAGATCCTGATACCTTTGAAGCTAAAGTTTCTAGATGTTTTGTGAGAGTCAAACTTGATCCTAAATATTTCTACTCTCTGGCTGAAAAGATGTACAAGCTCGGGCAGGTTACAGGTTAGCCCATTTTTTCATGCATTTCAATTTTTTAATGATATTTTTGCCCTTTTCTATATTGAGTAATGTTGTTAGCCCAAACCTTTGAACAACTGAACTGGCAGTGAGGCAACAATGTTTTTTTGTCATGAATTTCAGATAGTTTTCTTGCTTATGGGTGCAAAATATACTACTAACTATGCGGTGCATGGCTTGAAATTTCAAGCTCTGTTGTGTAGCATGGGTACAATTCGATTAATTATTGAAACCCGATATAGTTGGCATGAATATCCACTCCTATGCTTCCCATGCAAGTTCCATGATGCGTTAAAGCACACTTCAACACAATTCAAAATGTTTCAAGATGAGTTTAAATGAATTCAACTAATAACATCTGCATTAATTTTTGTTAGTTAACATGCCTTTTTACTTTGTTTCTCCAAAATTTTACTTCAAGAAAATATCTTATTGCTATAATCTTATTTTCGGAATCCAATAGCTTAAATGAAAGAAGATTAAAAGAGGAAAACTATGTAAATTCTTCTCATTATGCTCTAATACACGTTGAAGTGTGTGGACTAAAAGGTGACATGATATTGTACTGTCATTTTTAATTTAATTAACTATCAATTTTTTTATTTTCTTACTTTTAAAGTAAACATCTTAGCATCCACATCTTAGAAAACGTGGTAAAATTTTATTTAATTTGCTATCTAATTGCTATAGTCTATTTTTAAAAGGATATATACCCAAGTTTAACGGGTTAAAAAAATAAAATCTGCATGAATTCATTTCCACATGCTTTGATGTATGTTAAGTGTCAACATATTATAGTACCAAAACTTTACCATTTTGGCCACAGATCAAAACCCTAAAAGGAAAGATACTTTAAATCTCGAGAGGGTGGTTAGACCTAAAAAGCTATATATTTTAATTGTAAATCCTTTCATTGATCTCATGCTTACTAAATCTCAAAAATGTGACAAGGGATGATATGCAACTGAATTGCAAACAATTTATGTTTCTGTTTGACAGGTGTTAAAAATATCTCTCAAACATACAAGATAGGTGAAATGTCCACGGCTATGGTTCTACGTGTATCCAATATGCACAAGGATGTTCCAATATATATGCTATCTGATGATGACTTTCAGGAGGTATGCACAATGGTATTAGAATACTTGAATGTGTATTATTGAAAAAAATGTTTCTATTTACTTTTGAAATTCTAACTTAATTTGTTACACTCTGTAAGGTATACTAGTTGTCTATAAATGTTATTTAAGGTTTGTTGGGCTAACCTTGAAGTTCATATGCATATTACAATATCTTTATTCTCCTATGCTTGTTTAAGAGTTGCATAATTTATTTGTAGGATGAATGCGAAGATCTATGCAAGTTAGCAAATAAAGGCGTTTTCAATAGGCCTACTGTTGTAAGTTCAGTCCTTCAAGATTCCATTTCTACAATGAAATATTTCTCCATGCCCATGTCTGATATTTTGCACTGTGTTCCTCAAAATTTTCTTTTATGACGAAATATTTCTTAATAGTCTTCTGATAATTGTTATTGTGCACTATAGAAGTTGTTAGTCAAAGGTTCTCAGTGTTCATTTTCGTAAAGAGGTTCAATCTTGTTTACGTGTCAGATGATGTTGTTATCGGCGTTGCATCCTACTTATTTATGATGTTAAATATTTTGGGGAATGATTATATGTATGTTTACAAACTTAGCATTAGGATTATTTTTATACTAAGATCTAGTTTACTTCGAAAGGAGGCAACTTGAAAGAAATGGATTGGAAACCGTTTTTTCTTTCTTTCTTGGAAAGCAATAGTTGGAAAATAGCCTTCACACATGTTTGCATAATCACATTATTCATATGTTGACGTTTTATCATATTCAAATTTTGATCCTTGTAGTCTTCCTCTTAAGTGAAAAAAGAACACTTCGAAATAATATTCAACAAGGTTGTAAAAATCGCTAGGCGGTAGTCGGGCGGAGGACTACCGCCTAGCGCCTAGGCGGCGCTAGGCGGCATTAGGCGGCACCGTGGTGGGGTGCCGCCTAGCACCTAGGCGGCCGCCTAGGCCGACTTTTACAACATTGTCATATGTCAGGGGTGTAATTTCACTCATCAACAAGTATCCCACTTGATGAAAGTGTGATGGGGACCATAGTTGTGAAAGGTGCGCAGCCAGGCGTGTTATTTACGCCTGGGTAGTAACCTAAGTGCATTGCTTCAAAGAAGTGCGGTCCTTTGCGAGGCAACAATCACACGCAAGGCATGATTTTGAAGCCTAACCCTCGTGGCGGCGACGGCGAAGGCATCGTGTGAGCCCCACGGCTTTGCGGAGTCTTCACGCGAGCTCCGCGGTGTGAGCCCTACGGTTGGGGTGGATGTGTTATGCGAGCCCCGTGACCTCGATGGACGTATTGCATGAGCCTTGCGGCCGCAATAGGGTCTTCGTGTGAGCCCTGGATTGCAAAGGAAGTGCCGCGCGAGTCCAGCCTTCGAGGCGGAGGCTTTTCGTGAGCACCGTGGTCGCGGAGGAGTTTTCGCACAAGTCCCTTGGTCACAGAGGATGCGTTGCACGAGCCCAACCGCCCCGACAGAGGCTTCACGCAAGCACCTCAGTCGCAGGAGGCTCGTAACATGTTTAATTAAATAAAACTTAAGTATATAATTTCAATAAACTCCTAACTATAGTAGGGGATAATTTAAATAGGCTTAATTAAATCTTAATAAAATCATCCCATTAATTTAATATATATATATATATATATATATTATAATTTAAAATTATCTCATGCTTTTAATTAACATATTTCTCTACATGATTTTATTATTGAAATATTTTGATAGAAATTTTCTATATATATTTGA
Organism: Boesenbergia rotunda; assembly: GCA_024364735.1. Classification (NCBI taxonomy): domain Eukaryota; kingdom Viridiplantae; phylum Streptophyta; class Magnoliopsida; order Zingiberales; family Zingiberaceae; genus Boesenbergia; species Boesenbergia rotunda. Next base: position 402,870 of record JAGFNQ010005909.1, read on the forward strand.
ATTGTAAAAATTTAGACCAAAAGTGTCCTACTTCGATAAGGCATCCACCTCACTGTTCACCTAGCGTCTCAGATCCTACAACGCCTATGCACATTTAGCTGTTTTAAATAAGTATGATGGGGATAAAACGTCATATGAACAATAGAAAAATATAACAAAATCAAACCAAATTAGGAATAACATGTTGAGATCTTTGAGCAATTGTATGTACCAGCTGAAACTAATTATAACCTTTTTCTACGACACAATGAAAACTGTACAGTGTAAAACATCATATGAACAAAAGAAAAATACAATGAAAACCAAATCAAGTAGCATTTAACATCATCTATCCTTCCAAGTAGACAAACATAGTGGATAAAATTAAACCCTCATAGAGCCTTGGGATTTTCCATCCTTTTTATAACTTCTACCCATTCTGAGTTATTGAAGATAAGTTCCACTTGATTTAATGAAAATTAAGACCAGGATTTCCTTTCCAATTTGTCCAAGAAGATACTAGTCCACTAGGTTCAAGTGAATGTCGATGTATCCACTCCTCCCTGGTGTACCAAAGAAAGCAACTTTAACTCTTTTCCAACTTTATTTTTTGTCAAGGCTCACCCTTTTATGTCTATTGTTTCTAAGTTAGTCATTTGAAATAAGTAATAATAATAGTCAATACAACAACAACAACAACCAAGCCTTATCCTACTAGGGTGGTTGACTATATGGATCTTTTTATGTCATTGAGCTCTATCCCTACTATATCATTATTTATATTTAAATAAATTTTTTCTTATTTTATTGTTGCTAACCAAGTTTTTTTTGGTTTTCCTCGTTTGATGTTCACATTTATCATATTTTCACATCGCCTAACTGGAACATCTATTGGCCTTCTACATACATATTCATATTATTTTAAATGTGTCTCACGAAGTTTTCTTCCAATAAGTGCAACCCCAATTTTCTCTCTAATATTTTCATTTCTTATCTTGTTCATCCTTGTATGTCCGCAGATCTACCTTAACATCCTCATTTCTGTAACTCTCATCATCTAGTCATGTGCTCAAGTCATAGTTCAACATTTAACTCTATATAACTTAACAGTCTAATCATTATTTTGTAAAATTTTTCATTTAGTCTTAGACGTACTTTACGATTATAAACAGCACACACTTTCATTTATTTCAACCATCCTGTTTGAATTATATGTAAAACATTTCTCTCAATCCCTTCATCCTTTTATAAAAATGATCCTAAATATTTAAAGCTCTCAATTATATCATTTTTATATTAATAATTGTCTTATTATGTCTAATATTACTAAACATAAATTCTATATATTCTGTTTTACTCTACTAAGTCTAACACTTTTTAGCATTTACTCTTTCGCGGGTTTCATCTACCAAAATAATATCATCTGCAAACAACAAACATAGTGCCTTGGATGTGTCTAATGAGTTCGTTAGCAGTAATAGTCAATAGAAAAGAAAAAAAAAACATTATAGGAACTCCAGTTGTTTAATACTTGAATATGACACTTGGTTAATTGGTTTAGAAAAAGGTTTACAATATGTGTTCTAGTATCCTTTAACAGCGTCAATTGGGATAGGTCAACATATATCATCCATGTCTTAGGCGGATATGTGTATACCGAAAGATGAGGGTGACATGGGATTCAGAGACTTGCTGGCATGGAGCCTAGCCCTCCTGGATAAGGTTCTTCGGAGGATTTAAGAGGAGGATGCATTATGGATCAAGTGGGTACACCGTAGCTCCTTGAGTCACATTGATTTGTGGACTTGGCAGGCAGCTCATGCAGATTCTCTGTTGATCAAATGTTTGCTGAACATATGAGATCTTATCCTAGAGGTGGTTAGATAGAGACTCACAGAGTGGTTTGCACAGAATGGAGGAGTAGCTCGGGCTTATGACTTCTTCAGAAGCTTTAGTCCCAGGGTGCCATGGGCTCGAATAGTGTGGAAGTCTTATGTTTGGCTGAGTCATGCAGTCACCTTCTGGATGCTGGTGCAGCGGAGGCTTCCCACTAGAGATCAATAGGAGTACATGAAGGATCGACAGTGCACTGTTTGTGAATAGGTGCCGGGGACACAACAACATTGGTTCTTCGAGTCCTGCTCTATTGTAGACCTATGCCGGAGGATTTGAGATTGACTTTATATGTGTCCAAAGATGTTCACCTATCGGAGGATGATCCGTGTCTTTGGACAACATTACTGTGGGAGCAGGGCGGTGACAAAGACTCGTCATTTGGCCTTGTCATCACTGATACATTATGTGTGGAGGGTCCGAAATTATATATTTCTTTTTGGCAAGGGACAGTTAAAAATGGAAAGGATATCAGAAGTGTGCAGATACATATATACATGTTTTTAGGTATCTACCTGATACTTTATCTGATATGAATAGATCCTAAAATCTCATTTTATACCTTTTGGATTCATGATATACCACTTTTACTTATCCCAAAAAGAAAAGGGAGAAGAAAAGTGAGAAGAAAAGGAAGAAGAGTAGGGACAGAGAGAAGTAGAAGAAGAGGAGTAAGAAGTTTAATGGGTTTGAGGTTATGTTAAGGGGTGCATTCTTGATCCTTAGTAAAGGATTACTGTTGATTGAAAAACTGCTTATGTTCTTTGTAATGATCAGGGTTTTTTGGTAGCCATTGCGTGATGTGCTGCGACGACCCAGATTAATTTCTGTGATGATCAGTGATTGGCTGCTTCAAGCTTCTTAGTGTAGCGTACAAATCAAATGTCCTATCAAGCTTGGCTCCAATCCTAATCCACCTGCCATTTGGTTTTGCTTGGAAATGAGCCAAGAGCCTGAGACGTACATATGTATTTCCCAATACGGATGATACCTTAATTTCAAGTGGCATGTGTGGCATGAGTTAACCATGCCGAGTATTTCTGTTTAGGTCAACTTGGGGAATGTCTGAATGGTAAGTTTCTTTGTACAAACCAAAAAGGAGTGGCATTTTAAGCGATGGTTTGGATTGAGTACCTAGCATTGACAACAGTTGAAGCAATGGATAAGAGTAAAATGGCATGTGCTGGTCATTTCTTGGTTTTTAATGTTTCTGTTGATATTCAATGGGTATGGTTTATATATATACATTTTTAAATTTTATGAAAATGTCAAATGTCTTTCATTAGAATTGGCTCTTTGCTTATCTTGTTTTTGTTGAAACTTAATGTTCTAAAATTGTTTAAGCTTTGTTGGTATATTCTTTTGGTGAAATTGGAAAATGTTCCATGAAATTGAGCATTTGACAAATGGTTGACAGGTTACTGCAGTAAATCCCCTCAGCATACTGTTCGTTCATGAGATGTGCACGAATGGTTATAAACTCTGCAAAGAAAAAAGAATGTCATTTTATTGATCTACGCCCTTGAGTAACAGTAGAGAGAAAATGATTGACAAAATTTATTTAGGTATTGTTTGTATTCTGCATCAAGTTATCCGAGGCAGAAAATATGAATGGGGTTAAATGGAATTCTCTTATTAACTATTGCTTGTGCTTTATGGATTATTGGTTCAAATAACTGATATAGATTGTGCGTGACCATAGCTTTCATTAATTTGGAATTTTGGATAACATCCTTTTTGAAAGGCTCCTAGATATGCATATATATAGTTTAGTCCATCTCTATTTTATACATTGCATACTGCTTAGTTTGGATAATAAGATTGCTATTTTGAATGGAATTTCTGCTAAAAATTTATTTTCCTTTAGTTAACTTCTGGTTGTATGTAATTTTGTAATTTTATAGCTTATCCTGTATCATATTATTTTTTATGAAGTTTTGTTGTTTTGACAGGCAGATCTTGAGGAGAAGGTCAGAAGTATTCATGCTGACATAATGAACCATGTATGTCATTATGTTTCTTTGAAAGAACATGTATTTCTATTTGATCACTTAGAAATATAGCAATTAAATTTTATGATAGTCATATTAGTTAACCCATTTTGATAATTGGTGAAAAAGATTACTACTCATCATAAAACACTAGTGCCACAAACTTATTATTTTGGCCTCTTAAGGGTAAAATTCTTCTCACACCTATACTATCATGTCAAATTACCTATTACCTTATACAATGACTGTTAACTCTACACAACAACTCTAGATTTTTTTTTTTTTTCAAGTGATTCATGAATAACCCAAACAAGGGATTTCTCTAAAATACCAAATCTGTTGCTCTTACCAAGAGATGAAGTGAGAACCAAGAGAAGAGGAGAGATTACAAATGAGTTTGATATAGTTGAAGCCTTCAAATCTTGTACAAGCTCTTGGATTTTCGTTTGGCATTTTTGTAGCAATAGTGCACAACAAGATGACTGTGCAATGGTGTGTCTTAGTGGCCGAAACAAATCAAAGCCTCATATATCCTCTGGTCAAACTTTCACTTGGAAAAAGCTGAAGCATACAACTTCAATTGGCTGAACCAAGGTTTCAGTCAACTATTTGAACATAATTTGAATGTTGAAAACCTAACAATACTAATCATAGTTGGCCAAACAGATCTCCTAGTCGATTAAACCTCATCTAGTCAATTGTCGACCGAACAAGGTTATTTAGTTGACCAAAGTCAAATATAACCATTTTGTTCCCAGTTCTAGCTAACTGAAATATGTCCAATCGACTTACATAGGTTGAGAAATTCTATGAGCCACATAAGTTACCCTAAGGCCTTGGCCATAAGCTATTAACAAAAGCATGATCCCCTGAGCCCTCTTAAGTTGAACTAATACTTAACCATGTCATTGGAGCCTTGAAAGCCTTGCCTCCACTCCAATCCCTACAAACAAAACCATAGGCCGTTGACAATGTTCTGACGCATAAGTCCATGAGGGGACCCGATAATAATATCACTAAGTTATAAGGTTTTAAATCAAATTATCCCTAATAAAACTCTACCTAGGCAGTCGTACCATCAATACAATTTAAATTATTTAATTTGAAAATACACCTAAGATTACAACACACAATTTAATACAACATCACATAGCTTCAATTCCTTCTCTAGGGTCAATGGTCATCCATGAGTTTGAAGCTTATTATGCCTCTAATACAAAGGACCTCTTTTAAATATATAATTGTACAGGGATCTGGACCTATGATGTCTCTAATCTAATATATATGTTTAATTAGAGGCTGTTCCTAAGTCATTAATTGTGATAAGATTGTTCCCATTACTTATGTAATTACGAGGAGGGCATACAACATATCAAGATCTATCATTTTGTTGTCTATTTCATATTTTTGAATTTACCTGCTATGAAGTTGATTAAGTTCCTTTCCTACAGTGGATTGACAAGGAAATTTTGAAGTTACAGAAACTGATTGATCAAGCAAATGAAAAAGGATGGCGTAGAGAATATCCTTCAAATGTGGAAATATGTACAAGCATCATATGCAGTGTTTATACAATTTCTTTTATTGCTTACTTCTTTAGCACATATCACATTCATGCTGTGGAATAAATTAAAATTGAAAATTGTATTTACATTATTTCTCCTTGACAATTTCTGGGTAATGGGTATTACACTATTTGAGTATATTGACAAAAGAGAGAAGCTTCTTATGCCAGAAGAGAGAAATCGTCTTCTTCAAGAAATTCCAGATGTGGTTGTCGATACCTGCCAAATTGAGGAACATAGCAATAGTCGACTAAATTCTCCTCCAGAAAAGAAAGGTTGCATGCAATAGTATCCATTCAACTTGGTTGTCAGATTGCTATCTTATTTGTCCATGATATGCTTCTTTATTCAATTTATTGCCTATATTATTTTATAGGAACAACTGTCTGTTTTATTATATCATTTCTGCTGTGAATCATAATACTCTGATCAGGCCTAATGAACCAACATCTGTTCCTTAAATAACATTTCTGAGTTCCTTTATATGATCTTATAACAACATTCTGTTGTGTATGTGAAGGCAGCAAGTTTTTTGGCAGTTACTATGCGTTTTATGTTTTCATTTATTCTTTCTGGATTCTAGTATTTTCCCTGCTTCTAAATACTAAGCCTATTTGTTCACGCATATCATTTTTCTGTGCTACACAAATTTCTACATGGCCTCATCAACCAATCCCCCATTCGAAAACCAAAACCTCCTCTGCCCCTCTTCCCTGGTTCGAAACCATCAAAACTCGACTAACCCTATCTCATTCCTTTGTTATCCACAGCGATGAATACACTGTTGAAGGAACCAAGTTGATCCTTCCTAAGTCCTCTGATCGCCCTCACCGACCTCCTTCAGATGCTGTGTCATTTTCCGTTTGCCAATTCGAAGGAGGACTCCACCTGCCCATTCCCCCTTTTACACTCATATCCTGATCTTTTTTTAAAATTCCTTAAACCAACTCACTCCCAACTCCCGCGCTCAATTTGTAATTTAAGCCATAGTAAATACTTAAAATATAAAACCAAATCATAACTCTGTATGAATTGAATTGTCATGCTCTAAATTGACCCTTTCCTTTTGTAGGACTGAGTTCATATAGTGGCATGGCAACTCTATTAGCTTTCATTATGCTGGCCATTTAAAAAGTTACAAAGGTGCCAAATAACGCTTGCAACTTATCCAATATCTCCTGTTTAGTCACTAATTCACAACAAGAGTTATGGTAAATTTTTTTTTGGATTGTTAATTTTATATAGGAGAAAGTGAAGAAAAACGAATAGCCTATAATGAATTATATATTTGTAAAAACGAGGAAATTTTTTTAAAAAATATATACAATAGTCAAGAAAGAGGAAAAGAAAACAGAGAATAAAACAAAACAATGAAACTTTTGAATGATTATATCAAAACTTGGATGCAAAAGAAGGGGAAAGAGACATTTATAGAATAGCTAAAGTGAGAGAGGAAAATAAGAGATCTTAGCCAAATAAGATGTATTAAAAATAAATACAATAGGATACTAATAAACGATGGAGAAATAAAAGAGCGGTGGAAGATATTTTTCATCAACTTTTTAATGAAGGTTTAGGGATAAGACTTAGTTGTTGTTGTTGTATTGTTAATTTTATACCTCACTTTGTACTACTTAATTATTGTGGCATTGGGTGGTTACAAACCCATCTCTTCCATAATGTCATGTCTTATATTGGCTTTATTTGAGATTTAAATCCAAATGGGAGCTAAGTGGTCAGGAATGAATCCATTCATATATTTGATCTACAAATTGGTGTGATTTTCTAACACCATCCTCACCCTCACGGTCAAGCAATATCAAATTTGTACTGTGAATATAAGAAAGTGGGAAAACATAGTTGAGCTTGTAGGACAAAAGGGCTTAGTACTCAAGGAAATTAGTTGAAAATTTATTTGCTATGTGCTTGTGCCTGCGTTAAGAATATAACTAATAATACTAATTTTAGTAATTATTTTAAGTAGTTTTGGCCATCATGAACCACTGAGTTTAGAATTCAAACCAGCTGTAGAAGTACCTATATATCTTTACATTAAAGAATCGTCAATCAAATTCTATTATATCAAATGATTCCTTTTAGCATTTCTCCATTCTTCTCCTCCATCTCCTTCCATGGAGATTGATGTTGTCTCCCTAAGAACACTAGTTATCTTCACCTCTGGATCTCATCTTGTGTTCCTCTAACATGCGTGATATCAGTTTTTTATTGCCAGCGTAAATTTGATTAGGTGTTAATTCCACAAGTGTATTTTGTTAACAAAATGTCTTCTATACTTCTATAACTTAATAATCAAATTTTTGTTATAAATTGGGTTCCGGTATTCTCAATTGATGTTGTAACACTTGTAACTAACATGAATGGAATTTTGACAGTTCAGATATCTCAATAATTAGAATGACTACAATCATATTACAGAAGCATGTTTGACTCCGATTCAATTTTTGCGTGCAGATAATGGATCTGCAGTTCATCTAAATGTCACAGCAAGATTTCCAGGTCCGTTACCTCATGCTTTCATTTAAATTTTCATCACACAGTGAATTGGAAGAAGTGGCATTGTTCAATCAGGTTTATATTTGTTGAACTGGTCAGGACAAGGAGTTGCAATCCACCAAAACAATGATGAAATGACTCTTGCAGGTTTGCCAACTTGTATTTATTAATAAATAAATTGTTGGTAGTTTGATTTTGCCAAAAAATTTAGCAGCATCAAACAAAGAACACTAATTATCTTCACCTGTGGATCTCATCTTGTGTTCCTCTAACATGTGTGATCTCAGTTGTTTTAATTGCCATCTTAAATTTGATTAGGTGTTAATTCCACAAGCTTATTTTGTTAACAAAATGTCTTCTGTACTTCTATAACTTAATAATCAAATTTTTGATAGAAATTGGGTTCCGGTATTCTCAATTGATGTTGTAACACTTGTAACTAGCATGAATGGAATTTTGACAGTTCAGAATCTCAATAATTAGAATGACTACAATCATATTACAGAAACATTTTTTGACTCCGATTCAATTTTTTGTGCAGATAATGGATCTGCAGTCCATCTAAATGTCACAGCAAGATTTCCAGGTCCGTTACCTCATGCTTTCAATTAAATTTTCATCACACAGTGAATTGGAAGAAGTGGCATTGCTCAATCAGGTTTATATTTGAACTGTTCAGGACAAGAAGTTGCAATCCACCAAAACAATGATGAAATAACTCTTGCAGGTTTGCCAACTTGTATTTATTAATAAATTGTTTGTAGTTTGATGCTGCCAAAAAATTTAGCAACTTCAAGTTTTTGGAACTAAAGGATGAAACTTTTTAATTAGGAATCTGCTGCCTTTTTGTGCCAAGACTTTCATCTATGTAAGGGTATCTTCCTAGTAGGATCTAATCTTTTTGCCACTAAAACCGGATCCCTAATATTTGTGCCACTAAAATGGGATCCCATTTTGTTCATTTGTTTTCATCATGCTCGACATTTTTATTTTCCTATTACTATTGACATTGTGTTTATGATTTCTACATCATTTTTCTGAATTTTGTTTTTCTAGAATGATGGGTTATCATCGCTGAGCTAACTTACCAATCCAGTGGGAACATGTTTACTTGTAATAACTTAGTATGGTATACTGACCAAAAGAATTCATAAGACAAACATTCTATATTTTATCTTCCTCTCGTTCTTTGATTCACAAAATATAAATAAATTGGATAGTAGTGGCTAGTGGAAGTGTTTGGGGGATATTTTTATCTTTCGAGGTCCTATTGCTTTTAAAAATATTTGTGGCTCTTGTAGAAGACAGTTAATATTGTGTAGTCTGTTCGCATGCGCTCAGCATCTTAGTTTTCCAAAATCTTCTTTTGCCCTGATTTGGGAGAACAATAGTTTGATTTTCACAATCTTTTATTTGTTTCCATTATGAAAATTATACATCTCAATTTATTTTGATATGGTACTTATTATATACTGAAAATCCTCTATTTCATTCTTAGAAAATAACTGTTTCTTAAATTCCTGGGATTAATTGCAATAGCTCAATGGAACTAGAATTACTATTTCAATTTGGAGAGAAAAAGTAAATTACTAGTGAACCATGTTAATTATTTACAGGTACTAAACATCAGTTCAGATCATTATGTAAATGTTCATGGAACTAGTCTAGAGAATTGCTATTTACATGGCGATTCTCACTTTACTTTGGTGGTGATTAAATTTTGGTTGCCTATACGTGCTTGCATCTGATGCTGGTAGGGAAAGTACAAGTACTAGTTGCACTCTTAAGTCGGTCACTCCTATATTTTTTGTAGGAAATACACTTGGCATATTTTTCTTTTGAACTTCCAATTTCTCTTGTACAATGAATAAATTGATTTGGTTGTGTAATTGATGGAACTTATCATTGAAAACTTGACATTTTTGTTTTCCAGAGACAAACTCGAAATGCTTTTGTTCATCAATCTCAATTTACTGGATTTGTTGTAGAAAATGAAACGTCAAAAGACATTATGCAAGACGTTAATTCAACAAGCAGCGGTCAAGCAGTTGAAACCAAACGTGGAGAAGTTCCAAACTCTAACTCAACTAACCAGATACCAGTAAGTCTCCTATTCGGAATGAAGGATAAAATATGGCATTACACCGATCCTTCTGGCAATGAGCAAGGGCCATTTAACATGGTATGTTTAAAGTATTGGATGGAACAAGGCTATTTTGGTGAAGATTTCAAGATCTGGCGAGCAATTCAGTCACGAGAAGACGCCATGTTACTGACTGATGCACTTAGTCTTTGTCAATAGTGTCTTCTGCTTTCTTTATGATCCATTTCAGTGCCATCAGCAAACCCACTTATAGTGAATCATATGCAACTGTACCCCAGACCTCTCGCCCTTTCTTGATATTGAATTGCGGCAGTATTATATTTCTAAGATGCAGCAAGGAACTCAGCATCCTGTATGTTGATATTCTTTACATCTTTGGGTCTCATTATTGGCCAGGTTAATCTTATTTTAGATTGCATCCTAAGAAGTAAAAGTCTTGAAATGATAAATTTCACTAAAGCATTTGATTGCATTTCGAACATGGATGGGATGGTTAAGTAATAGCTGAACTATGCTCTGTTGAAGCTACCTTGCAATTATGGCTGCGCTGTGTTGGTTGCTGATGATTACATGCGTTTTTTTAAAATCCTTTTTAGAATTAGCTTTTAGCTTTTCTAGTGTTGAGTCATTTATGTAAGTTTTAAGCTGTTCCTCTGCATCATGTGTAGGTGGTCTCTCATGTGTGCAATGGGTTTTGATGCTTAAATTTCCCTTTTCTTTTGGTGATGAGAATTATTAATGCAGAGAATCTATATTAAGAGCTACAACCATGTTGATTTCTTCCTCTTCATTCTCATCCAAGCATCGGCCGTTTTACATACCGTTAATCTTAGAAAATTGCCGGCTTGAGGATAAAGTGTGCCATGCTAAGTTTGTGTTTGTTTCCACAGATCATTTGGAAAGAAAGCATAGATTGACTGATATTGTTATGGGATCATGGGTTCTAAAAAATTATATTTATGTTTGCACTGCGATCTGTTATATAATGCCCAGCAAATTTGGGCAGTTTCAACTGGAGTCATTTATATATGGTTGGTAATCATAATTTTGTGCCTTCTAAAGGGCAGAAACCAAAGGGCAAAATTTTGAATTAGATGATCATTGGAGCAAAGTAATAACGTTCATCCCAAATGATTTTGAATTAATCCCCCAATTAGATACAGACATTTGAATTAGATGATCATGTTGCGTTGGCATGTGATCATTTTAATTTAAATTTGAATATAAATTTGTCTAATAAATTGGTCAAAATTTATGATTTGCATATTATATTATATGCATTGAGTAAAAATCACTTGTTTAAGTTTAACCGAAAGATAAATCTACACGCATTATTATTATAGTCACAAATTTTTAAATTTTGTGTTACCATTCATCTACGTTGTAAACCCGAAAAGGTTTGAATTTACAGTTGAATTCTTGAATGTTTAAATCGTACATAACATACTGTATGCAAATTCATAAAAAAAAGTGGAAGTTAATTCATGTTTAAACAAGTCTAAACATACCATATTATTTTGTTATGAAGCTAAAACATAGAACATGTATATGAAGTTAATCATGTTTAATAAGTTTTATTAAAAATCAAACTCATAAAATTATCATATCATCTTTTGCCACCCTTAGAAGTAAACTAATTTTGCTAAATTGTGGTTGGCATAGAGTAGATAAATGATAATGCAAGCTGGCATTATTGCTTGTAAGGTATGTGTTTGGATAAAAACAAAATGGTGCGATTGATGATGATGGTATGACAAAATTCTAGTATTTTAAATTAATTTTCTTCATCATTCGAGGCTTCTCTGAATCTTTCTGAACTAACTCACTGTTTATTTTCCTTCAAATTGTCTCCCTTAGGTCTAACTAATCTGTGGACAATCTGGCCTCACAAATTAGCCACCAAGTAAATCCAAAAAGAATAGGTGACTCTTAATATGATATTATCCTTGATGCTTATCACCGCACCAGAGATGCTTCAAATTGTATCCTTAGTAAAGCGATGAACACCTTCAAAATGGAAAATTTTAGATGGACGATAAATATTGTTCTCAGTCCAATTTTAGTTTATTTTTATTTTTATTTTTATTTTTATTTTTGGATTTCTTTTTGGGATGCTGAAGACCGTATTTAACCAGCGTCGCAACATTCCAGTCTGTAGCCACCTTTCTTGGCCCTATTTCTTGCTTTCCCAAACTCCTCCATCCGATATCCGACGCATCATTAAAATCCAAATCTTTCTCCCGCAAAATCATCACCCGATTCGGCTCCTCGCGAGACAATCTTCACGAAAACATCTCAAAATCCGATCTTTCGGCAATGCCTGCCTTCAAAATCCGATCTTTCCTCCTCCTCCTCTCCTCCGCCCTAACCGTCTCCTCCGCCGGCTCGCCGGCCGGCGAGCGACCCTCCGCCTACGAGATGCTGGAGAAGTTCGATTTCCCCAAGGGAATCCTGCCGGAGGGCGTGCGGAGCTACGAGCTGAAGGGCGACGGGAGCTTCACGGTGTTCCTGGCCGGCAATTGCGAGTTCAAGGTGGACGGCGGGTACCTGCTGAAGTACGACAGCAAGATCACCGGGAAGGTGGACGCCGGGGCGCTGACCGACCTGAAGGGGGTCAGCGTCAAGGTCCTCTTCGCCTGGTTCAGCATCGGCAGCGTCGCCCGGAGCGACGCCGCCCTCAACTTCTACGTCGGCCCTCTCTCCGCCACCTTCCCCGTCGCGAACTTCGAGGAGTGCCCGCGTTGCCGGTGCGGCTTCGACTGCGCTACCGCCGCCAGCATCGCCGCCCTGTCGGCCGAATCATGAGCCTGCCTTCGAAAGATGCTGGGATAACAAAATGAATAATTTTTTGTGCCATGTTAGAATCAAAAGTCCTGTAAAATTACTGTTTTTTTTAGAGAATCTCCTGTTGCAAAATTTCCAGATTTCATAATACTCAAAATTAATGTGATCAGGGATATATTCTTTCTTCATCAAATTGCTTCTCTTCCATCAACTTTTACCCTTCCCAAAATAGTTCCTCACCTTTCCCTATCGCAGTTTGGAGAGTACATCCTCGATGGGAAGAGCAGCTCAGTCCGTGAGTTGAAATCGCCATCAAAATAACTAAAACCCCGGCAAACTTCATCAGCCCGGTGGACCAGTCCTTTCTTGGAGACGAAGGGTAGTAAATCCTCCTCTTCATTTCTAGTCAGCTTCCGCAAATCCCAATTCTGGTCTCGCACACACCTCAGATGTTAAGAATTACAAAAGCGAAGTCAAGATTAAAATCCCCTAATATACTACGAGAGGTTCCGAACTACCACAAAAACTGCTTTTTTTGTCCTCACAATCTATGAGGATTCAGGAGGCAGAAACCCCAGCTCTCCAATCTCAGATCTCGATCCTCCTCAGCCAATCCAACAAAATCAGAAGATACACGGATCCAACCCAAGTCCACGAGACGAAAACCGATAATGGGAAGCTGAACTCGCCTACGCAACAAGCCCTCCCTTCTTCTCTCGCTCCGATGTCCCCGGGGTATTTAGGTCGCCGGTGATTTGCCGCGCCGACCAAACCCGGGGTGAGCAAAACATTTAAAAAAATCGAACAGATCGAATTCTGAAATTCGATTTGGTTAATTCGGTTTTCGATTTTTTCTTTTAAATTCGGTTCGATTTTTTATTAATTCGGTTTAATTTTCAATTTTAAATTTTATAATTCGATTAAATCGAATAAACCGAATAAGAATATTAATTTAATTATTTTTTATTTAAAAATATAATTAAGTTAAATAAAATCAAGTTTTTTTTATTAAAATCGAATAAAATTTTAAAATTTCGATTAAATCAGTTAATTCAGTTAAAAATTGAATTAACCGATATTTTATCGGTTCGATTTTCTCAATTTTTATCAAGAAATTCGTTCGGTTCGATTATTTTGAAAAATATGAGTTTATTCGATTTTCGATCTATTCGGTTTGGTTCAGATCGATTTTAATCGAATACTCACTCCTAGATCGAACTAAGAACCGAGGCGAAACGGCCAAGGCTGGCTTACAACCTGCTCAAAATTATTTTAAAATAATAAAAATCATGAAAAATAATTTTTAAATAATAAAATTGTTATTTATGATCACTAACATATTTTAAATTATCCTAAATTTTGTACATGCAAATTCAACTTTCTCCTCAGTCTCTGTGTCAGAAAAAATTGTTTCCACTCCGTACATGTAATATTCCAACTACAAATTTACCGAATTACCCTTCAATTTTTTTAGGTAAAAAAGTCTAAAATCAAGTATACTTCTTTCTAAATACAGTATCATTTAACTAAAATTCAATATATTTTATATCAAATTGAGTATGACCTAATGAATTCATCATAAACTAATCAATTAGTATGAATTCTTAATTAATTGGTCTGTAGAAAAAAAATTGTGCTCAATTTGATAGAACATATATAAAATTTTAATTGAAATATACTTAAATTAGGAAGAATTATATTTATTTTTGAACTTTTCTGATATAAAGATTGAAGATAAAATTTAAGATTTAATTAGGAATTTAAAGACAATTTACAAATAAAAGAAAACCTTGACTATGTATTTCAAAATAAATTTTTAAAAATGGTTTATGGGCTGACACAAATTTACTAAGAGACACCAATCAGCGGGAACCCCACGGATCGATATCCCATAAACTCATCCCAACCGTTCAAGATTATCCAATCCGACGAACAATAACAACTCGGCGCCTAAAATCTCGAAACCTTCGGCTTCGGGATTCCATTTCCCGCCCCTTTGCCCTCATTTTAACGCCCCTTTCGCTGCTCTTCCTCCCCGTACCGACTCTCGATTCCTCAATTCCCTCTTTGGTTCGTGGATTCCTCATCGGCTAGGCAAGCGATGGCGAGGACGAAGCAGACGGCTCGCAAGTCTACCGGCGGCAAGGCCCCCAGGAAGCAGCTGGCCACGAAGGCGGCGCGGAAGTCAGCGCCGGCGACCGGCGGCGTGAAGAAGCCTCACCGCTTCCGCCCGGGGACGGTGGCGCTCAGGGAGATCCGCAAGTACCAGAAGAGCACCGAGCTGCTCATCCGCAAACTGCCCTTCCAGCGGCTCGTCCGTGAAATCGCGCAGGACTTTAAGACCGATCTCCGGTTCCAGAGCTCGGCCGTGTCGGCCCTCCAGGAGGCGGCCGAGGCGTACCTCGTCGGCCTCTTCGAAGACACCAATCTGTGCGCCATCCACGCCAAGCGGGTCACAATCATGCCCAAGGACATCCAGCTTGCTCGTCGCATCCGCGGTGAGAGGGCTTGAGTGCGATTTCCCTCTTCTATGCCTTCTCTGTTCGATGAAATCGTCTCTAGGCTTTTCCAGAAGCTTCGATCGATTTTTCTTAACATTACGCGTTGCTTATCTTCAGCTTGTTAAGATGTAATTCTAGCAGTTTACAAATCTAGAGCTTTATTGCATCGTTTTTAACTGATTATTGCGGCTGTTCTAAATTTTTAATAATGCTTCGTTTGATTGTTTTGTTTTTTTCTTTTCAATCATTCTACAAAAATAATCTATCGAATCCGTTCATTTGATCTATACAACCATTTTCATGGCTTAAATCTTCCCAATTCGTGCTGTGTGATCTTTTACGTATATCAGAATTGGATTGGCGATGTATGCGGAATAATATCATATTGGACAAGGTTTCATGTGTAAGCTTCGTCGAAGCTTCTACTGTGCAGAAATAAATAAATAAAATGACGACAAGTTAGGTGTTAATTAATCCCAATCTAATACTTGTTAATTAATTCAGCTAATATATTTAGCACGCATCAACTTCTGAAGTTAGATTTTAAAATCCATTTTGTCAGTTTTGTTTTTGGTTTTTCATTCTCTTGTCTGACTCAACGTTTAAATTAAAAAATGTAAATTGGTTTTGGCTAATTACATTATCATAATAGGAGAAATTTTAGAATATAAACAAGGGATAAAAGATAAATTTTGGCTGCTTTTTTGTTAATAAATAAATAATTTATTTATGAATTAAAATTTACCTTAAAATAACTGGGTTATGTACCCATTATCTCCTAAATTATAACCACTATTTTTTAATATTAACATTATTTTCATATAGTTTGTAGGATTGTGATATTATATGAGATTAATTTGGAGTTATAATTGGATTGGCTGGGATTGGTTGTAGAATTGCATGATCCAATTAAAACATTTTAAAATTTAATTTTATATTTAATAAGACGATCAAATTGTTAACATTAAATTAATTTGATCTTTAATTAAAATTTTAATAAATTAAATCAAATTAATAAATTTATTATTACTGATACTAATGATGATGAAATAAATAAATATAATTTATTTAAAAATTTAAAATATAAAATAAATTGATATATATTTTAATGAGTTAATCGATTAAGGTTTCAATTAAAAATTTAAAGTTTACTATGTCATCCCTCTCTCATTTGTGAGTAAACCGAGTTAAGTCGAATAATAAGAGATTCAACTTCACGTTTGGTTCGTTATTTTTAGGCTCGAGCTCAGGTTCGAGTTCGATTCGAACTTTAATTCTTCAGCTCAAGTTCGGCTAAAAAAAATTTGTTTAAAATTAAATGAGCTTAATCCCAGCTCATTTAAAATAATTAATAATATGTTATTATATTTATTATTTATATGATATTTAATTATATATGTATATATAATAAGATAAATGAATCACTTAACGAATACGTTCGTGAGCCTCTAAACAAATAAATATGTTCGCGAGCTCTTGAGTCAAATATTGTTAATCTCAAGCTCGACTTGATAATATTTTCGAGCTCAAAATCATGCTCGAGCTCAGCTCGTTAACTTATCGAACAAACTTGAACGAAATATTTTTCGAACCTAGATTCGAATACTCCCGAACGACTTGGCTTGTTACATCCTCATTTGTGAGCTCGTCTCTCACTTGTGTGTTCGGTTTCGCTGCTTCTCTCACTTGTTGGTGTTAGTTGTCGTCGAGAAATGATACACATAGTGAAATGAATGCCTTAGTTAAAATTTTGACCGTTACTCGGGGCACGTCCGACGTCCGATCGCCGATCGGACACTACCGGCGACTTCTAATCGCCGCTCCGAATCAAACTATACCTTGGGAGGACGGTGAACCCGTCAAGATTGCTAGTAATGGTGAACCCGTCGAAATCGATGGTGAATAATGCAAGATCGCAATTGCGGTGATTTCCGACGGATTCACTGTGCCCCTAAGGTATAGTTTGGTTCTGACTGCCGGTAGTGTCCAATCAACGATCGGATGTGCCGACGATTGATGGTCAAAATTTTCATTAAGACATTCACTTTTACTGTGCATATTATTACTCATTGTCGTCCTACCTTTTCTCTTCTTCCCCATTGTGAGCATTCAGAGAACTGTTTTCGTTGATCGTGATCGTCCTCGTGAGAAACTAGCAATGTTCAAATTTGAACGTCTCCTACACTTCATTGTCGATGGGGATGTTGTCTTTGGTTTGGCGTGCATAGAATCGTTCGTTTGTAACGTAAGATTGGTATCAATCTTACAACTCTTGTATAATTTGAGGAATCCTTTTCCAATTCAATTGATCTCAGATTGATTTAACGTTTCAACTCTTCGGATTTCGTTTTTGCAAACCATAATTATATCCTTATAATACAAAAAGGCTATTAATTAATGAATAAATAAATTATTTATAAATTAATATATAATTAAAAACATTTTTTTTTGTAAAATAGAAAAAGACGGTGTACAATAGCTTTTTTTTAGAATGTATATTGACGAGAACATCGTGAATCAAATTGCCCTCTAACATATTAACTCGTCGTTCATTGACTATTAATTTGATAGTACAATCATTAACTTAGTAATTTCTCAAATGCGAGACAATGATAAGAGTGGTTTGACAAAGGAGAATGCAATGCTCGTTCATAATTATCGTAAGATATATGGCAAGGAGGCCAACTTAGGACCACTTGCTGATGAAAATTAATTATATCGAGCCAAATTAAAATTAATATATATATATTATATATATAATATATATATATATATATATATATATATATATATATATATATATATATATATATATATATATATATATATATATGAATATCTGCTGTGAATTGTGTGCGGACTGGCGCTGCGGACCGCATCGGACTGGCGCCTGATCGGTCTAAACCGATCAGGCACACACCTGCGACTTCTCGACACCAACGTCCTTTCACTCGGGGGGGGGGTGCGATGAACTCTAGGGGTAGGGTGAATCCGTCGGGTACGGGTGAACCCGTCGGGGACGATCCGAGCCTCCGGTGGCCGATCAGGCACACGACCTGCGACTTCTCGACACCAACGGCGGCTTCGGCCGCGCCCCGAACAAAACTATAACCCAGGGGGGTGCTATGAACCCTAGGGGGTAGGGGTGAACCCGTCGGACGGGAACCGTCTGCCTCGAGCATCCGGTGGCCGATCAGGCTTGCCTGATCGGTCCAGACCGATCAGGTGCCTTGACGGTCCGCAGCAGATCATTTCTTTTATATCTATATAGATCAGCACATCCACACGCGGTGCAGCCAGGTCGATCGCAGCGATTTATATTAATATATTATATTTTATTTTCAAGTTAATTACAAATTTAGGACGAAGACTACTCAAAATTGCCTGCCTGCTAGACATGATGTCGATCCCAGATGCCGTCGACCTCACTGTCGGCCATACTTGCCTAATCATCTGATTGCCTACCATCTGCCTGAGTCCGATTTGTTCAAATTATTATTTTTTATATTTTTTTTTTTTTTTTTTTTTTTTTTTTTTTTTTTTTTTTTTTTTTTTTTTTTTTTTCTGGCCTTGTGTGATCATCTCAATTCTATAAAAATAATAAAAATAATAAAAAATATATATATTTTTTTTTTTGAGGGCGATCGCATCATATGTGGCTACGCCATATATATATATATATATATATAATATATATATATATATATATATATATATATATATATATAAATATATATATATATATATATATCATTAACCACTTTTAGACGGAAGAAAGTGGATTAGGTAAGCATGTAGGTGGCCGGCCGGTTGAGCTGCGGTCACAGTGTACCGAATCGGCACAGGCAGACAACCACTTGGATGGTGTGATGATGAACAGGAGCATGAGTCCCACCAAACACATTGAATTAATAAGCTGCATATATCACGTCAATGATTCCACTCTAAAATAACGAGGATGATGATGATGAAGAATTATTTTCAATCAGAATTAGTTAAGCTCTCTCAATCAACAGGATTAGTGAGTTGTGGATAAAGATTAGGATTGATTATTCAGTTAAGTTGAGAGGTTTGAGAGATGTTAAGGAGTCTACACTTCTTAAGGGCAAAGACCACCATTTTCAATTTTGATTGAATTGAGATATGAGGATATAAATATGTTAAAAAGACTTTCACTAATGCAATAATTTTAGTTTGAAGCCAATCGAAATTCTCTAGATTCATCAATTAAGTTGGATGAAATTAATTGATAGTTTTATACTATTTGAAAATTTAAAAGTTTAATTTTTTTGAACCAGGTGAGTCCTACAAATCTATTAATGGTGTTGGTTAGTAAGTATCATCGTCCTTGGCTTTATAATGAGCTTTAAGTTTTAAAAATTCACCATTTTCAATTTATCCTATCGATTTCAATAACATTAAAACATTAACGAGACTTTCAAGAATATGTTGGTTTTGATTTCAATGATTCAGAGTTCTCTAAATTTATCCATCCGTTTCGGATGAAACTATAAGTACCCTAGGTTGATTTTTGATGTGATCAACTGATTTAAGTTATGTCTTGGTATTTTTAATCCCTGTGTCTAAGTGTACAGGAACTTAGGAGTGCAAGAAGTCGAGCGGAAGACGCAGTGGTCGAGAAGGATGACATGGAAAGGGGGTCGACGGACTCGGTGCATCCGAGGGACGCGGAGCTCTGCGAAAGAGTACGTTGGTGGAGTGAGAAGAACGCACGCGGCGTCCGAGGGATGAGAAGCCGGGAGGAAGGGCGCTCGAGGGGCGAAAGCCTAGAGTCGAGTTCGGATGAGCCTAACTTCGGTTGGCCAGAAATCACTCCAGAAGACGGAAGTAAGGCCGGAGAGTGGTTAGTGAAGCAACCCCTGTTGGGCGCCAATGAGCATACGGGCGCTTGGGCTGTCGGGCGCCCGAGCACTAGGCGCCTCAGCACTCGGGCGCCCCTGTGCTATCAGGGCCTCGAGAGGCTAATTCTAGTCGTTTGCGAACGTTCATTTCTGGATAAGAGTCAGGCCACGTGTCAGGCGCCCAAGAGCGTTCGGGCACCCTATAAGTGTCACGTCAGCAAATGGATAACTTTTACTGGGGCTATAAATAGACCCTAGAGCTCAGTTTCATTCATTCATTGCATTCCAAACATTAGCAAACAAGTTTTGTATAGTCTCTCTTTCTTTTTCTGAGCTTTCCACGTGTAAGAAGCTTCTCCGTCCGAAGGAGTTTTATTCAGGAGAATTGAGCCATATTCAGCCTTAGATTAGCAACCTCCCCGGTTGCAAACCAAGTAAAATCCGATTGCCTCTTGATTTGTTTATTTACTATTTGTTTCATTTATTTATGTTATTTTTAATCTAATTAACATCTTTGTTAAGCCGAAACAATATATAGTAATTTTTAATTTTAGGAGCAATTTACTCCCCTCTTGTCGACCTTCGATCACCCTCAATTGGTATCAGAGCCAAGACGCTCCAGAAGGACTAACCGTCGTTTAAAGCAACTACAAAATGGTGGACCAGTCATATTCCCGCCAAATTCAAGGGGGATTTCGCGAGTTGGAAGCGCAAAATGTAAGGTTTTTTCAAAACTGATTTTGATTTAATTTCAATAATGAAAAACGATTTTGTAGTGGCGAAGTACGCCGACAACAAACCTAAAGACAAAAGCTAGTGGACTAAGAAGGAACAGGCTGACTTTGTGACAAATGAAAAAGCAGAATACCATCTGCTAATACTTCCTGCACAAGAAGTCAACAGAATCGGAAACTACCGATCGGCTAAGGAACTCTGGAAAAGTTCCTTGAACTCCCTTAAGGCACCTCTGAAGACAAATTAGCAAAAATAGATCTGCTTCGGAATCAGCTCATCAACCTTCGACTGGAAGAAGGAGAGTCAGTAACACAACTTCACGCTAAGCATAAGGAGTTGATGACAGAACTCAACAATCTTGGAGAATCAGTAAGCAATCTGGATGCGCAATGGTACGCATTGAACACCTTCCCAAGAACCCCTAACTGGATTTCAATAATCGACGCCTACTACATCTCTAAGGACCTTGAGGTAAGTACCTTATAGGAACTTTTTTTCACTTTAGAACTTCACGAATCTAGATGTGCAGGAAAAAGGAAACCGGACAACATTGCCCTAGGCACGAGAAAGATCCAACATGAAGAGGATTCTTCAGAAAATGATGAGAATGCAACATATATGGTAAGGAAGTTGTCCAAATATTTTAAAACTAAAAAATTTAATAAGGTGTAGGGTAAGAAGCAAAGGAAGATCCACTGTTACAACTGCAACGAAGAAGGACACGTGAAGGACAATTGCCCCAAAGCGATGAACAAAGGAAAAGGGGTACAAAAGACAAGAGCACACAATCTAAAGGCGACATGGGACGAGTCTTCATCGGAAGTCTCAGATCTCGAGAAACATGCTAAACCTGCTCTGATGGCTTCATACCAAGAAGATGAGAACATCAATAAAGGGGGAGTCACCTCAGAGGACAGCAGCGACGAAGGGGGAACTTCGGATTTTAAAACGGATATGGTAAATGAGGTATGATTTCTACCTCCTGATCAGTTATATTTTGGAATTAAAAAATGATGAAATCCTTGTGTAAATTAAAAACAAAAAATACAGATTTGAAGAAAAAATTAGCTTCTGCTTTAGAAATAAATGATAAAATAAAATTTGAAAATGAAAATTTGAAGATTTAAATTGAAAATTTGAAAAAAAAATATTCATGTTCAAGAAATTCAAAACTTAATTGGTATGCAGATTTCATAGGGGCCAAATTGCAAAAATTTCCAAATCTGATGTTCTATCTAAGTTTTTAATAAATCCTGTTGGTAAAAATTTATATTGGGTTCCTAAATATATTTTAAACTGTTGATTTTTTTAGTAAATTAATTTTGCAATTAATCCTTTATTTTGTTAATTTTTGGATAACTATTTGTAGGAAAGTTAGTTTTGTTGATAAGCAGTGTCATATCTATATCTTCAAAATCTTTTTTAAAAAAATAAGCGAATTTATTATGATTTTCAAAAATGTTAGACAACTTATCTAAAGTTAATTCTTTAAAAAATTGTGTTAAACGTATTTTCTTTAGCATTTTAAAATTTTGATGTGATCAAAGGGGAAAAAGTAGTGTTAAGTTAAGGGATAGACTCTAATTTCAATGTTATTTTTTTAAGCGCTTACATTTTTATATATTTATTTTTGTCTTTTATTTGTTTATCCTAACTTAACTCGAGTTGATGCACATGTAAAAGGGGGAGATTGTAAATACCCTAGGTTGATTTTTGATGTGATTAACCGATTTAAGTTAGGTCATGGTGTTTTTAATCCATGTGTCTAAGTGTACAGGAACTTAGGAGCGCAAGACGACGAGCGGAAGACACAACGGTTGAAAAGGATGACACGGAAAGGTAGTCGACGGGCTCGGTGCATCCTAGGGACATGGAGCTCTGCGGAAGAGTACGCCGGTGGAGCGAGAAAGACGTGTACGGCGTCTGAGAGACAAGAAGCCGGGAGGAAGGACGCTCGAGGGGCGAAATTAAAGGTCAGAGTCGGGTTCAGGTGAGCCTAACTTTGGTTGGCTAGAAATCACCCAAGAAGACTGGAAATAATGTCGGAGAGTGGTCAGCGGTTGCTGACCAATGCAGCCCCTGTTGGGCGCCCATGAGCATACGGGCGCCTGGGTTGTCGGGCGCCCGAGCACTAGGCACCTGAGCACTCAGGCGCCCCTGTGCTATCAGGCGTTCGAGAGGCTAATTTTAGCCGCTTGTGAACGTTGCTTTCTGGATAAGCATCAGGCCACGTGTCAGGTGCCCTATAAGTGCCACGTCGGCAAACGGATAATTCTTACCGGGGCTATAAATATACCCCTAGTGCTCAGTTTCATTCATTTCATGCATTCTAAGCATTAGCAAACAAGTTTTGTATAATCTCTCTTTCTTTTTCTGAGTTTTCCATGTGTAAGAGGCTTCTCCGCCCGAAGGAATTTTATTCAAGAGAATCGAGTCATATTCAGCTTTGGATTAACAACCTCCCCGGTTGCAGCCTCCGCCCGAAGGAATTTTATTCAGGAGAATCGAGTCATATTCAGCCTTGGATTAACAACCTCCCCGGTTGCAAACCAAGTAAAATCCGGTTGCCTCTTTATTTGTTTATTTACTGTTTGCTTAATTTATTTATGTTATATTTAATCTAACTAACATTTTTGTTAAGTCGAAACAAAAGATATTTTTTTTAATTTCAGGGGTAATTCATCTCCCTCTTGCCGACTTTCGATCATAATCAGAAACAAACTGAATGACATACATATTTCAAAAATTCATAAATTTAATATTTTTTAAATAAAGGAGCCCCAAGAACCCATTGGTAATATTGATTAATTGAGTGTTATTATTTTAGATATTATAATAAACTTGTAATAAATTTTATTGAGCATTTGAAAGTTTAAAAATTTATTGTTCTCTGTTTACATCATCAAATCTAAGTAGTCTTTCATAATTTATTAGTTTTGATTTAAGTTATTCAAAATTCTTTATGTCTATGAATCAATTTCAAATGAAACTGACTAAATGTGCTATATTATTTGAAAATTTAAACTTTTAATATTTTTCGAATTAGGAGAGTTTTAGGAATCTATTGGTGATGTTGGTTAATCAGTATCGTTGCGATAGATCTTATATTAAGCTTGTGACAGAGTTTATTAAGCCTTTGCAAGTTTAAAGTTTTATTATTCTCGATTTACGCTATCGAATTTAGATATAAGAGCATAGATATATTAATGAAACTTTCATAAATACATTGATTATTGATTTGACATGATTTACAGTTCATTAGGTCTATTAGCCAATTCGTATTAGGAGAGTCCTAAGAACTCATTGATGGTTAGCGAGTATCATTGTCCTAAATTTTATATGCGTTTGTGATAAATTTTTTTAAGTTTTTACAAATTTAAAATTTTATTACTTGCAATTCACATGGTTAAATTCAGATCTGAGAACTTAGATAAGATGATTTTCAAGATTATATTAATTTTAAAATAAAGTGATCCGATGTTTTATAGGTTCATAAGTTAATTTCATCAATTTTATTTGAAACTAACTAATGGACATGATTCTAAATCACTTCAATTTAAAGCTAATGCTCTCCTTAAAATTTCTGTTATCAATTTTATTTGAAACTGACTAATGGATTATATGACTCCAAGTCACTTCAATTTAAAACTAATGCTTTCGTTAAAATTTCTTAATGTATCCGTACTCTTAGACAACATAAATTGAGAATAATAATTTTCAAATGAATATAGTAAAAATTGAAAGAATAGAGAGAATTTCAAGAGTAGTGAAAAAAAAGGAGTATAACGTGAATATGTAGTGTGATTTTGGTATTATAAAAATTAGGTATAGGAAATGAGAAATTGAAATATGCACTCCTCAACTAAGTAAAATGCTGGAAATATTATTTATGAAACGTTTAGAACATCTCTAATTGTAAATTTTTTACAAAAGTTTTTATTTCGTCATATTATTATCACGTACAAATTAAAAATTTCACTAAAATTTCACTCTTTGTAAAAACTCTGACTCTATTATCATAAATCTTACTCCTTTTACTTGATTATTAATAAATATTAAATATTTTATAATTGTTCTAGAAGGAATCGACGTCGACGATCAATCACTAGAGTTTAGCCCACGCGGACGCTGACACTAAAGGAAGAACATCACACCCTGTGAGATTAATACGAGCGTTAGGGGAACACGCCGGAGGTTGTCCGGCGGAGCCCACTCCGACGTTCAAGTCAGTGCCTCGATCCAGGAGATGAAGAGAAGACAGGAAAGAATATGCGTGAAGTAGAGAGTGCGTAACTTCATTACCGGAGGAGTTGGAAAACCTTTTATACCTGCGGTGGCTGTCGCACGAGTCTCCATGATCTTTGCCACGTCCCCCGATTTGTCAGTTACAGGATAACCATTTGCAACGGTCCATGCCGTCATTACGTTCGGACCGTTGCGACAATTATGGGTCATGATGACTCCGTGATAATTGGTGATGGTTATTCGCAGATCCGAAGAAAGGGGGACCGTTACTTGAGGCCGGATGCATCTTGGGCTCCGCTTCCCCAGGTGATCTCGGGGTCTTCTGGCCCGAGGGGTCCTGGGCATTCCGCTTTCCCGAGGTGGTCTCGGAGACCTGAATTCCCGAGGTGATCTCGGGAGTGTATCCTCTGATTTGAACTCTGCGGTGTGTCTACCTGCGGGGGGTCCCGGGGGATCCCCTTCCCAAGAGG
This sequence comes from Boesenbergia rotunda, assembly GCA_024364735.1. Taxonomy (NCBI): domain Eukaryota; kingdom Viridiplantae; phylum Streptophyta; class Magnoliopsida; order Zingiberales; family Zingiberaceae; genus Boesenbergia; species Boesenbergia rotunda. The sequence continues at coordinate 428,513 of JAGFNQ010005909.1, forward strand.
GTCTCGGGAGCTCCGGAAAGAGAGTCGTTCAGACTCGCTATATCTTGTCACACAGCTTTTTCAGCCCACGTGTCAGCCACGGGGTACTCAACCCCATCACAAGTCCTTCCCTTCAAGTTTGATCGAAGGAAGTGTGTTTGACTAATTAGATTAGCGTGGTGATAAAGAAGCTAGGTCCCAGTGGGTCCTTGCACCCGTTACTGCTTCCCTGGCCTTTATACTGGGTCCAAGAATTGTAGAATTTGCCTCGGGTCTTGAGGCAATCCCTTTTTAGTTTTGTCATCCCAAAAAGGTTACTATGATTTTCGAGGTACTGCAATGATACCTGCTCATCTTTCATAAAGGCGCATGACGCTCTTTTAATGGCGACAAAGCCCCTTCGCGAATTCCTCGTCGCCACGTGTGCCAACTGTTCTTCTTGCGATCTCTTACTGACGTGCGCAGCTATAGCAAGCTCACGTCAAGCGGTTGTTCCATGACACTACCTAGATGTGGCGGTTCCTTGTCGTCCACGTGCCTTGCCCCCATTGCGCACATGCGGGTGACTTCCTCTGTATATGAAAGGGAGGCGAAGACGTTCGGTCACCTTCTGGCTTCATTGTTTGGTGAACCTCGTCTTCGTCTTCTTCCCTAAGGATTTTTTTTCGCGTAAGTCTTCTGCCTCCTTCTCGTCTTTTCCCTTAGGAACCATGGAAGGTTATCGAGGGGAGTGGTTTGAGTCTGCCTCCTCGAGAGTAAGGCCGGAGGCTTTGCAAGTGACCATTGAGGCCTATGACATTCCGGCTGAGATGACGGTAGTAATCTCTAAAGTAGACCAGACGCCGGTGGAGCCTCCTGTAGGTTTCTTTACCTTCTTTCTGGGGAAAGTAGAGTCGGGGCTCGCTTCCCCATTCCTCCTTTTTTCATGAATGTGTCCTCCTATTTTGATATCCCCCTCCACCAGATGGCTCCCAATGCCTTTGCTCAGATGGGCGGGGCACACATTATCTTCAAGCTCTTTGACATCCCCCTGACCCCCTCGCCTTTTCCATTCATTCTTCGTTTTGATCGGCTTGCGAGGAGCTTTTAGCTTTTTGGCGCGTACCGACCATAGATTCCTAGGAGGGTTCCCTTCCTCGCACAAAGGGTGGAAGGAGAAATTTTTCTTCATCCGACTGCCTACACAGCTCTTCAGTCCTCTCCGCTGGACGGAAGCTCTGCCGACTCCTCCTTCACTAGGGAATTTCCTCCAGAGTCTAGCCTACCAGCGCGCCAGGAACATCTCTCCGGCTTGGAGTTCAGTGGCCCAGGTCTGGTGCAGAGTGAGGAGCTCATGTACCGAGTGAACCTTAGCTCTAAAGTGACCCAGATTAGCCCCAGCCTTGGTAAGTTTGTCTTTTTCATCAATGCTTGTTAGTTCTAACTGATATCCTCTTGCCTGGTTGTTGCAGAGGAACTCATGTTTCCGAGGGCGATGAACTGACTTATCAAGTGCGAGGAAGCCAACAAGGAGGCTCTGGATCCTCCCCCCGCTGCTCCTGGTGCGCCCTCTGCTTCAGCCGAGTCCTCGAAGGGGACTGCTGAATCGTTCAATGAGTATACCTCGCCAGAACGGGCAGAGGCTCCTACTGCGCCTCCACCATTTGCTGACCGGGGGACTTCTGGTCCGTCAGTTAACCTGGGGGTGGGCGCCCCTTCAGAGGGTGACCCGCCACGACTGCTGTTCATCTGGAGGGGGTCACAGAGGAGTCGTCGCCCCCTACCGCCCCCTCAACAGTCCAATTCTCTGGTTGGCAGATAGGGATGTAAATGAATCAAGCCGCTCGTGAACTATTCGGAGATCGATTCGTTAGAAGCTCGTTCGAGCTCGTTTAATAAAGCTCATTAATATTAACAAATCAAACTCAAACTCAGCAGTATTCGACCGTTAGCTCGTGAACAGGCTCGTTAATAAGCTCGTGAGCTAGTTCGTAAAATATAAAATTAATATTTAACATTAAATATATAATTTTGACACTTTTACATTTAATAAATATAAAATATCCAATAAAGTTCATTTGTATGAATAAAATAATAGATTTTAGTTAATATTTTATATTTTTTAGAATATATAATTTATTTTTTCAATAAATTGATGAATAATTTAATTAATAATTTATATTTGGTAAGTTCGTTTAGGGCTCGATTAGGCTCGAATATGCTCGCGAGCCATCACTATATTCGATAAATTAAGCTCGAGCTCGACTCGATAATAAACGAACCAAATTCAAACTCTCAGGTATTCGGCTTGGCTCGGTTCGATTACAACCCTATTGGCAGAAGAGGAAGGTTCCGGAAGGCTCAGGCCCCAGATGGAAAAGGTTGCGCTCCAGTGGCCCCATCACCCTTCCATCTATCCCTGAGGAGGATGCTCCACCTTCCGATGGTGGGGAAGCTATTCCCCTACCTCCACCTTTTCCGTTGATTGCCGCACCAGAGGCAGGTGCTTAGGCCTCCGGCTCTTCTTCGGTTGACCCTGCCGAGGTCAATAAGGGTAAGAAAGCATTGCCGACCCAATACCGAATGCAACTTGACCACCTTTAAAAAAGGTTAGATGCGACACTGGAGGTTTCCATGCAATCTTTCCCCCCGTGCAGTTGAAGGAGGTCCCTGCCGAGGGCCTTTCTTCCGAGGGGACTTCCAGCTCTGAGGAGGGCGACTCCGTCCCTTCTACTCTGCCACCTGGAGCTCCTACTGTCCAACTACTTCCTCCGCGCAGGGGCTCGTTGCCTTCTAAGAGCCGGGTTGACACCTCGAGGTCTCAAGGGGGGGGGGGGGGAAGCCGTGCGAGTCTCTGTCGGGCCTCTCACCACTCTCCGTGAGTCCCTTTTGAAGGTGCGTGTTCCCGGTACATAGGCTATTTTCTTGTATGCTTTATAATTCCTTGGTGCAATGATAGGCGGCTGAAGACTGCCTGACAGCTGGCCGTGGCTTGTACGCCTGGCCCAAGATTGAGGCTTTGACCCGCCGAGCCCTGACAGCAGAGGTCGCAGCTGACCACGAGCACAGAGCGGGACTTATGCATGCGGGGGTCAGCAGAGCTCTTCGCGTGAAGGTGGAACATCAGGTGGACACCTTACTAGCCATGGAGTCCTCTCTCCAGAGTTCCAGGCACTAGGAACGTTTGGCGTCCGAGAGGGCTGTGGCCGTTACCAACGACCTGCTCCGGGTGACTCGGGAGTGGACCAGCTTCAAGCAAAGGAGAAGAAGATGTCGGGCGATATCCGCCTTCTGGAGGCCTCGGTCAGGAGATCAAATGAACGTGTCAAAGACCAAGTGCGCCAGCTCGCCCAGAAGGAGTCTGACCTCATGATGGCGGTTGATCGCTTGTCTGACTTTGAGGAAGATCTGGCCCAGGCACGGTCGAAAGTATGGGCCACCTCGGACAGGCTCAAGGAGGCTCTGGCGGACCAAGATAAAATGACTGCTGAGATGGAGCAGCTAAAGCGTGCCAAGGAGGCTACTGAGGCCGATGTGCACAATTTTCGGGCTACTGAGGCTTCCCGTATTAAAGAGGCCGAGGCAGACTTCAAGGCTAAGTACCTGGAGTCGGATGAATTTGGCGATATCATTGTTAGCCAGGTAATGAAGCGCTTGAAGCAAGGCTTCCACGGGGCCGTCGACCAGCTAAAGAAGGCCCAACGTTTGCCTCCAGATGACGACCTGGGCTTCATGAGCATCGGTCGAGTTTGGGAAGAGCTCCCGCCCGAGGACAAAGAGCTGTAGGATCATTTGTTACCCGGGAGCTTGGCCCCGATGTACCCCTTTTTGAGTATAATGAAAATATTTTTTTGTCTGACTGTCCTGAGTATGTTTTTGCGTTGGTCTCCTTGAAATATTTGCCTTCGTCGGGAGGACCGAGAGTGCAGTAGGATCGGTGTTTCTCTCCGACTCTAGGAGCCAGATTGTCGATTAACCTTTTTGAAAAATAGGCATTCCCTATCAGCCCCTGGGGTAAGGGAGTCAGGGAGCCACTACTCATCCCCTGCAGCGCCTTGGGTTGGTTCTAGGGACCTAGAACCTCCTGTGAATCAGGTGTCTTCTGGGGTTTTTCGGGTTTGATCTTGGGTAAAGATCTCCCCAAGATAGCCCCGCAAGCCCAACTACCAAGCCCGCGGCTACTCTTCTGTGGGACCCAGGTTGACTCCTATCTCTATTGAGTGTTTGCGACCTCTAAACCGTCGTCTCCGGGTCCCAGGCAATCCATTGAATTAACCCATAAAGGGTTGTGAATTCCCAGGTGCCACAGAGGCATACCAATCGACAGTGATGGAAATGACGCGACGCTTCAAAATTGACGTCTATTACTGCTCCTGCGTCGTGCCTGCATTAAATGCAGATGGGCAGCCCCCTTTATAAAGGTGGAAGGCCAACACGTTCGTTCTCATCCATCTTTCCTTCCCATTCTCATGGACCAGAAAGGGAAAAGAGGTTGCAGCCTGGAGAACCCAACAAGGGAGGAGGTTCACTGCCCTAAGAGTTGCGAAGCCCCGTCTGTCCAGGCTAGGTCAGGTGCTCCCAGAATCCATTATGAGGCGAACAACCTTCCGGCACATCCTCCATCGTCCCCCCTTCTACCAGGGATCTTCGGCATCACTAGGGAGCATAGCAGAGATGTTGTTGCATCTTTCCCGGGAGAGCACGGCGGAGATGGAACCACATATTTTACCGGAGAGTCCGGAAAAGATATTACATGCTTCATCGGGGAGCGTGACAGAGATGATATCATTTGTTTCACCCGAGAGCATCTCCTGGTGGTTCATCTTCTGCCTCTCTCCGGGTGCTCTCCCCCGCCTGATCGCCCGTTTACCCGAGTTTTGGGCATCGACCATCAATCGGTCCTGGAGTAGTTTGTCATCCGAGGAGGAGTTGTAGCTGCTGCTCCTCCTTCTCTTCCCTTTGTTCAGGGCGTGACCATGTGGGGATGCTGAAGCGATAGGGAAGAACCCGGGAAAAGGAGTGATCTCCTCTACTAGATCCACTGATGGTATCCCATATTCTTCGTATTCCTTTTGAGATGTCTCTATCAATGTATTTTCTATAAAGATGAAGGAAAACACTTGTTATCTCTGTTGTGTAAGCGCTTCGAGCAATAGCCAGATATTCTGCTAGTTTTACCATGACTAAGGATGCTTGTTTCATGTCGGGTAGGTTGTGTGTGTTAACTTTCTATCCTCGAGCCTTCTCCAGGTCCCAGGTAGGGGCTACGTAGATTTTGGTTGGGTATCTGGCGCACCCATCCCAGACCAAGCCTAAGTACCCCGAGCATCCGCAACACCGCGAGGTATTAGAGTTTTTATTTCTTGGTCGGGCATCTGTAGAACCCAAACCAAGCCTAAGTACCCCGGGCATCCACAGCACCACGAGGTATTAGGGTTTTGGTTTCTTGGTCGGGTGTCTGTAGCAACCAGACTAAGACTAAGTACTCCGGGCATCCGTAACACTGCGAGGCATTAGGTTTTGGTTTCTTGGTTGGGCGTCCGTAGTACCCAGACCAAGCCTAAGTATCTCAGACATCCGCAGCACCGCGAGACATTAGGGTTTTGGTTTCTTGGTCGGGTGTCCGTAGCACCCGGACCAAGCCTATGTACCCTGGGCATCCGTAGCACCGCGAGGTATTAGGGTTTTGATTTCTTGGTTGGGCGTCCGTAGCACCCAGACCAAGCCTAAGTACCTCGGGCATCCGCAGCACTGCGAGGTATTAGGGTTTTGGTTTCTTGGTTGGGCGTCCCTAGCACCCAAACCAAGCCTAAGTACCCCGGGCATCTGCAGCACTGCGAGGTATTAGGGTTTTGGTTTCTTGGTTGGGCGTTCGTAGCACCCAAACCATGTCTAAGTACCCCGAGCATCCGCAGCACCGCAAGGTATTAGGGTTTTTGTTTGACGTACTGGTACTTGTGCGATGACATGTTCCTTTATTTCATGAATTCACTGGAAGGTAGCAAGAACACATAGGCAAGTACATAGTATGCGACACACATCTTACCGGGGGTAACCGGATTGGAGACAGTTGGCCTATTCTCACTTCGTTAGCCTTTTATTCCTGTCCTCCTACGAATGACCGCTTCCTTTAGTTACCCTTCTTGCGCCCTCAGGGTTTTCCGGGACTCCGATCCGACCTCCCCACTATAGCATCGTCGAGACACCAGTTGATCCCCTTTGACTTCAGCCACTCGGTCGCCTACCGGGAATTTTATCTTCTGGTGGTAGACATAGACCACCGTCTGGAAGACACTGAGCACCGGGCGATCCAAGATGGCGTTGTAGGACGAGGGAGCACCCACGATCAAAAAGGGTGTCGTCCTGGTCCTCTCGAGCACGTCGCTACCCAATGATAGCGATAGGGTGATTTGCCCTATCGGCTGTACACGATACCCGGTGAAGCCGAACAGCGGGTCGAGACCGGAAGTAATTCATCCTCATCAATCTGCATCTGATCCAGAGCATCTTGTACAAGATGTTCACGGAATTTCCTGTATCCACGAAGATGCGTTTAACCTTATAGTTGGCGATGCGGGCAAGGATCACCAGGGCGTCTTCATGGGGAGCTTCCACCTCCTCCAAGTCTTCGGGGCCGAACAAGATCATAGGGCTGTGATACCCCGTCTTCTTCCATTTCCTCTAAGGTTTGGTGTCTACCTCCTCACTCAATTTTTTCTTCAAGGCATGACACTCCTCGGCGGAGTGTGTCGTACAGCCATGGAAATCATAGTACTTCATCAGTGGCTCCTGCTGCTTGGTGTCCACTGTCTTGATCAGCTTTCGGTTGCCAGCCCACTGGTCCTTCCTCAGGTGAAGGTCTTTTCCTCGGGCTAGGGTCGGGGTTCCCTCCTCTCGGACCGGGTGACGGTTTGAGGGGGGACCCCAACTGGTTCCTTGCGTCGGGCAAATTGCACCTCCTCCACATTGACGTGCTTGACCGAACACCCCAGCAGATCATCGAAGCTGACGGGTGGCTTCTTCACCAATGATCGAAAAAAATCCCCTTCTGAGAGCCCTTGGGTATAGGCACTGACGAGGATTTCTGACGTGACACTTGGTACATCTTGTGCCACCCGGTTGAACCGCTGGATGTACTCCTTGAGCGGCTCTTTCGGCTTTTGCTTGAGAGCGAGTAGATTGAGCGTCATCTTCTGATAGCGACAGCTACTGGCGAAGTGGTGGAGGAAGGCAGTTCTAAACTCCATGAAGGTGTTGATAGAACTCGGGGGCAACCTTTGAAACCATCGTTGGGCTGCTCCGGATAGGGTGTTCAAGAATACCCTACAATTCACTCCGTCGGTGTACTGGTGTAGGAGCGCCGCATTTTTAAACTTGCAGACATGATCCTCCGGATCTGTCTTCCCATCGTAGTCAGCAATCCCAGGTCCGCGAAACTGTTTCGGCATGGGGTCTTTTACAATCTCAGATGAGAAGGGAGTAGAGGAGCCTTATGGGAGGCCTTAGGTTCCTTCCTCTTCCCCTGTCCATCTTCATGTCTCAGCGCACTAGTGGCTACCGAGTTGGCCTTCTCAATGTCTCCGGGAGAGTCTCATCGGTGATCCAGGGCTGCTCCGACGTGTTGCCCCGGTGGTGTAACAGATCTTCGCGGTTGAGGGTGCGAGATGGAGACTCTGGGGATCTCCTCCCGCACAGAAGTACCTCGCTGCGAGGCGGTCTGCTCGATTTGGTAATGTTCGAGCGCCTCTTTTATGGCGTTGGCCACCAAGCGATCCAGTTCTTCCTTCGTCAGGACAATGGATGGTCTCACCGGCTCTGCCATCGGTGCTCCTTCTGGTGCTTTACTAGATTCCCATATACAACGCCAAACTTGTTCCGGAAGGAATCGACGTCGACTGCCAGTCCCAGGGTTCAACCCACGTGGATGCTGATGCTGATGCTGAGCTGGAGGAAGAACTTCACACCCTGTGAGATTAACACGAGCGTTAGGAGAACACGCCGGAGGTTATCCGACGGAGCCCACTCCGATGCTTAAGTCAGTGTCTTGATCTAGGAGATGAAGAGAAGGCAGGAAAGAATATGCGTGAACTAGAGAGTGCGTAACCCCTTTACCAGAGGGGTTGAAGTACCTTTTATACCTGCGGCGGTTGTCGCACGAGTCTCCACGATCTTTGCCACGTCCCCCCCGATTTGTCGGTTACAGGATAACCTTTGCAATGATCCACGCCGTCATTAAGTTCGGACCGTTGCGACAATTATGAGTCATGATGTCTCCGTGATAATTGGTGATGGTTATCCGCATATCCGAAGAAAGGAAGACCATTACTTGATGCCGGATGCTTCTTGGGCTCCACTTCCCCGAGGTGATCTCGGGGTCTTCTGGCCCGGGGGTCCCGAGCATTCCACTTTCTTGAGGTGATCTCGGGACCTGGCTTCCCGAGGTGATCTCGGGAGTGCATCCTCTGATTTGAAATCCAAGGTGTGTCTACCTACTGGGGGGTCTCGGGGGATCCCCTTCCGAGAGGGTCTCGGGAGCTCTGAAAAAGAGTCGTTCAGACTCGCTATATCTTACCACATAATTTCTTCAGCCTATGTATCAACCACGGGGTACTCAACCCAGAGTATATAAATCTATTCATCAGATTTTGAATCCGATTAATAAAAATATTTATAAACCCTACCCCACCACAATGGAAAATTTATAATAAAATTTTTTTACTATAAACCCTTATTACATATATTTTCAAAAGACTTTGAATTTTTAGATGGTATATTGTGAATACTTCTATTACGATCGATGAAAATTTATATGAGCGAGATCAATTAATCATATGAGATTCGACGTTAACCAATCTGATTAATTTTTTTCTCTAAAACTATTGCAGATTGTGAGATAAATTTAAAGACTTAATTTTCTAATAATTTCATTATTTATTTAATGACGATGAGAAGAATAATAAGTTTTTAACAAGTGGCATTGATCACGACTTCTCCGTATATTTATCAATTAATTTAATTAATTTGACTCTGTAAATTTTTAATTAAGAGAGATAATTTCAATTAAATGGAATTAAATGAGTCATTTAGATTAGAAACTTAATTAGCAAGCAGATCAACCTCACGGCCTCTAGAAGATGACGTGGCCAGGTAAGGAGACTAACGGTGACGGAACGGAAGTCAACTCCCTGATGACGGCGAGGCGAGCGACGCATATAAAATAAAGAACTCATTTCCCACTTTCTCCCACTGTCTCCATCTCTCCTCATCTTCTTCCCAATCTCAACTGGATTGGACGAGCCTTTGAGTTCCGTCTCCCTGTAGGGAGACGCGTGAAGCAAGGATCAAGCGAGCTGTCGGGCCGATTCGGTGGGTTATAGTGCGGCGCTTCGAGTTTCCGAGGGATTTGACGGATTCAATTTGCTGAGCGAGCGTTTTGTTCGTAGGGGTTCTGCCTCTTTGGGTGATTTGATTTTGCTAAAATTTCTAGGTCAAAGTCCTGCCGTGTTGTTCGTTTCAATTTCTAGTAATTTCGTTGATATTTTTGTCAGAGTTAAAGCTTCGATCTTGGAGTTTGTATTTGTTTTATTGTTTCGTGGATCTGTGCTTTCCTTAATTTTCTTCAGGGATCTCTCTGAAAATTGTTCCTTTTCCTTTTTGGTAGTGGGCTACTATTAAGCTAAATGCCTATAAACTCTATACCTAGGAAAAAGTACGATCTTAGTTCTATGATCTCTAAACATCCTAAAACGGCGACAAGGGGACTTGGCTTCCGCTTAGTTTGAATAAGTTCAACATCCTTGGAGCATGTTTCCTTTATCTTGTCCTACTATCATCCGATGCAGCATTCTGTCGTTTAACGCCTTTTTTGTTCGTGTTGTTTGGTGCTGAGTAAGGATGGTTTACGTTTAATTCGTCAGTTTCTGTTAGGAATTCAAGCCATTAACCATGATTGGTTTTTCTGTTCTTTTTGAGTTTTCGGATGTAGGCTTATCTGAGTCCATACATCTTTGTGAGATTTGGTCGGTTTCGATTTTCAGGGAATAAAAAAAAAAGTCTCTTTCATGGTGCATGACATGGATTATTTTGGTGTTGCCATCAAAGTTCCGTGCCTTATTTGCCTTCTCATCTGCTGAAAGCTGGTCCGGAGTAAAATCAAGATTTGGAGAAAATCACTTTCTTCAAACACACGGAGAAACAAGTTGTCATGGAAAAATTCACGCAATTAGTTATGTATGGTCAAATAACACTGCTTAATAATGACAGCTCTGTTAATTCTGTGATATTTGACCTATGGTTGTGTAGTTAGTGCCCATTTGTCAAGGTTGACTTTTTGACATAGCCGTATGTAGCCATTTCATTTGGATTGATTTTTTTGTTGGATCAAATTTTGTTCGTTCTTTCGTGAAATTTTCATTGTATGTTATTGTATGATTTATTTATTTATTTAACAGATTAGCTTTAATGTTTCCATTTTTTCACATTTCGTCTTTGTTCAGCATATTGGATGACTTTGTGAAAGCTTCCGAGTTCCTGAATAACTGAAAAGTAATAGCAAGGTTAGGCTCTGCTAATTCCAGTCTCCCCTTCTGCACACTTCTTTATATCCTTTCCTATTTGTAAATTTTGTTGTTTTGAAAAATAAATAAATAAATAGGTTTTTTGTTTGCATACAGTTTCACATGCTGAAGGCTTTCTGATATCTGGCTATGAACCATCTAGTTCAAGCTCATTGCTGATTGGTTTTTGTGTTTCTTCACCAATTGAGTTGGAGTAGATGTCATTCCGTAGTATTGTTCGTGATGTTAGAGATGGCTTCGGAAGTTTATCAAGAAGAAGTTTTGATGTCAGGCTTTCAAGTCTAATTGGCCATCGCAGGGGGAAATCCCAAGGCTCTGTGTTGGAGCTGCATGATCCATGTCCTGTTATTCATCAGAGTCGTTGGGCTAGCTTACCTCCTGAGCTTCTCCGTGATGTAATCAGAAGACTAGAGACAAGTGAAAGCACATGGCCATCTCGTAAGCATGTTGTTGCCTGTGCAGCTGTCTGTAGATCATGGAGGGAGATGTGCAAAGAGATTGTTAGGTGTCCAGAAGTTAGTGGGAAGCTCACATTTCCAGTCTCTCTAAAGCAGGTAGTTTCTTTTTCAGTCTATTGTATGATGGGCATCAGCCATGTGTATCATCCATTATGTGAAGTCAGCTCATGCTATTGATGAGTTTGTCAACAGCATTTGCTTGCTATCTGACAGCTACCAACACTTGCTGTGAAAATTCATTTAGATCTGGTGGAAGAAAAATTGCCTGCATGGTAATAAGTTGTCTTTGACTTTTGTCATCTTTTGCAGCCGGGACCTCGGGATGGAACCATTCAATGTTTCATTAAGCGAGATAAGTCGAAACTTACTTATCGTCTGTACCTGTGTCTTAACCCCTGTAAGTTTCCTCCCCTTTCATTTATTTTGAATTTCAGAAGCATATTGTTCTTGTTGAATACTTGCCACGAGGCCAACAACACTAAATGCCTTGCTGTTTCAGTTTGTACATTTGTACTAGGTGCGTCTTAGTTTATCAAGCTACTGTTTTCATCACCTCTTGAACACTCTCATACATAGGTATCCTTTTGTAAAATGATTAATTATGCAAAGTTAAATTGTGATCTTTTTTGTTCTCTCAGCTTTGACAGAGTCATAGGCTTCTTTCTTTTTAAATACTTGTGACTTTCGTTTTCCTATTATGGTAATTAGCTGTTAGCAGTCACAAGGAAATTTTGTATTTTCTCTTCTGTTTTTTATCCTTCAGAAAGATTGCTAGTACATCTAAGTTTATGGAGTTACTCTTTTTGCCACTACTTGTGTCTTCTCCTACACAGGTATCCTTTCAGTTAATAACTGATTCTACAAAGATTACCATATTTCAGATTATAATTGTCTCTCTCAGGAATTCTTTTGACACAATCTTAGTTTGCCATCTTTCTAAGTATTTATCATTTTCATTTTTCATCTATTAGCTGTGGCAAGGAAGAAACTTTGTATTTCATCTTATCTGTTTATGGTCCTGCAGAGTGCAGAAGATTGGAAAAAAAAATTATTCTCACTTCTACGTAGAGAACTCAACTTGTACTGATATATTCACATATTTTATTGGCCTTTATATTCATTCTGTAAAATATTTTGCCATCCATATGGTTCCCTCATTTGTGAATGTATATGTAGCTGTTCTCGTGGAGACTGGGAAGTTTCTCCTCTCAGCTAAAAGAAATCGCCGAACCACCTATACAGAATATATTATCTCGATGAATGCTGGCAACGTATCAAGGTCAAGCAACTCATACATTGGAAAGCTAAGGTATTTGTTTTGCTGGATTATACATTTGTAGGTGATATAAGTTTACCAATCTAAGCGTTTTCTTCTAAGATTACAGGTCAAACTTTCTTGGTACAAAATTTGTAGTATATGACACCCAACCACCATACAACTTTTCTTCCCTTTGCCCACCCGGTCGAACAAGTCGTAGGTTCTCCAAGAGAGTCTCTCCGAAAGTCCCTTCGGGCAGCTACAACATAGCCCAGGTTACATACGAGTTGAATGTTCTTGGTACACGCGGACCACGGCGTATGCATTGCATCATGTACTCCATCCCTACATCAGCACTTGATCCCGGGGGCACAGTTCCTGGTCAACCTGAGAACCTTGTTTCGCGTTCCCTCGAAGACTCGTTCCGCAGTATGTCATTCTCCAAATCCTCAATCATGGACCACTCAATGGACTTCAACAGCGCTCGCTTCTCGGATGTAACCGGAGGAGCTCGCATGGACTTCAACAGCGCTCGCTTCTCCGATACAACTGGAGCAGCTCGCGAGGGAGAAGAGGAGGATAACATAAAGGAGAGACCGTTGGTACTACGAAACAAACCCCCAAGGTGGCACGAGCAGCTGCAGTGTTGGTGTCTGAACTTCCGGGGCAGGGTCACAATTGCTTCCGTGAAGAACTTCCAGCTGATATCTGCAGTGCAGCCAGCAGCGGGCGCTCCTACTCCATCAGAACCACCAGCAACACAATCCGAGACCGATAAGATAATCCTCCAGTTCGGCAAAGTGGCAAAGGACATGTTCACCATGGATTACAGGTATCCACTCTCTGCTTTCCAGGCTTTTGCCATATGTTTGAGCAGCTTCGACACCAAGTTGGCTTGTGAATAATAATAATGTCGATTGTTTCTAGTGAAAACAACCCAGGGACAAAATTTTCAAAAGGTCAAAAAAATTGGTGCCTTGTTGATTCTTACCAGTTGCCAGTGTCTAGTGATCGGGTTGGATCATGCAACATTGTTTCTGACCTTTGAGTTGGCAATGTGACAGTGAGCTTGACCCACGTAGATTCTTTCTTTCTAATTATTTGCATTTAAGTTATTGTCCTTCACTGCATTTATGTCCATTAATGGCATGATGAACTGAGGAACTGCCAATGTTTTAATTATCTGCTTTCCATATTTAGCTCTTCAGTTTTTTAGCTCGATGCAAAATTTCTTTCCATATTCTCAATATAGTCAAAGGATCCTGACAAATTTATTCTGACAGCTTCAATTTTTTATAGAGAGGGAGGGGAATTAATCGTTTTCTTCACCTCATTACCTCTGCATTTTTAGGGTTTAGCTTTTAAACCTCTTCAGGCATTATATATTACCTAGCTGTCTCTTGAAAAGCTTCTAAGATCATGTGGACCTTGATTAGGTGGTAAGAATTTTTTATCCTACTACGAATTCTCTTATGTTATTGGATTTGACCTCTAGTTTATTATTATTTATATTTAGATAAATTTTATTTTGACTTATCATTATTAATTAAATTTTCTTTAGTTTCTTTTTCTCGATTAACGTTATTTGTTGTGGCCTCATATTATTTGATTGGAACATTTACTGACTGTTTAAATAAATATATTATTTTAAATATATCTCTCGGAGTTTTTTTTATTTTGAGGGATAGGTGTAATTTTTTTTAATGTTATTATGTTTTATCCTATTGATCTGATACATTGCACTTTTACTTTATTTTAATCGGAAATGTTATGTTGCGCAACACCAAACATCTGGTGTTATTTTTTTTTTTTTTTCGGATTTAGAATTTGGAATATAATATTTATATTAAAAAAATTAATATTATGTACTTACAGAGTCTTTATGGATGACTGTGTAATATATCATTCCTTTTACTTTAATATTTTCATTTATATGAGATGTTTGGTTTATATTTTAATATAATATAGTAATTCTAATTGGCGTTTTATAATTTTTTTTAATTTTAAAGGTAATATAAAGGCATTTCTTGTGAAAAATTTATCTAAAAATTGCTAGAAAATAAAGTTGATTTTTAAAAATTATAGCTTAGTTTCTTGCAACCAATAGAATTACAAATGGTTGTAAATATGTTGTCGAAAATCAAAGTTGACTATTTGAAATCACAATTATATTTTTTATTAAAAACTTAAGTTAATTTATTTGAAATTATATTAGGATTATTCTTCTTTAGTTTTTTCATTGTTAATGTTTTTAATGGTAGACTACTTAAGTCGTATCAAAATTTTACTATTCTCTTATTTTTAAAAATATCTCTTAATAATATTTTTATGGTCCTGTGTTATTAAATCATAGATTTTTTTTTATTTAATATCTTTATGGTTCCATTCATATTCTCAATTTGAGAGAAAAGAGTCAGTTTTGATATTTCACTAATAATCTCAAATTTTATGTCCGGTTTAAACTTTTTTATTCAGTTTTTCTGTATTTCACACAGCTCGTTAAAAATCATACATTAGAGTTGTCCTAAAATATTCTTTTGAATTGTATATAAGGGAAGCATTTATATTCCAGTGATTAAGTCCTTAAATATTTTTCTTAATAGAGTTTCTCTTTACATGTTTTTATCTTTAGACAATTTTTTTTAAAAAATTTATCTTCCTTCGTATTTTCTTTTTAATAATTTTGGGCAATCAAAATATTTTTATATTTTGGTGTTAGATATTTTGATAACGAAGGACAACATAATAGATGAAGGCTAGTGGCAAAGTTAAACTGTGAAAGTAAGCTTTGTTGAGTAACGAGAGAGCTAGAGACTTATATGTTGAGTAACATAATAGATGTTGGCTTTCTTGCGGGCATTGGGAGTGAACAAATCGTCTTTATCATTTTATATATGTTATATTTCTATCACAGAATGGAAAAAAATATTAATTTTAAAAGATAAATCTGATTTGTCGAGATAGACTTGACCTATTGAACTCAGCGATGCCATGGTAGGAAGATTGTTTAGGCAAGGAAGATTGAGCTGCCGAACTAGCCTAACTGATCGAGGTGACCAAATTGATGAGTAGGCCTGAGTTGCCAAGCTATTTAGCAAACTGAGTCACGGAATTGTCGAGTTGGTAGAGATGTAGAACAGGTTGAGCTGACTGAGTTATCGAGCAGGTTGAGTGGTCGTGTAGGCCTAGTTGTCGAGGGCTGTATTAGAGACGGGTTCTTTAAAACAGATTAGTTCAGTGCTTAGAGGTTTGGTAAACGTCTATTTTTCAAAATTCGTTGATTTTATCACATTTGCAATTAAGCATTGATTGTACATGACGAAGTGAAAAATACCTGAATGTTATCACCAAGAAGAGCATAGAAAAGAGGTTAGCAAAGAAGGAATGCAGAGTTATTTGCTAAATGATTGATCGATTATTCAATAATCAATATCTACCAAGGAATGCAGAGCCTCCTTTTATGGGCTCAGATCTTGGCGATCAATAACTCTATCGATTAATGCCTATTACTTGGTCATTTTTTCCTCTACCAACTGGCTCGAAACGTAAGTCGTCTTATATGATAGACTGATGATTAATATATGAATGTTATTATTTTAAGATCTGCAGATCTAAATTTAGCAAAATCAATATGCCTAACTTTTTCATGCGCTAGTCATAATTTTCGGACTAATAATTCTCATAATTCATCTCTTTTGTATTAATTTTGAGACGAATTGATAGGAACGTTGAGTGTGTGAATTATCTTTTATCATCTCTAAACGCTAGCAGTGGGCAATTAATGATTATCCATTTTGATTCAGCTAGTAATGTATCCATTTCAATTTCTGACGTGGGCAGGAAAAATAATACCAGTGGTAAAATAATTGAGCTTTTTGGGCATGGCCCCGACCTATTTGACACTCGCCAATCGTGCTCACATACGAATCCATTGGATTCAGACCCATGACTTAGTGTCTCCAATGCTCAATTTACTAATGGTGGCATCCACTCGAGTTAAGTAACCTTTGATAGACTCGAGCTGAAGTGATCCAAGAAACAAATTAATTGATTGTTGATAATTCAACTAACAAAAAGTGATGAAAGCTATATAAAATGGGATTGATCCTATCGGATGTTTGACCCCCGTTGATTCGTCCCTTTTGCGGAGCTGATTGGGCTTCGAGGGGCCGAACGAAGGGCCCCAAAGCGCACCTGGCTATAACCGTAGAACGGTTGGCCGGACGACCCGCACGGGGTCAGCCGATGCTCCACCGGAGGTGGCCGATCAGCCGGTTGGCCAGCCGATTGGCCACGTGACAAGCTTGGCCAAGCTCGTTGGATAGTCGAAAGGTGGTAGGGTGATCGTTTAGTCAGTCGAGCTGAGTCAAATGGTCTCGAGTCGTCTGACCGTCCAACCGGCTGCACCTCCGGCCAACAGGATGACTTCGTCCGGGCGGTCGGTGTCACATCCCAAGGAGCCGCTCGTCCGATACAGACCAGACTGTTTCTCCCTCGACATGACTGACAATTCAAAATTCTTAACACCGAAACCTCTTAGCCACCTGTACCATAGCCGATAGGACTGGATCAAGCGAACAAAACAAGATGAAGACGACGCCACATCAAGAAAGTCGTGTAACAGTACGACATGACAAATAAACAAAGACGTAGGCCTCCATGACACACGAAAGTATAAACCATATCGTCATACAAGGCGTCATGTCAAACCGGAAATACAAATACGGAAATGAAAAATAAAAGAATGGTACCAACATATACCAACATCTAATACAAGTAAAATAACGCAGTCGCCTCGACACAAGTGAACTGGAACAGGCTGTCGGGCATTCCAGTTGATCATGCATCTTGAAAGAGAAAAATACGGTTAACAGGATGAGTCTAAAAACTCAGCGGATACAAACTAGTATGCACAGAAAGCTAAGCTAATAGTAAGTCACAAGCTGCTATAAACTGAAGTGCAATAATAGGAAATGCATAATTGTATCACTGAAAGAACAATACATACTTGTGTCGATAATCCTGAAAGTATGCATGCTAGTATAACCCTAATGGTCCTCCGCGGCCAAAACTGTGGTATACGAGAGTGCACAAGATCTCCGAAGCTTAAACAACACAAGCTAATGCAGGATCGTAAAGGCTTATATCATACGAGCAATACAGGATCACTGGATCTATGTACACGTACCTCATGAATGTGTATGTCAAACAAATACAGTAATCAAATGCAGCAAGCACAAACAAATGCAATAATGCATAGTATGCACTTGATGCAGCATGGATCACCCCTCCATGCCAATTGGCCATCGTCGCATATATGCAAAACCGAGTGGGTAGGGTTCTAACTGTGTCATCCCTCCACCCAAATGACCATCGTCATGTATAAAGCGATATCAAAATGAGCAGGGTCTTTGACACCGAATGTACTCTGTCCCAGGTCGTAAGGGGAAAGTAACGCTCTCAACCCCTCTCTATCTTCAGATAGAGTAAGAGACCAGTCGCAGCGCCGTGGCCTGTAATTCACTAACGAAGAGTGGAACTAGGACTACACGACAGAACAATCTGGCAAGTCTGACGACCCGTCTCAACTTCTAGGGAGCCAAGAGTCACCTACATATGACCTTACACCAATAGCATGTCTGACGACCTGTCTCAAACTCCAGGGAGCCATGGGTTGCCTACATATGCTATGTGAAAAGATGATGCATGTTACTATCCCATGAATCACTCACTATCTAATCCACTATCATCATCATGATATACAGTAGTCTAGGTAATAATCATGCACCATATCCTAACCCTAGTGCTAGGTGTAAAGTGTGTCATTCATAATCCAATACACGCAGTAATATAGGATAGTAAACAGTAAATCTAATAAAGACAAAGGAAGTCATACAGAAATAGATCTAACATGTACCCTTACTGCTATCCATATCTAACTATGCATAACAGCATGATTATATCTAATAAAGACAAATCAATGATACCCATCTCGAATGAGTAGTCGTGTCCAAAGGGAACCCTCGTGTCCAACCGTCCGTATCAAATTAAGTACCTGCATCGGTAGGCATTGTTTAACTACTACTATATAAATTAAATAGCTAAATCAATATACTAGTAAGGTAGAGAGAGATTGAGCAACAGTCAGTATACCTTTTTGGGCACCTATTGAAAGATATTCAGTGCCATTACAATGTACTCGAGAAGTTGGCTTATGTCTTAGTCTTAGCTGCTCGACATCTTCGTCCTTATTTCTTAGCCCATCTAATCACAATGCTTACAAACAGTACGCTGGGGCGGTGATGATCAACCCAGAGGCATCCAGTCGAATGATCAAGTGGATGACTTAGCTGAGCGAGTATGACATACAGTATCAATCTCGAACGACCATTAAAGCTTAGGCACTCATGAACTTCCTCAGTGAGTAGTTACACACAGAAAAGGCTGAGGGAGTGTAGAAGATCTATGTGGATGGCTCCTCGGCTCGGTAGGGGAGTGACATCGGAATCCTTATGATTCCCCGAAAGAAGATCATCTCCATCTGTTCGTGTGGATAGAGTATCGAACCACTAACAACGAAACCGAGTATGAAGCTCTCACCATCAGTTTGCAAACTACTAGACACGTTGGAGCTTCTCGAGTCATTCTTCACTCAGACTCATAATTGTCCACACAATGCTTAGCGACCGATTCAAAGGGAACAATGAGCGGCTCCAAGCCTATGTAGATTTGTATGAGCAGTTGAAGGCAGAATTCCAGGAGGTTCAATTGTGCCAGATCCCTCGAGAAATCAATTTAAAGGCAGATGAGTTGGCCAAACTGGCCGGGGCCATTACCTTTGGATCCTGGTCAAGCCCATAGCCCAGATCATGTTTGTCACTCAGATTGAGCAGCAGGCGAAGCTAGATTTGGAAAGTGATTGGAGGGCTCCGCTCATTTCCTATTTGCAACGGCGAATCCTCCCAACCGACCCAAAGCAAGCTCGACTGCTAAGGAAGCGTGCCGCCCGGTTCACCTTGATCGGCGACACCCTATACAAATGGGCCTTCTCCAAACCATTACTCAAATATTTAGGGGAGAAAGACACAGACTATGTACTGAGAGAAATATAATTAGGATCTTGTGGCAATCACGTAGGTGGTTGGTCGGTGGCTCGGATGGTTTTGCTTTCGTTGTATTTTTGGCCGACACTGCAGAAGGACGCTGACCAACTGTCACCACCTATCTGTCCTGCCAGAAGCATCTGAACCTATCCCACAGGTCGATTGAGATGCTGAAGACCTCCACAGTGTCTTGCCCTTTTGATCAATGGGGATGGACGTCGTAGGACCTTTTCTGACTGCTCCCACTCAGAAGAAGTTTTTGTTGGTAGTGGTCAACTACTTCTTTAAGTGGGTAAAGGCTGAGGCGTTGGCTCGAATCACAGAGAGGGCAGTTATAAAATTCCTCTGACAGAATATCTTGTGTCGATATGGGATACCCCACAAGTTAGTCTCTAATAATGGTCGGCAATTCCAAGACAAAAAGGATCCAACAGTGGTGCTCGACCTATGGGATCAAGCAGACGTTTACCTCAGTCACCTACCCGCAGAGCAACGACCAGGTGGAGATAACCAATCGAGAGATCATCAGAGGGTTGAAGACCAAGTTAGACCGTATGGGTGGGACATGGGTTGATGAGCTGCCAGCGTCCTTTGGGCTCAACGGACCATGCTAAGAGAGGGCTCTAGTTACACACCCTTTCAACTGGTCTACGAAAGTGAGGGAGTGATGCCAGTGGAGGTCGGATGTGAGTTTGAATGGTGGAGAATGTATGATGACGACAATGAAGAAAGGCGTCGCTTGGAGCTGGATCTAGTCAAGGAGATCCGAGACCTAGCGGCCTCCCGGATGACCGCCTACCACCAAAGAATGCAGCAGTAATACAACCAGAAGGTGCTGCCCTGGGCCTTCTAGGTCGGTGACCTGGTCTAAAAGTGAATCAAGCTGGTCGGCGACGTAAGTAAGTTGGAGCCTCAGTAGGGTGGACCTTTCAAAGTGACCCAGAAGCTAGCATCGGGAGCATATTACCTACAAGATGCTTAAGGGAAGAAGTTGGGTCGACCCTAGAGCACTATCCACTTGTGATTGTATAGGGAGCAAGCTAGTGTAAGCCTATGTAATGCTTGAATTGTCGTCCAATTGAATAACAATGTAGAGATTTGAAGAACTTGGGCAGGCTCTTCCAGACTCTCACCTCTGAACGAATTATAAGTGGCATGCTCTTACGTACCCACCGACCCAGGGTCCGACCGGACATGGCTGCCCATACTCCAAATGGTCCCTCCGATCGGTATCTAGACTCTCACCTCTGAGCGAATTATAAGTGGGCATGTTCTCACACACCCACCGACTTTGAGGTCCGACTGGATATGATGGCCCACGCTCCAAATGGTCCCCCGAGTAGTGTCTAGACTCTCGCCTCCAAGTGAGTTATAAGTAAACATGTTCCCACACACCTACCGACCTCAGGATCTAGTCGGACATGGCTACCCACGCTCCAAATGGTCACCCCGAGTAGTGTCCAGACTCTCACCTCCGAGCGAGTTATAAGAGGTCATGCTCCCACACACCCATCGAACCTCGAGGTTCAACCGGACGTGGCGACCCATGTTCGAAATGGTTGCCCAGAGCGGTGTCTAGACTCTCACCTCCGAGCAAGTTATAAGTAGGCATGCTCCCACGCACCCATCGATCTCGGGGGTCTGACCGGTCGTGGCTGCCCATGCTCCAAATTGTCCCCTAGAGCGGTGTCCAGACTCTCGCCTTTGAGTGAGTTATAAGTGAGCATGCTCTTTCGTACCCACCGACCTCGGGATCCGACCGGACGTGGCTGCCCACTCTCCAAATGGTTCCCCCGAGCGGTGTCCAGACTCTAGCCTCCGAGCGAGTTATAAGTGGGTGTGCTCCTACGTACCCACCGACCTCGGGGTTCGACCTGTCGTGACTGCCCATGCTCCAAATGGTCCTCCTGAGTGGTGTCTAGACTCTCGCCTCCAAGCAAGTTATAAGTGAGCATACTCTGACGCACCTTTCAACCTAGGGGTCCAACCGGACGTAGCTGCCCACACTACAAAGGGTCCCCCGAGCGGTGTCTAGAGTCTCACCTCCAAGAGAGTTATAAGTGGGTATACTCTTATGCTCCCACCGACATCGGGGTCCGATCGAACATAGATGTCCATGCTCCAAATGGTTCCCCGAGTGATGTTCAGACTATTGCCTCTAAGCGAGTTATAAGGGGACATGCTCTGAATCACCCATCAACCTTGAGGTCCGACCGAACATGACTGCCCACACTCCAAATCATCCTCTCGAGTGGTGTCCTTGCCCTAAATGGACCCGATCGATGGGCTTCAGATGGGGCAAGGCCTCATCCGCGTTCGAACAGCTAGATGAAAAGCCCCAAGGGTGCTTGAGTGGTTGAATGGAGAAAACTTAGTCGTGCGTAAGAGGGTAAGAGAACCTCCGAGCGAATAAGTGGCCGAGGGAACCTCACTCATCATCGGAAGACCAACCCCACTCGTAATTATATGACCAGGCTAACCTGGTGCATGACTGGACGTCTGTGCATGAGTCTCGAGCATGGGGGATTGAAGCCACCGAGTAGCGAACAAAAGGCCGAAGACAAAAATAGCTAAAGTCTATTCGGCCGACTAAAGAGGCAAGAATTAAAAAAAAGGGCACAGAATTAAAAGCTCATAAGGGCATAATGCATTACAGGCTCCTGAGGGGCCAAGCAAATTGAAATTACATGTATTATCTACCGAGCAGAAGCATAAGTAAACTAAACCTAACATAGGTAAAGGGTAGGAAGGTGTCCGGTAGGAAGGGCGAGCTTCCCGGCGTTGAGTGGCAGGTCTTCAGGAAGGTCGTCAGCCTCCTTCAGTTGTTGAAGAACACTTTGAACTCCATACTTGAATATGTCGGTCATCCAGAGGACGAGCTGTTGGCCAAATGAAACCGAGTTAAGATATTTTAGCTGGTGAGCCTCTAACCAAGCAGGTTCTTCCACCTTGTATGCCTTCAGCTCCACCAGCTTCGCGTTCAAGCGGTTGATCTCCTCATCACGAGCAGACAGCTTGGTAGCCCGAGCTGCCAACTGCTCCTCGAGAGCCGCTTCCTTGGAGGCTAACTCCAGGCCTTTGTTTGTCAGCTCTTGCTGGACCCGATGGTGGGACACGCCAAGCTCCTTTAGCTGAGCGACCAGGGTCTTGGTCTCCACCGGCTTCTTGTCGAGGTTTGACCGGGCATGAGCTTGCCGACTCAAGGCAGTCTTCTTCTGAGAGTCCAGTTTGTCGATGCAGTTCAGTGACTACACGATCGCCCGCTCAGCATTGATTGTCTTGAGTTTCTCCTCCTCTAGCCACTTGGTGGCGTCGGACAGTTGGGCCTTAAGCTGAACGACCTTCGAGCGGAGGACGCTCACCCCTGCATCACCTGATGGCAAAGTGGAGTGACTTAGAGCCATCTCCATCTCCTGAACACGCCTCTTAGCCTCGCGCTGACCTCGGGCGTTATATACCACAGATTGGGTGACACCTTTATAGGCTACCCAGAACAGCATGAGAGGAAAAGTGAGTGCCGCAAACTGACAAAGTAAAAGACTGAGTAAAAAGTCTACCTAAGTGGCGTCCATGAAGAAGTTGTCCGCCAAGCTAATCGGAGCTCTGTTGTGAGTGGGCATGACCCCTTGGTCCTAGCACTCAACCAAGCTGTCATGCAAACTCAAGTTCTGCACCGGCAGGTTGGAGGAGTTGGGGTCCGCTGAGGGGACTTCCACGTGGACGAGCGGCTGGACGGACGAGTCGGACGTCAAAGAGACAACCACACTTGTAGAGGTATCGTCTTCCAGAGAGCCAAGTGGAGATGAGATCTCCCCGGAGGGGTCACTAAGCAGGGCGTCCTCCTGGCCGGCGTGTCGAAGCGAGCCGGGCTAGGTATTACAGAGACGCTTACCGCGGGAAGGTTGGCTCGATCCAGGGAGGGTCAAGTCATGAGCCTCCTCCACCATTTCTGTAGCCAGGAGAACAATAGGAACATCCAGGCGGCATCTCCTCTTGGTCTAAAGCTGTGTAGATGCCGCGACCGCTCCGATAACCTCCGTGTCAATCAGCTCAGGTTGCAGTTCATGGCCTCCTAAGATGGCAGCTTCTTCAAGTGTCGGTTGATCTTCAAGTCCCAATTGATCTTGGGGCTCACCAATCAGGACTTCATCGTCGCTTGACGCTGCTGCTTTGCTGAGTGGAGGGACATCTCTCTTCGCCAACTCAGCTGCCTCTTGAGCATCTAGCTCCGCGTCCTCCAGGTCGAGCAAGTCGTCATGGGCAATGCCCCACATCATCTGAGCTGCAAGGCAAGAAAGATCTTATTTAGCACAAAAATGTTCAATTTGAAAATAAAAACTCACCAAAAGAAGCTAGCAGAGAGGTCGGGGTATGACTCAGGCCGAAGATGTACAATATGTCATCGCTGAGCAAACGACTGCAATGAAAATGGAGACCCTTGATCCTGAAGATGGCTAGATGGCACAATGGGTCCAAGCGGTAGTTCTTGCTGACAACTGGCTGGGCGGGCATGTCCTCGATCCAGTTGGTCGCCCAGTTGGGGGCAGGAGTTGTGTTGATGAAGAAATAGTGAGTTTTCCAATCCTTGATGGAACTCGGTATCTTGTTAAGGAAGGTCGACTTGGCCCAGGCTTAGAAAAACAAATTCTCAGGTTCTTGCTTCTTGGGGTAGTTAAAGAAATGAAAATTTCTAGGCTGGAGAGACACTTAGTAAAGGGTAAAAAAGGATGACTATTCCACAAAGAATGCGAATGACATTGGGAGCCAGTTGCGATAGAGGAGTATGGAAATATCTACAAACCTCGACTATGAAGAGGTGAAGAGGGAACT
This sequence comes from Boesenbergia rotunda, assembly GCA_024364735.1. NCBI lineage: Eukaryota > Viridiplantae > Streptophyta > Magnoliopsida > Zingiberales > Zingiberaceae > Boesenbergia > Boesenbergia rotunda. The sequence goes on from JAGFNQ010005909.1 coordinate 452,697, forward strand.
TAAGTCCAACCAAAAATTGGTCTCTGATAACGATAAAAAAATCTAGAGGCAAGAGATGAGGTTGGTCATAGCCGCTCGAGATTACTAAATGGTAGTCACTCGGAACCCAATACTCCACTCGAAGGGTATCAAAGTCTTAACTACCCATCGTCGAGATGGTCGTGGTGTACCACAGGCGGGGAATGGGCTCAGGAGCAGCCATGGATTCGATAGAATGAGAAAGTCTGGTCGGCTAGGCAGATCGGAGGGATCACCAGCCTAAAGGAAGTTTGATCGAGTAGGCCGATCAGATGGACCACTAAGACTAGCCTAAATAGGAAACAAAAGAAGAAGTCCTACTAGGGGTGTCGATCGGAAGACTGACCCGGGGAAAAGAGCGAAAACTGTCAGAGTGGTCGAAAACCACCGTTCGCCGGAGCTGGGAGACCACCGTCAGCTGCAGAGCACTTGGGGGAAGGAAGAGAATGGAGGAAGCAAATGAGGCTCATCCGAAACTCGGGGGCTATTTGTAGGGAAGCCTAGAGCACCATAGTCGTCCGATGCTCCCCGAGAAAGGGTGGGATAAAATATAAACCGTGTGTTTCCCTCCAAAAGGGGGGCCTCGAGAAATAGTGCCTGACAGCGCGCGTAGGCTCTAACATGGGAACGCTTCGTTGCCCGACTAGCCCTAACAAGAAGTGACGCATGGCACGACTGTTAATACGTGATGTGATTGATGTGATACGCTATCATGAAGGCATGCACAGGAGGGTGGTTAAGATTGTTGATGCAGTCTGACCCCGATTGTTATTTTGGTGTTGACACCAATTTTAGTTTAGGTTAATAAGATGAGTCTGGTTTAAGTCCTGGTCGGGGACTATACACGACTCCCGGTGAGTGAAACCGGGTTACTGAACCCCCGGTAAGTGAAGTCGGGTCCCGGTGAGTGAAGCCGGGTAATTGGAAACCCCGGTGAGTGAAGCCGGGTGATTGGAAACCCTGGTGAGTGAAGCCAGGTCCCAGTGAGTGAAGCCGGGTGATTGGAAACCCTGATGAGTGAAGCCAGGTCCCGGTGAGTGAAGCTGGGTGATTGGAAACCCTGGTGGGTGAAGTCTGGTCATAGCGAGTGAAGCTAGGTTGAATGAAGTCCCGGTGAGTGAAGCTGGGCACGGAGTCTTGGTCCAGGGGACCAGGATGAGTCAGAGAAGGCTAGGGAGGTCATTCTCTTGACTTAGAGTTGAATTGGGAGTCGCTGGATCGGTCTGGTGACCGATCAAGAAGTTGGCACGAACTCATTATTTTGGATCGGTCTGGTGACCGATCCAGGGAAGTCTGATTGTTCTGGTGAACTATCAGATAGAGAACAAAACCTACTGTTCGGCTCCTGATCATTCTGGTGAACGATCAGGGAGAGAACAAAAATGCCTCTGTTGGGTCTCTGATCGTTCTGGTGAACGATCAGAGAAGAGACAGTAGGCTTGTGTGAGAAAGCTTGATCGGTCCAGCCGACCAATCAAATATCGCGAGTTCTCACCCGGACTGATCAGGATGGATCCTGATCGGTCAGGGAGTGGCCTGATCGGTCACCAGACCGATCAGGGCACAACCTGATCGGTCAGGTGACCGATCAGGGGCGTTGGTTGGAAAAGGCTGAAGGTTCTGCTTCAGGTGTTGGATCGGTCCGGTGACCGATCCACGATCTGTGATTGGTCTGGTGACCGATCATAAGAAGTCCGCGATTTTTGATTTCTCACCGTGGACCGATCAGGCTGGAGCCTGATCGGTCAGGACTTACCCTGATCGGTCTGGTGACCAATCAGGGTCCTCTCTGATCGGTCTGGTGACCGATCAGTAGCTGAAAACTTTAATTCAAATGCGCTGTCAGATTTCTGATTCGTTCGGATTCGCTCTGATTTCGTTCTGATAACTCTGATTTCCTCTGATTCACGTTTGATTTCATTTGCTAAACTTCTGTTAAGTGTGCAGGTGACAGGGATGATTTCAAATAGTGGAGGAGGGTCAACTGAGATCTTTCGGTGCCACAGTTTTGACGTTTTCCTCTTCTCAGGTTTCAACGGACGACTGCAACAGTTGAGATGCTAACTGGGGCTCGGCTGAGGAGAGCTCAGGGAGTCCAGGAGAGCTCAGTGGTAGCTGGGGCTGTTGCAGATGAGCAGCTAGTGAGCAGAGGCGCGCCTGGTGACTGTCGATGTGAGCTGCAGAAGCCAGATGCTTAAAAGTCTTGTGAAGTGGAGAAGGAGGGGATCTCATCTCTTCTTGCGACAACGGTCATTCACCCTGCACTTTGAAGCACACTCTTGAGCGTTTTGTTGTTGCTGCGACTTGAGCACTTGGAAGGTTTGATAGCGTTGCAAGGCGATCAACAAGAAGACAAGGGAGAGCTGAGTGAAGGCTCTTGCCGAGGTTGTGCTGGGTTATGAGTATTGCTTTGTAGACGTTTCTCCTTCGCTTGTGCTCTGTAAGTTTGCTGTTTGTTTCTGTGCTTTCATTTTATATCTCTCTGTTGAGACTTGCTGTGGAGAGGTTTCTCCACCGAGAAGGAGGATTTGATATCCGAATTTTTCGGGGCTTGATCTGCCGACGATCAAGGGATCGCCCACCTTACGGGCATGCCAAGGAGTAGGGGCAAGTTATCCCCGAACCTTGTATATCCTCGTGTTAGAGTTTTGGTTTGTTCTTCATTTCTGCATCTCTGTTTTCTGTTTGCTTTGCTTCCGCTGCTAACCATCTATGTGCAGAAAACCTAAAAGGAAGCCAAAATTTGTGTCTGGCTACATTCACCCCCCCTCTAGCTATCCAAGCACCAACAAGTGGTATCAGAGCTTGGGGCTCTGCTCAAACGGACTAACACCCGAGAGTCAACAATAATGGCAATGAGAGAAGGATTTAGCACCACCCGACCTCCCTTCTTCGACGGATCTGATTTTCAGTATTGGAGATCTCGCATGGAGTACTACCTCAAGACCGATATTGGAATGTGGTTCTCCGTGAAGGAAGGATTCATCCCTCCAAGAGATGCCGAGGGAAAAGAGTTGGAGTCCTCGCGTTGGTCGGCTGAGCAAACTCGCAAGGGAGAAGCCGACGCAAAGGCAGTGGTCACTTTGCAATGCAGGATGACCAAGGACCAACTAATCAAAGTTGGTCCCTTCACAAGCGCAAAGGATCTATGGAACAAGCTTATCGAACTCCATGAGGGCACCCGGGACTCGAGAATAGCCAAGAGGGACTTGTTCCTTAATCAACTACAAAATCTCTTCATGAAGGAGAGCGAAACGGTAAGTGAACTTCATGGTAGATTCAAGGAGATACTCAACGGTCTCCACTCCATTGATGAAAAGGTCGAGAACCGCGACCTTGTGAGGTACGTTCTAAAAGCCTTTCCAAGGAGTGCCTTGTGGTCATCCATGGTGGATGCCTACAAGGTTTCTAAGGACTTGTCAATTGTCAAATTGGATGGTTTATTTTGTGAAATGGAGCTCCATGAAATTGCTAACAAAGTCCCCAAGGAGAAGGGGATTGCTCTTGTGGCAGGGGAAAAGACCAAGAAGAAGAAGGAGAAGGAGAAAGAGGTCTCTTCATCTTCATCCGAGTCCGAGGAGGATGGCAGCGAGTCATCTTCATCCGAGATGGCAAATTTCGTAAGGAGAATGATGAGAAAGAGTCGGCGCTACAAAGGCAAAGGTAACCCTAGTGAAGTTAAACTTGATAAGACTAATGTTACTTGCTTTGAGTGTAGCAAAAAAGGACATTACAAGAGTGAATGTCCAAAGTTAAAGAAGAAGGAGGAGAAGTCAAAGAAGAAGAAGAAGGCTTTGAAGGCCACGTGGGATGAATCTTCTTCTAGTTCATCCGAAGAAGAGAAGGAAGAGAAGAGTACACGCTATGTAGCTCTCATGGCTATTGAAGATGAGGAGAGCAATGATGAATCCATGGACTCCTCAAACGCGGCTTCATCATCTTCGGATGATGAAGAGGTAATTTCTCCCGAATTAGACAAATGTTATAGAACTATTGCATGTTTAACCGAATTGTTAAAGAAGTCAAAAGAAAAGGTTAAATCATAAAAGTAGAAGTAGAACAATTGAAATCCTCTAAGGTTGAGGATCTTGATGATTTGCATGTAGAAGTCTTAGAAGATGAAAACAAAGTCTTGAAGAGTGAGGTTGAGAGACTCAAGAATATTCTTGAGAAATTCTCAACTAGCTCCAAGACTTTGGATATGATCTTAAATGCACAAAGGGCGGTTTACAACAAGGCCGGTATAGGTTACCGACGTAAAGAACCGACTTTTGTTTCCTTAATGTCTAGGACTCATGTGAGATCACCTAAGACTTCTAGGGTTCAAACGAAAGTGGTCAAGGCATGAGTGCCTAAGTCTTGCCTTGTAGGTGTTTTAGGTCCCAAGATTTGGGTACCTAAATCTTCTATTTTTCGTATTGTGTAGGCCGTAATTGAGGGGGAGCATCTATCAACTTGGTTCGTTGATAGTGGGTGCTCCAAGCATATGACCGGTGATAGATCCTTATTCACTACCCTTCAAAGAAAAAGTAGAGGTAATGTTTCCTTTGGTAACAATGGTAGTCTTAAGGTTGTAGGGATAGGAGACATTCAAATATCTGAATGTCTTAGAATTAAAAATGTCCTTCTAGTCAAGGGGATGACATTTAATCTCCTAAGTGTCAGTCAATTGTATGATGCGGGTTACACAATTGATTTTCATTCAAGTCAATGTCTAGTTAGACAAAATGACACACTTGACACAGTACTAGTAGACACAAGGGTAGATAATATTTATCAAATTTCTTTTAAAAGTGCTACTAATGCTTCTGTTAAGTGTTTCATGTCAAGAGAAGATGAGTCCACCCTTTGGCACCGGAGATTGGCACACGTGAATATGAAAAACATCCGGAAGTTGGCCAACAAGGGACTAGTTCGTGGCTTACCAAGCATCAAGTATGAAAAGGAAAAGCTTTGTGATGCATGTCAAATGGGCAAGCAAACAAAATCTGCACACAAAGGTAAAAGCACTGTAAGTACTTCTACCGTTTTGGATTTACTACACATGGACTTGTTTGATTGTAGTACAATTATATCTTTGAATGGTAGTAGATATTGTTTTGTGATCATTGATGATTTTACTAGATATACTTGGACCTATTTTCTAAAATATAAGGATCAAACCCTAGATGTTTTTATTTCATTTTGTAGAAGAATCGAAAATGAAAAATCATCAACAATTAAAACAATTAGGAGTGCTCATGGAGGAGAATTTCAAAATCAAAGATTTTTAGAGTTTTGTCAAGAGAGAGGATATAAACATGATTTTTCTGTTGGATCGAGAAACACGATAGAGGGGGGTGAATATTGTGAAAATCTTTTCGGATAAGAAAGAGAAAATGTAGCGGAATTAAAACACACAAAGAACACAAGTATTTTTACCTGGTTCGGAGTCGCGGTCGGCTCCTACTCCAAGGCCCACGGTCATTGACCGTTTACTGCAGGCAATTCTATATTCGCGCAAGGGTTTATAGATTTAATACAAGAATTGTGCAGTAAGTAAATGAATTACACTTTTCGTTACCGACGGCCTGATGTGGATCGTACTTCGGAGCAGAGGGTCGTCATCGGCGCTGGAATGTCGAGAACGGAGTTTGCCGGAGCAGAGCGCTTGAACGAAAAGCTTGGAGGCGTTGGAAAAAGTGATGTTGAAGCCTTTGGGGTCGAGCCCTTTTTATAATGCTCCTGGGGGCGCCTGGGACGTCGGGGGCACCTGACACGTGCCTTCGGATCCGAGAACCTCTATCCGAAGCTTAGTCAGCGCTTATCCCCTTCGAATCGGCTCTGGAGCTGACTGGGGCGCCCGGGACCTCCCGGGCGCCCAGCTTGACTAGGTCCGCTGGCTTCGTGGCTGATTTTGCTTCGACTCATCTTTGGCTTTGACCTTGGGCGCCCGGGACCTCCCGGGAGCCTAGCCCAGGTGCCTGCCCCTCTCCTTTAGGGCGTTCTAAGCTGCAGAAATACATTCCTTTGGTCCCTGCATCCAAGGTTAGTTCCACAACAAACAAGGCAAGAATATTAGATCATTTTTTACAGCCGTAGCTGTCTTGGTTCTGACTTCGGGTCTCCCAAATGGAACCCTAGGTCGAACCGATGCCTATTGTTCCCTCGACGGGGAATACGTCCTCACCTACTCCTCTCAGGAGAGTTTACCTTTTGCCAACCGGCTCCTCCGGTTGGACTTTTGCCCAGCAGCCCTTCGCCAGGTGCCTAGCAGCCCTTCGCCAGGTCTTCAATGCCTAGCAGCCCTTCGCCAGGTGCCTAGCAGCCCTTCGCCAGGTCTTTAATGCCTAGCAGCCCTTCTCTAGTTGCCTAACTGCCCTTTGCCAGGACTTCTTTCTGCACACTCAGTGAACACATTAGACCAAAATTAATACTTAACTTTGAATCCTTTGCCAATATCAAAACAAGGTTCGATATGGTACTTCCTGCACCAACATTTTCCACTCCAAGAACACCACAACAAAATGGTGTTGTAGAGAGGAAGAACCGAGTCTTACAAGAGGCTGCACGAAGCATGCTCAATGAGTACTCTTTACCGAGCTACCTATGGGCTGAAGCTGTGAACACAGCTTGCTACGTGCAAAACCGAGTCCTCATACATAGATTTCTAGGGAAGACTCCTCATGAACTTTAGTTTGGAAAACCACCTACAGTTAAACATCTAAGGGTGTTTGGTTGTAAGGTGTTTATTCTAAACACTAAGGATAATCTTGAAAAGTTCACAGCGAAAGCTGATGAAGGGATACTGGTTGGGTACTCCCTCGTCAGCAAAGCTTACCGAGTCTATAACAAGAAGTTCAGATTAGTTGAAGAGTCTTCTGATATTGTTTTTGAGGAGATCCCAAAAGCGATTGATCAATTAAAAGATGTAGATGGAGTTCAATTCGAACTTAGGAAACTAAGTTTGGATGGAAGTTCGAGTGTTGTAGATGGTGCTGATGAATCTGATGACGGTGAGCCTAGACAACATGAAGCTCAGCTGGACCCTGAGGCTGAGCCTGTGTCTAGTGACATCATCCAAGAAGCACCTCCGACACCAAGGCAAACTAGATTAGCCTCTAGTCATCCCCAAGACCAAATTGTTGGAGATATCCACCATGGAGTTAGGACTAGATCATTCTTTAGGAATGAGGCTAATGAAGTTGCCTTAATTTCTGAAATTGAACATAGGAAAATTGGTGAGGCATTGCATGATCCCGATTGGATCATTGCCATGCAAGACGAATTAGGTCAATTCAAGAGAAGTCAAGTGTGGGACTTAGTCCCTAGACCTAAGAAGACCACCATTATTGAAACCAAATGGGTCTTCAAAAATAAATTGAACCATAAGGGAGAAATCGTAAGAAACAATGCACGCTTGGTAGCCAAGGGTTACAGTCAAGTTGAAGGCCTTGATTACGATGAGACCTATGCTCCCGTGGCATGATTAGAATCCATTCGATTGATGCTTGCATTTGCAGCACATAGAGGTTTCAAACTCTATCAAATGGATGTCAAATCGACCTTCCTAAATGGTTTCATAAGAGAAGAGGTTTATGTCGAACAACCTCCGGGGTTTGAGAATTCCGAATTTCCAAACCACACGTTCAAGCTCAAGAAGGTGCTTTACGGCCTTAAACAAACCCCTCGTGCTTGGTATGAGCGGTTGTCGACTTTTCTAATCGAAAAAGGGTTTGTGAGAGGACAAATAGACCCTACATTATTTCTAGGAGAGATGGTGCCAATATATTTGTAGCCCAAGTATATGTCGATGACATAATTTGTGGCTCAAACAATAAGGGCTATTTGTATGAGTTTATTGGACACATGGAGAGTGAATTTGAGATAAGTCTAGTAGGAGAATTGACTTTCTTCCTTGGACTCGAAATCAAACAAACTCGAGACGAAATCCATGTGCACCAATCAAAATACACTCAAGAGATGCTCCGAAAATTTAACATGAGTGATTCTAAAGAGGTAACCACTCCCATGGCGACAAACACAAGATTAGACAATGATGAGAGTGGTAAGCCTGTTGACCTAACTCAATATCGGAGCATGATAGGTAGTCTGCTATACCTCACAGCTAGTCGACCTGATATTCTTTTTGCTGTGGGTATATGCGCTAGGTACCAAGTCTGTGCCAAGGAATCTCACTTAATTGTCGTTAAACGAATTTTGAGATACCTTAAGGGCACGATTGGAGTTGGCCTTTGGTACCCCCGTACCGAGTCATTTGACTTAATTGGCTACACCGATTCCGACTATGCTGGGTGCAAGTTGGATCCGAAGAGCACAAGTGGGGGTTGCCAATTTTTAGGATCATCATTAGTTAGTTGATCAAGTCGGAAGCAATATTGTGTTGCTCTTTCCACGACCGAGACATAATATATCGCCATGGGAGAGTGTATCGCAATTGTTGTGGATGATACACACACTAGAGGACTATGAATTAACCTACAAGGGTGTGCAAGTGTTGTGTGATAACATAAGCACAATAAACATAACAAAGAATCCAGTCCACCATTCAAGGACCAAGCACATTGAAGTGCGTCACCACTTTATTAGGGATCATGTTGCTAGAGGAGATATTGTACTCTCACATGTAGAGTCAAAATCGAACCTAGCGGACATTTTCACTAAACCACTCCCCGAGAATGAATTTAGTTTCTTACGAAGGGAGTTGGGAATGTGTCGTGCTTCATAGGATTGAAAAGCATACAAAACCCTTCATGATTATTTCAAATTGTTGGGCAACAATTATTAGGCAACTTGGGGACATCTCACACAAACTATAAGGTTTAACAAAACGTTTTTGTTTGCTAGAAATGGGGTGAGATGCTAGGATCAACCTAATTGCTCAAAATGTTAATGCATCCCTTGAGAAATTAGGTTAACGAGATAATAATCATTAAGTTGACCAAGTGTGGGAAAAACCAATACATAACACATGTGTATTTGGCTCCATGATCATACTTGGACATTCCAATCAAGGAAACGTGATTGGAGTTTTGTTTTTGATACAAACTTGATATCATGTGTTTTGATTTTTCTAAGTGAAGTAGATTTCAAGTTGGTTGGAACATTTGTTTTGTCAAATCCATAAGGACTCTTGATTCTTGTTAAAGGATCAATTCTAGTCGAGAGAACTGTTGGAACTTGGATGGCTAGAGAGGGGGTGAATATAGCCAGCCACTCGAAATTACTCCCCTCTTGAGCTTTTCTTTCTGCGATCAGATTAGCAGCGGAAACAAAACAGCAGAAAGAAATATAGAGAAGGAACAAACCAAACAAACACTAACACCGCGATGTACAAGGTTCGGGGATAACTTGCCCCTACTCCTTGGCGTGCCCGTGAGGTGGGTGATCCCTTGATCGTCGGCAGATCAAGCCTCGGTGACCCGGATAAAACAGCGCCTCCTTCTCGGTGGAGAAACCTCTCCACAAGTGTCTCAATAGGATATAAGATAAGCTCACGAGACTAAGGAGGAACTTCTTGTTGGGAACGAGATGGCTATTGGGGGGGTGAATATAGACAATCGCTTGCCCCTTCAAGACTTATCACGATTTCTGCAACTCGAATATCAGTAGCACAGCGGAAAGAATGGAAAGCAGAGTATGCAGAAAAAAACCAAATGAACGCAAAACACACACAGCTAGCAAGATCGCTAATAAGGAGGGTTTACAAGGTTCGGGGATAACTTGCCCCTACTCCTTGGCGTGCCCTTGAGGTGGGCGATCCCTTGATCGTCGGCAGATCAAGCCCCGGTTAACACCGGATATGAAGCAACCTCCTTCTCGGTGGAGAAACCTCTCCACAGCGTGTTTCAAACAATGATATATAATGAGCACAATGAAACAACAACAAGAAGATCTTACTCAAACACTTAGAGAGGATAAAACACAGCAAGCTTCCCTGAGCTCCACCCAGTGGCGATCTCACGCAGACCCCTGTCTGCTTCGTGTCTTCCCACTGTCGGACTCCAAGCTTCTTGTTTTCTCCTTCAAGCGCTCAAGTATGATGATTGCTCCTCAATAGCTTGCTTAGAATGGTTGAAGAACTCAAGAACAGCAAGCTTCTCGCAGCAGAACGCAAGAACACGAAAAACTTCAAGAACTGCAAGTCCTACTGAACTCAACTCTCGCGTTCCTTTTTGTTTCTCCGCCAAGCGACAGGTGACACCATCTCTGTAGCTCCCAACTACTCAACTGCCAACACCAGCCTCTACTGAGCTATCTCTGGACTCACTGAGCTCCTCAGTCGAGCTCCAGTCTCAGCTCCAGTCCGCAGCTCGCCGTTGCAACCTGAGATGGGAAAAGGGACAAACCTGCTATGAGGAAAGCGCGCTTTGACTTCTCCTAGAGTGTTTGAATCCTCCCCTGTCACCTGAAACTCAATCAGAGCATTAGAGCAGAAGATCACGCAGCATATCACATATCAGAAAACATGCATCAGCAAATCCGATACGATCAGACACTCTGACCGCGTTTGTCAGTGAAATTTGAATTAAAGTGATCGGTCACCGGACCGATCCAGGGTGTGTGGATCGATCACCAGATCGATCCACTGCTTTGCTGGGATTCCCATCTCTCGCAGCTATACACGCCTGATCGGTCACCGGACCGATCCAGGGTGTGTGGATCGATCACCAGATCGATCCACTGCTTTGCTGGGATTCCCAGCTCTCGCAGCTATACACGCCCGATCAGGGTGAATCCTGATCGGTCACCAGACCGATCAGATTGGATCTTGATCGGTCACCCAGATCGATCAGAACAGATGAACAATTATTTTTTAATCAAACCCAAGATTCCTGATCGGTCACCGGACCGATCCAAGACTCTGATTTGCAAGGGAACTCACTCACCGTCTGCTCCCTGATCGGTCGCCAGACCGATCAGGAGCAAGACAGCAAGGAAGCAGCCTGCTCCCTGATCGGTCTCCGGATCGATCAGGAGCCACACAGTAGATTCCCAATCTCACTGTGCGCTCCCTGATCGGTCACCAGTCCGATCAGACATAACTGGATCGGTCACCAGACCGATCCACTAAGGAGCAGCGTGCCAAAAGTCCCTGATCGGTCACCAGACCGATCCAGTGACTCTACCCAGCCCTCCAAGTTAGGGATTCATCCACCTTAGCCCTCCAAGCTAAGGATTTTTCCATCTAACTCTCCAAGTTGGGAATTTGCACCTAACCCTCCAAGTTAGGACTTTTCACCTAGCCCTCCAAGCTAGGACTTTTCACCTAGCCCTCCAAGCTAGGACTTTTCACCCAACTCTTCCGAGTTAGAACATCATCCAACCTAGCCCTCCAAGCTAGGCACCTGACCCTCCAAGCCAGGACTTTTTCACCTAATTCTCCAGGATGGGAATTTGCACCTAACCCTCCAAGTTAGGACTTTTCACCTAGCCCTCCAAGCTAGGACTTTTCACCCAACCCTTCCGAATTAGGACTTTTCCAACACCTAACCTCCCAGGTTAGGATTTTCCAACACCTAGCCCTCCAAGCTAGGATTTTCCACACCTAACCTCCCAGGTTAGGATTTTCCAACATCATGCCTAATCCTCGATTAGGACTTAATCATAATCATCATAATCATCACAATCATCATAATCATCACAATCATCACAATCATCACACCTAACCTCCCAGGTTAGGACTTTCCATATCATGCCTAATCCTCGATCAGGACTTAATCATAATCATCATAATCATCCTCCTAAACTAAAATCGTTGTCAACACCAAAACAACAATCAGGGCTAGACTGCATCAACACTTCTCACAAGACAGTAGCAAGAAAGCTCAAGATAGAAGCTACACAAGGAGCACAACAACAACAGCGAAACCCACAACCACACTTGCTTGTTTTCCTATTCGTTCTTCTTTCCGCTCCTCTGCATCAGCTTCTTCTTAAGCTCTGCTCTCCATCGCAAGCTTCATCAGCATCCACTGAGCCAGCCTGAACCCCACTGACCTCCCTGAGCACTCAGTACACTGAAGACCTCCTCTCCAACTGAGCCTCTGTCAGTCGCCAACTGCTCCAGTTGCCGTTAAAACCTGAGAACGAGAAACAGCCAAACCTGCTCAACGGAAAGCCTCCCATTGACCCTCCTTGAGTGTTTGAATCACCTGCTATCACCTGCACACTTCAACAGAGGCTTAGCAAAGCATATCACAAAGAATCGGCAGTGTATCAGAAAAAGCGCAGAGAAAACAGACGCGATCAGAGCATCTGACAGTGATCAGAGTGAACTCTGATCGGTCACCAGACCGATCAGAGTCACCCCTGACCGATCAGGCTCCAGCCTGATCGGTCCATAGTAGGAAACTGGGAAATCGCGACAGATCAGGATCGGTCACCGGACCGTTCCACATGGTTGATGGGATTCCCAGTTCTCGCAGCCAACTCCCCCTGATCGGTCACCAGACCGATCAGGTTGTGGCCTGATCGGTCTGGGGAACGATCAGGGAACTTCCTGACCAATCAGGATCCAACCTGATCTAACATAGAGAGGAGCTCGCAACATTTGATCGTTCACCAGAACGATCTGAACAGTGTTCCAGATCGGTCACCAGACCGATCAGGAGCCGAACAGTAGGGTTCCTAAACTCACTGTATGCTCCCTGATCGGTCACTAGACCGATCAGACACAGCTGGATCGGTCACCAGACCGATCCACGTGGGAACTTCGTGCCAACTTCCCTGATCGGTCACCAGACCGATCCAGGCAATGTCAAATCCACTCTAAGTCACGAGAACAAGCCTCCAACCCTTCTCTAACTCGTTCTTAGTCCCCCGGACCAAGACTCCGTGCCCAGTCTCACTCACCGGGACTTCAACCTAGCCCTCCAAGCTAGGACTTGACCCTCCAAGTCAGGGTGTCGTCCAACCTAGCCCTCCAAGCTAGGACCTGGCTTCACTCACCAGGATGTCAAACACCTGGCTTCACTCACCAGGAACCGACTTCACTCACCGGGATTTCGACCTAGCGTTCACTCACTAGGACCCGGCTTCACTCACCGGGATTTCCATCACCTGGCTTCACTCACCAGGACCCGGCTTCACTCACCGGGATTTCCATCACCTGACCCTCCGAGTTAGGACTTTTCACACCTAGCCCTCCAAGCTAGGACTTTTCACATGCCAGCGTGCGATCTCCCGATCCACCTGGACTTAATCCGAATTCAACCAACCTTGAATCAAACTTAAATCCGTGTCAAACACCAAAACAACAATCAGGGTCAGACTGCGTCAACAATCTCCCCCTTTTTGTTGTTTGACAACCCGATTTAAGTTTAGACATTAAAAGATCAATTGAAGGCAGTTTAATTATCGTAAGGGAATCAAAGTCCTCTCCCTACAATATCCCTAAACTTAATCAATCATTCTCTCCCCCTTTGTCAAACATCGAAAAGGGCATGGTTATTAAGTTTAAACATACCTCTCCCTCAAACACGGGTCTCTCCCCAACCCCAAAATAATCAAAGGTAAATTTTGAATTTCGCATGAAAACATATACGGAATTATATCTTGGTCAAACATGTATATGTTTCATATGTCATGTAAGGAATGCATCTGTATCTGACATATAATCCTGATTGGTCTCCGGACCGATCAGGTTTGTTGATTATTTGATACAGAAATATTTCTTATTAGTCGGGGGAAGTCGGGGGAGCGATCAGATTTCAAAAAAATTTCTAAAACCCTGATACGTTCCTGATTAGACTGCATTAACAATTTGCATTCCACAACAGGGGTGTAGACTCTATTGATATTCGATGTTTCAGAAAAATTTCTGAAACACGACATTAAGAACAAGAGTCATGACTCAACAAACCCTTTCTTATGAATTTGAACATTCCAACATAGGTTTGTATCAAATTAAGTTTCGTTCCAAGTATGATTAGCCCAAACCTCATTTTAACACTTGACGTTTCAGAAACATTTCTGAGAGTCAAGGGTCTTAAAAATTCCTCCCCATATTTTACCACTTGAACAAATTTGTACTCCCTTAGTACCAGGTTTGTACCAATAGAGGATCAAGTGTGTTTTAATTGTAATTGGTTTGTACCAGATTTGTTTCAAGTATATCTTAACCATAGCCCTAACTCTTGATGATTTACCAATTTTGAATCAGTTAGGGAGTTTGCTGACCAGACTTGATCTGATCGGTCATCAGACCGAACAGAATGGTTCCTGATCGGTCACCAGACCGATCAGGGTGAGTCCTGATCGGTCAGTGGACCGATCAGGTCTGATACGGAAAGTTGTCTGAAACTGATCAGTTTCAGAAACGGGTTTGTTTCAACTGTAAACCACTCCTAAACCCTAAACCAATTAGATTTAATCCCTTTTGATCATTAAACCAAAATTCATTTCCCTTAACCAAAATAAACAACATGATTTGTGTCCACATCAAGAATTTCTATGGATTAAGAAATAGTAAACCCAGGTTTGAATGATCAGTTATGTTCTAAGTATGATCATGTTTATTCCAAACAAATTTGATAATCCAATCTACATTCTAGTGATCCAATTAATATTAGGCATATGGATGACATTATATTTGATATCAGTCAAGTGGAAAAACAAGCAAGTCATGAAACTTAAAACATCATAGACTATGTGATCATCCTGTTCTTAACCAAAATTAGGTTTGTGTCAATTTCAATGGATGATTAAGATTCCAAAACATGCTTATATCACATTATGATTAAAGTATGATCAAATTCCCCAAAACATGCTTGTACCACATTATCATCAAGTTTCCAAAACATGCTTGTATCAACTTATGATCAATTCAAGCTATGTGTTCATCTTGTTCTTAACCAAAATTGACATGTCATAGATTAATGTTAATCACCCAAACAGTAAGATCATGACATACTAACCAAACACAACCTTTTAAGCTTGAACTATAAAATTCAATAATAAAACTGATCTTCTTAAGCAATCCATGGTATAAGCAAGTTATGTGTTAATCTAAACCGTTCATGCAATATATATAATTTTTCCCAAAACTTGTAGATTTATTTTGAAGCATGAATATACTATCATTCATTGCATGAAAACTTCCTTACTACTCAAGTGAAATTTCATAAAACACTACATTCATGAGTATATCATTATAATTGTGTTTGGAGTACCAATTATCAACAACCAATGTTGATAGATACTCCCCCTCAAATAATGCTTATACAATTCTAAATATTGAGGTTTTATGTACTCAAATTTTGGGACCTAATGAACTTTCAATGAAAGACTTTGGCACCCATGCCTTAGTCATTTTCTTTTTGACTTTTTGAACCCTAGAATCATTTGATGATCTAAATTGGGTTCTTGACATTAATGATACAAAGGTTGGTTCTTTAAGTCAGTACCCTATACCGGCCTTATTGTAAACCGCCCTTTGGGAATTTAGTACCATGTCTAAGGTTTTTGAGCCAATTGAAAACTTCTCAAGAATATTCTTGAGGTTTTCAACTTTGCTCTTCAAATCCTTATTTTCATTTTCAAGAGTATCATTATGAGAGTCATTAATATCTTCAACCCTAGAGTATTTCAATTTTTCTACTTCTACTCTCAATAACTTAACCTTATTCTTAAATTTCTTTAACAACTTAGTTAAACAAGCAATTGTCCTATAGCACTTATCCAACTCGGGAGAGATTACCTCTTCATCATCCGAAGATGATGAAGGCGCGGTTGAGGAGCTTCTTGATTCGTTGTCACTCTCCTTGGATGACTCTTCTAAGGCCACTAGAGTCACATGACAGTAGGTCTTCTCCTCCTCCATTTTCTTCTTTTTGTCACCTGCCACTAAAGCCAACCCTTTCTCCTTTGGGCTTTGGTTAGAGATCTCATGTAGTTCCATCTCACAAAACAAATCCTCTAACTTAACAAAAGATAAGTCCTTGGAAACCTTGTAAGCATCCACCATGGATGACCACAAGGCGTTCCTAGGAAAAGCTTTAAGAGCATACCTTACTAGGTCTCGGTTTTCTACCTTTTCATTGATAGAGTGGAAACCGTTGAGAATTTCCTTGAACCGACCATGAAGCATACTCACCGTTTCATTTTCCTCCATTGTCAAGTTCTGGAGTTGGCTGAGAAGGAGATCCTTCTTGGCTGTTCGAGTTTCATGAGTTCCTTCATGGAGCTCAATGAGTTTGTTCCATAGGTCTTTGGCAGAGGTGAAGGGGCCAACCTTGATTAGCTGCTCTTTGTTCATCCCACATTGCAAGGTGACAACAGCTTTGGCATTGGCTTCCCCTCTTTTGATTTGCTCAGCCGACCACATGGAGAAGTCAAGATCGTTTCCCTCAATATCCTTTGGAGGAGAGAAACCTTCCTTCATTGAGAACCACATGCTCATGTTTGCCTTCAAATAAAACTCCAACCTTGACCTCCAATATGAAAAATCAGCTCCATCTAAGAATGGAGGTCGGTTTGTGCTGTATCCTTCTCCTCCCATGGCCATCTTGTTAACTCTCGGATGTTAAGCCGCTTGAATAGAGCCCCAAGCTCTGTTACCACTTGTTGGAACTTGGATGGCTAGAGAGGGGGGGGGGGATATAGCTAGCCACTCGAAATTACTCCCCTCTTGAGCTTTTCTTTCTGCGATCAGATTAGCAGCGGAAACAAAATAGCAGAAAGAAATACAGAGAAGAAAGAACAAACAAAACAAATGCTAACACCGTGATGTACAAGGTTCGGGGATAACTTGCCCCTACTCCTTGGCGTGCCCGTGAGGTGGGCGATCCCTTGATCGTCGGCAGATCAAGCCCCGGTGACCAAGATAAAACAACGCCTCCTTCTCTGTGGAGAAACCTCTCCACAAGTGTCTCAATAGGATACAAGATAAGCTCACAAGACTAAGGAGGAACTTCTCGCAATACAGTAGCAAGAAAGCTCAAGAGAGAATCTACACAAGGAGCACAACAACAACAGCGAAACCCACAACCACACTTGCTTGTTTTCCTGTTCGTTCTTTCCGCTCCTCTACATCAGCTTCTTCTTAAGCTCTGTTCTCCATCGTAAGCTTCATCAGCATCCACTGAGCCAGCCTGAACCCCACTGACCTCCCAGAGCACTCAGTACACTGAAGACCTCCTCTCCAGCTGAGCCTCCATTAGTCGCCAACTGCTCCAGTTGCCGTTAAAACCTGAGAACGAGAAACAACCAAACTTGCTCAACGGAAAGCCTACCATTGACCCTAATTGAGTGTTTGAATCACCTGCTATCACCTGCACACTTCAACAGAGGCTTAGCAAAGCATATCACAAAGAATCGGCAGTGTATCAGAAAAAGCGCAGAGAAAACAGACGCGATCAGAGCGTCTGACAGTGATTAGAGTGAACTCTGATCGGTCACCAGACCGATCAAAGTCACCCCTGATCGATCAGGCTCCAGCCTGATCGGTCCACAGTAGGAAACTGGGAAATCACGGCAGATCAGGATCGGTCACCAGACCGATCCACATGGTTGATGGGATTCCCAGTTCTCGCAGCCAACTCCCCCTGATCGGTCACCAGACCGATCAGGTTGTGGCCTGATCTATCTGGGGACCGATCAGGGATTCACTTCCAAGTCAGGGTTTCATCCAACCTAGCCCTCCAAGCTAGGACCTGACTTCACTCACCAGGATGTCAAACACCTGGCTACACTCACCAGGACCCGGCTTCACTCACCGGGATTTCAACCTAGCGTTCACTCACTAGGACCCGGCTTCACTCACCGGGATTTCCATCACCTGGATTCACTCACCAGGACCCGGCTTCACTCACCGAGATTTCCATCACCTGGCTTCACTCACCAGGACCCGACTTCACTCACTGGGATTTCCATTACCTGACCCTCCGAGTTAGGACTTTTCAAACCTAGCCCTCCAAGCTAGGACTTTTCATATGCCAGCGTGCGATCTCCCGATCCACCTGGACTTAATCCGAATTCAACCAACCTTGAATCAAACTTAAATCCGTGTCAAACACCAAAACAACAATCAGGGTCAGACTGCATCAACAAAAACACCTCCAATATCCATCTAATCGTATTAGAATTCGATAGGAAGTCTGAAACTGGAGTTTCTGAATCGTATCAAAAAATTTCTGATATCTGATCGGTCCACAGACCGATCAGAAGTAGGTCTGATCGGTCCACGGACCGATCAGTGAGCTCACAGAAAGTTCACAGAATTCATTCTTTGCGGTCCCTGATCGATCCACACACCAATCAGGGACCTCCCTGATCGCTCACCGGACCGATCAGGAGTTGGCCTGATCGGTCCAATTGACTGATCAAGATATTTTGCGATAAATCCCAGAACCTTTCCGTGTTGTACCAGATCGGTCCACTGACCGATCTGGCCACCTAGTTGATCGGTCCACTAACCGATCAGAAGGCTCACAAAAATCTCGCAAACTCTCTGTTCGCTCCCTGATCGATCGGCAGACCGATCAGGGGCTTCCTTGATCAGTCACCCGACCGATCAGGACACAGCCAGACCGATCAGGAGGTTCCCTGATCGGTCTGGGTACCCCCAGATCAAACGGTGATCCGATCGATTGCAATAAGGTCCACCAACCTATTAACTTCATCTCCTCATACGTCCAAACCCTAGCCGACCCCTCATTCTGCGCAGATCGAGCTTCCTCTCTTCTTCCCGCAAGTTCTGCGAACTTCTGCGTGAGAGTTTTTCCTCAGTTGGCGCTCGAGTTTTTCCTGCTCAAGCTTCCTGCGATTTGTCTCTGAGGGTCTTTGGGTGTGCGTTCTTGTGAGTTCGCGAGCCTTGTTTCTGTGGATCGTTTCTCCCCTGCAAGCCACAACCGTGAGCTTCCTGCAACTTCTTGTGTTGTGTCTAGGCTTCTCGGCTGCGAGCTTCTCTTGTTTCCTCTCCGCTTCAAGTTATCAAAACCTTCTCCAGCCAACGGAATGACACTTAAGTAAGATTTCTTTTGTTTTCACCTTGTTGATTACTTCAGAAATTATGATTTTTGGGAACTAACCATAATGTTTCATTTTGTGGTTCATTTTGGTATGTGTCGTGACCTTGCTCTTAAACCTCACTGACAATTTTCTTCATTTGATCATTATGTGTTCAATTCAACCATTTCAATCTGTGCCATGACCTTATTTGAATTTGATCCTTGTTTTTGTGATTCATCTGATCAATTCAATGCCATGGCCTTAATCTCAATTCATTAATTCAACTTGTGCCATTGATTATATCATCTTCTGATCAAAATTTTTATGTGCCCTAAACTTCACTGATCAATCCCATAATTATGCCGTGATCTTAATTTTGATCAATGTCTTTGTGGTGAACCTCATTTGATTCATTCAACTGTCGTGATCAAAATTTCCAACCCTTAGGAGATCTTCCAAGGGCAAAGAACCGGTTGAGGGGACTTTAAAGGGAAAAGACCCTTCATCCTCTACACCTTCTCGTAGGCCTCAACCTTCCTCTAGTTCTCGATTTCCTAATGCTGCCTTCGAACAAGTTTTTCAAACTAGAACTTTCAAACTTCTCCCGTGTAGATCGATAGATAGGCCCTTCTTATATGAGCACTGTCCCTCTATTAAAGATGTTCTTGACTTCTACAACATTGACTTTTTCCTATCTCTCGAGAGAACCATCAACCTTGACCTTGTATCAGAATTCTGTTACAACCTCCAACCGGGACCAGGAGGGGGTTTAGAATTTACAACTAGGGTAGCCAAGACAAATCTTGACTTTACCTACAGTAATTTTTCTGAGTTTCTTGGCGTTCGACGATCGCCAAATGCCCATTCTTTCTACCCTGAACTCCCAGATCCTTTGCTGCCTCCATTTGAGGGAGTCACCCCCGACTCCATCTATGAGCACTTTTTGGGACACCCTAGGCCGGATGGCCTCGATGAGTTAGGTCCTGATTTTCCTACTTTTGCTGCCCTTCGTCTTTCTCCTATTGATTATATCCTCTTCAAAATTGTCACAAACTGCATGCTGCCAATAACTTCAAAACCCTTGGCTGAGATCCGCCCTTACCATTGCTTGATGCTCTACGGGATGCATCACCTCCTCAATTTTGATATCACAGCGTGCATTCTCGGTTCGATCATGACCTATAGTCCCAGCTGTCGCACCGTTTACATGCCGTTTAGTCACGTTATTACCGACTGGCTTCAGTCAGTCGGTATTGATGTGACCAAGGGCAGGACCATGCCTATGGTTCGACAGGATTGCCGACTTGGCAGACGCGCGTTTGCCAAATGCCCATTCTTTCTACCCTGAGCTCCCACATCCTTTGATGCCTCCATTTGAGGGAGTCACTCCCAATTCCATCTATGAGCACTTTTTGGGACACCCTAGGCCGGATGGCCTCGATGAGTTAGGTCCTGATTTTCCTACTTTTGTTGCCCTTCGTCTTTCTCCTATTGATTATATCCTCTTCAAAATTGTCACAAACTACATGCTGCCAATAACTTCAAAACCCTTGGCTGAGATCCGCCCTTACCATTGCTTGATGCTCTACGGGATGCATCGCCTCCTCGATTTTGATATCACGGCGTGCATTCTCGGTTCGATCATGACCTATAGTCCCAGCCGTCGCACCGTTTACATGCCGTTTGGTCACGTTATTACCGACTGACTTCAGTCAGTCGGTATTGATGTGACCAAGGGCAGGACCATGCCCATGGTTCGACAGGATTGCCGACTTGGCAGACGCGCGTTTGCCAAATCCGGCATCATTGTTGGGCCTCAGGACCAGGGCCTTCGATGGAAGGATGAGCGAGGTCTAGGAGAGCTACAGTCGGTATTGATGTGACCAAGGGCAGGACCATGCCCATGGTTCGACAGGATTGCCGACTTGGCAGACGCGCATTTGCCAAATCCGGCATCATTGTTGGGCCTCAGAACCAGGGCCTTCGATGGAAGGATGGGCGAGGTCTAGGAGAGCTACCTCGGGTCGCACACGTACAGGTACCAGCCGCACCAGCTGGACATCAGGAGGTGCCCGTCGCAGCAGCTGACTACGAGTATGAGCCGGATCCTGATCTCCGGTGGCAGATCGCACAGCTCGAGCAGACTATGGACCATAGACTACATTCAAAGATTTTACTTTAATTCGAAACGCTCTACCTCTTAAATGAGTCTTGTATCTAAATAACCTTCGGCCACCTGAACAGATTGCTGTACAGTCCAAGTGTGGGGGAGCGATGCACCGTGAAGTTGAACAAATAAAAGAAGCTCTTTCGCACATACAGACTCCTCCACTACCACGATGGAGGCTATTTCTTGATAGACTCCGACCGCCAGAAATAAAAGGGAGTTTGATCTTTCTTGCCTTTTTCTTTATTGCATGTTTTCACTTTTAAAATGAGTTCTTGCTAATAAATACGCGAGTAGAGTAACATGAATAAAAGTCATTGTAAATACCATGTCTTTTCTTTTAACACTTTTTCTTCCATGACTAGGAATAAATGTATCCCTTCGGTTATCTCCATAGTATTTTAGAGCCTTTTGAAAATAAATTAAATTTGGTTGTTAAAACTTAGGGTTTAAGTTCATGGATGAAATCTTGGATGCTTGAGTACTACTTGGTTTTAGATTCTTAATTGAGGACTTGACATGAATTATTTTTGCCTAGTGAGAATGAGTCTTATAAGTGACACACATATGTTATTGTACTCTAGAACTTACCTAGGTTCTTTCAAAATCTTATTTCAATGATTGGATCACATCTATAGAGGCTAACCACTTTATTTACCTTTCCATATCAATTTTGGCAAAAATCATGTTCATTCCATTTTTCTTCACTTATTTCTTACTCTTACCCTCATTTTTCTATGAACTTGTTGTTTGAAAGGTTTCTTAATGCTACTTTGCCCGAGACGGACAAAGATTTAAGTGTGGGGGAGTGATTAGTGATTTGGAATGAGTTTTCATCAAGGAAGCACTTCATTTTGAAAAAAAAATGGCCATTTGAGTTGAGCTTTGCCTCAAGGAAGTAAGTATTTAGTTGTGAATTGGAGGTGGAATTGTTCTCTCATTGAAAATCCGGGAAGAAATGAAGCTGTGCCAAGTCCAAGTGGCACGCAACAGCAAGAATTTGCAAAAGGAAGTTGAGAAATTCAGTTATAAACAAAAGGAGATGGAAAGAAATACATTTGCCAAGTTGAATTTAGTTTATGTCAAAATTGAGCAAGAAGAAGTGGTTAAGGATGGAAATCAATTGAAGCATCTAGAGTCTTTATCATCAATAGAAGATCCAAGAAGCTGTGCCAAGACAAAAATCTGAAATGGAAACAATTTGCACTCAAAAAGCAGTGAGAAAATTGTTTGTGCCAAAGCAAGAAAAAAAATTTCTGTGAAGCATGATTGGATTAGAATTCCTCACAGTTGCAGCTCAACTTTGTTCGGAAAACTCAGAACCATATGCTAGAAGCTCAATTGCAGCTGTACGGAATCAGAGAGTCTGAATTGAGGTTGAATAAAGGCTGGTCAAAAGCTGAAAAAAATCAAAAACCGAAAATCTGAGCTGCTGATTACAAGCTGGAAATCTGAGAAGTTTGACTTGGAGCTGCTAAATGATACAAGCTGAAGGCAAAACAAGCTGCAAAGTGCTGTAAAAATTCTGTGAAGGGATGTTGATCATTCGGCAAGATAGGAAAAATGAAAACCAAGAATAGAGCAGTTTGTATCAACTAAGGGCTGAATTGGTTTCACTAGAGCATGAATTTGAAGCTCACGGCAGGTTTGAGTGGAGTCAAGTTCTGAACAAAGATTTGGGGAGCATGAGCACAACAAGATTGAGCAAAATGAAAACCAAGACTAGAAGTTAGCAGTTGACCATATATATATATATATATATATATATATATTATATATATATATTTTTATATATATATATATATATATATATATAAAGAAGAGAGAAAAGACAACAAAGAGTCAAAATGACACAATTGGAGTTTTGACATTGCAATGTTTCTAATCCGAGTCCAAGCTTTATTCCATTTCATTTTTTGACTGTACTATAGAGAAAGGAAAAGAAGAGAATGATGATGAGAAAAGAGAAGGAAGCAAGGTTGGCACGAAATTGGGAAACTTGGCACAAGAAAATCAAGGAAGGGTTTTTCATCCAAATCAAAGGAATTTATTCAAGTTTCACTCTATCACACTTTTGATTTCGCTAGAGGACTGTAAAGATGGGGCAAAGCACATTGAAAATATTTTTGAGCAACCAAGTCTCCCGCTCCATCAAATTTTCCATTTTTCTTGACTTTTACTCAATTTCTTACCATTTCCCATGTTTTCACTTGTTTTTATAGATGTTGATCCTAATCATGACTAATGGTGGAGAGTAGATAATAAGCAAGCCTATGGTAGTGCAAGAAGCATGTGTGTTTGAGTGAGCTCCACTTCCATCATCAACTTAGAACTTAAGGAGAGAGCCACCAAAGTTTCCTTGAAAGGCTAGTGATTTGAATTCATCTCAATGACTCATGATGGATGAAAAGGCTAAGTTGTTGATTTAAGGACAAGATACTAATCCATAGAGCTTAGATTTTTGAGAATTGACAACCTTAGGTAATTTCTTTTCATTTGCTTCTAATTATGCTTAAGTAAATCCAAGGGATACATACTTAGTGTTTTCGCGAGACGCTCAAGGTTAAATGTGGGGGAGTTGATAGATACCATTTGTTTTAATTATTTTAATTGCTAAAATCCATGTTTGGCCTATGTTTTTATTGCTTAATTGTGAAATTACCCTAGGTTTTAGAACTTACTCTTATTTTGGACTTAATTGCAAATTTGCATTAAATTGAATTATTTGGCCACTTAATTTCTGATCTATTTTTGTAGGCATGAAAGGTTCATGGACCTAGGGCATACTGGGTCAAACTTGAGTCGGAAGTGGAACCGGATTGAATTATCAAGCTTCGGATTAATCCGGGCCGTCCGATTCAAGAGCGGCTAGATCTGAGCCATCCGGGACCATCTGAAGCAATCCGATCTAGGGTTAGGGTTGATCAAGCATTCTGATCAAGATCTGAAGGTTTCATCCCAATCAGAGCTCAATCAACCGTTGGATCAAGCTCGGAGGGCTCTAGATCGTCCATTCACAGATTAGGTTGATCTGGACCATCCGTTGCAAATCTGGAGGATACGAGCTACCACGAGGCAGATCCTGACCCCTGATCAACATCCTCAAAGTTTGGCTCAAATCAGAGCAAGATCAGCCGTTGGATTTCATCCGATCAATCTGGACCGTCCAATGCTAAGTATTTAATCAGATTCACTCGCAGCTTTCTCCTGGTCGCGTCTTCGCCGCAGCTGGTTTCTTCGTTTCGTTTTCGTTTTCTTCAGCGAGTTCTTCTTCAACCAAGGCGTGACCACCTCGATTCGAAGCTCATCCTTGAGTGACAGCAAGGATTCGGATTGAGGCTTAGCTTAATTGACGAATTTTCAGTTGTTTTAGCTGTAAATTTTATTTCTGCACTTGGTTTCGTGTCTATCTTTGTATCAGGATATTTAGATCTCATTTTCTAATCGTTTTGCTTAAATTAGGTTTGGTTTCTGCAAGTTTAATAGCTAGGGAATGTGTTTAGTGGATAATTGTTTCTTATTTCAGTGTATTTCTTGTTTCAAGTTTGCGTATCAGCTGTAGACTGCGTACCAGCCCTTCCTATTGAATTCCTGAATTTTTGTTCCAAGCTTGTTTCAGTTTCACTCTATGAGTTTATCTTGCAGGTTGTCTAAGCTAAAAAGCACTCGACTTAAGCCTTGCGCATTAGTTATTTTGTAACCACTTCATTTTGTAATCTGATTTTTATCTCT
The DNA here is from genome assembly GCA_024364735.1 of Boesenbergia rotunda. Classification (NCBI taxonomy): domain Eukaryota; kingdom Viridiplantae; phylum Streptophyta; class Magnoliopsida; order Zingiberales; family Zingiberaceae; genus Boesenbergia; species Boesenbergia rotunda. The sequence continues at coordinate 477,565 of JAGFNQ010005909.1, forward strand.
GCATTTCCTGCACATGTTGCAATTCAGTTTCAGTTGCGTATCAGTCCATTAGCACGTTCATTTGTTTCTGAAGTTTGAACTTTAATTGTTTGTTTCACATCCATCCACTTCACACCAGCTGCTGGGTTAAGTTTGAATTCAATTCGTAGCTGTATTCCTGCCCCAAGGTTCCTGAAATTCTGTAATTAATTCTGCAAATCTGCAGTCTTGTTTGTGCCAAGTTCTGCAATGTTTCCAAACTGATAACACAGCAGTTGGCTTTGAGTTCCTGTTTTTGAGTTAAATTGCTTAGTAAATTTGCAGTTGACTTGTTTGCTTCACATCATCTACTTTGAATCAATATTGGATATGTGGCTGGTTACTTCGGAACATTGTATCAACTCCTTTTCTGTGTATCAACTTGAAGATTTAATCGGTTTGTGCTTGAGTTGTGATTTCCATTTATGCATCTGAGTTTAGCTTTGAATCCTTGTTTGACTTCCAATTTATTTTGACTATTAATCCAGTTTTCTGCATTCTAGTGTGCATTTCTGCAACTTGCCTAAGTGAAGTTTCGGAATTGAAGATCCATTGCAATTGAAACTAGTTGTTTTTGCATCCATCTTGTATCAAGTTTAGTGTTCATGATTGCAAATTGGGTTAAAGTTCCTGCATTAGTATCAACCGAAAATTCTGTTGTTTAGTATTTAATTGCAATTTGAATTCAGATTTGTTTTTCTACATTCGGTTGAGTAGCTTGGGTTAATTAGGTTTTCTCTTGAGTGAATCATTAAGTGTCATCCCTTTGTTTAGTTCATTAGTTAAGTTTCCTAAATTTTCTTTGCAATTTCGTGCCTCATTGCAAACCAAACCCTCGTTTTATTCGAAACCCAAGAACATCAACGACACAGAAATACAAGCATCTAATCAAACTATCTCAACTAGTCCCCAGGAAAAATACGACCTGTGGCCCCTTTACTACGCTTTTCTTCCTTGATTGCAAAAAGGGTTTCCAGCATTTATAGATTCTAAATTTGAGACCCACATTCGTGACAGTCTATTTTGGGTCCGTCACCCACATTAGATTTTAAATGAATGGACCCGGGTTTAGGGTTTACCTCTTTCTTACCGAGTGGACACTTATCCTTGTAGTGCCCCTTCTTGTTGCATCCAAAGTATATGATGTGGTTCTTTGACTTTGCTTTGGTGGAAGTTGGAGCTTCATCTTGCTCCGGGATTGATGAGGGTCTCTACTCCCCCTCAATTCTTGAAGTTGAGACATCGTCTTCTTCCCTTGATGAAGTAGATGCTCATTCACTTGATTGTGCCACTTCACTTGATAAGTTTGACAACTCTTTTTCTTTTCCCCTTTCTTGGAGCATTGAACTTATTTCTTTGGGTTCTTCTACTATTTAAGCTTGTATAGAGTTCTCATGAAATTCTTCTATCTTTTTCCATAACTCATATGCATCTTTATATTCACCTACACCACTCAAAATATTATTAGATAAAATATTAATTAATATACCAATTACCTTCTCATTTGCCTTAGATTGGGCTTGTTGCAACTTGGTCCAATATCTAGGTCGAAGCTTTTTCTCATGCTTATCCCTAGGAATTTCGAATGGTTCTTCTAGCATCACCATGCACTCCCAATCCATTCTAAGTCAAGTCTTCATTCTTGTCCTTCAGTAGTCAAAATCTTCATGATCATAAGGAGATGGAGTGTTGATATCATCACCCAACTTGTCTTCCATCATCATTCCCTCTAACTTGTGCTCTTTTGGCGGTTATTCCAACAAGAGCGGACCTTCGCTCTGATACTACTTGCTAGATCGTGATCGTCAAGCTACAGGGGGGGTGAATAGCTTCTTTCGATTTTCTTCCTATAATCGTTAGTGCGCAAGTGGAATATACTAAATAAAAACAAAAACTAACAAATAAGAACGACACATCGATGTACGTGGTTCGGAGATGATGCTCCTACTCCATGACAGCCCGTAAGGTGGACGATCCCTAATCCTTCGGTAGATGATTCCCCAGAGCACCTCCGGCTAGATCTCGTAGCTTCTTGTGGGTGGAGAAACCTCACCACAACTTCTGGACACTACCTGAGCAATATAGGCTACTAACCAACTCTCTCCAAGCAGGTTTCGCTAGAGAAGAAAGGCCTTAAACGAACTCCCTTAAATAGAGCTCGAGTCTGATATGGCCGCTACCAGTTGACTAGTCCAAGACCAATTGACTGGTCCCACTCAGATTCGAATGTTGCAAGCCCAACGTCTGAATCTCCAGCCACCACCAGTCGACTGCCCCAAGGGCAGTCGACTAGTCCTTCCCTAAGCCTAGGGTTACCCTTCCCGAGTACATTTCTCTCTGCACTCGAACCCTCCCAGCTTAGTTCCCGAGTACAAACACTTACACTCAGACCCTCACGACCTGGTTGACTCTTCAATCAGCAGTCTCGATCTGTTGCCTTCATGCCCTCTTCATCTTCGGCTCCCGTCCCTCAGATACGCACGCAAGCCCTCGGCTTGCCTCTATGCCATCTTTCACGCATGCCTCGAAGTTCGCGTCCCTCGGCTCACCGTCTCTGCTCCAATAGCCTCGATTCGTCGCCTTCAAGCCCTCTTCGACTTTGGCCCTTGTCCCTCGGATACTCACATAAGCCCGCGGCTTGCCTCCATGCCATCCTTCACGTACGCCTCGAAGTCCGCTTCCCTCGGCTCATCGTACCTGCTCTGTCCATGGTCCCTCGGATGCGCACGCAAGCCCACGGCTTGCCTCCATGCCACCCTTTACCTGAAGACATCCAACCAAGTCTATGTGTACCTGTAAACCTGCACACTCACATACACATATTAGACCAACAACAAACCCTAATTTAATCATATTGACACACATATCAAAACTCATGATCCTCCCGATCATACTTGAGTCGATTGCACCAACATTATGTTCATGTATGTATTCACTACTATTTTTTGGATATGAATTTGATACATGTGTTTAGATATGAATATGATGTGTTTGGATATGAAATTTGAATATGTATTTGATACATGTGTTTGGATATGTGTTTTGTATGTATGTATTGTATGTGTTTGGATATGAATACTATTGTTTTGTATGTGTTTTATTTGGATATCTATTATGTTGTTATTTTACATATATTTATATGTATTGAATATAAATATAGTAAGGGGAAAAGAGGAGAAAGACTGCTGGAAAAATTACAGAAATTAGCGATGAATCTTTTTTAAATCCATCGCTAATAGCGACGGAATATTGATTATTCCATCACAAATAGTGACGGATATTTGACTTTCTGTCTCTAATTACGATAAAATAGCGAACGGAACTTTTAGATTCTGTCGCTATTAGCCCCCTACATGGTACCCTAGTTCTGGTATTTTGCAACGGGGGTTTATGTATCCGTCACTATTTGCGATGGATTATTTATTTAAAATCCGTCGCTAATAGCGACGGATAAACAAGTTCCATCGCTATCCTCGGCTACGACGGCACGGCAGCCGACGGCGTTGTTTCCGTCGCTATTATTGTTTAGCGACGAAATAGCAACGGAATTGGTACGTCGCAAATCCCGATTTTTTTGTTGTTTTTATAGATTACAACACCTAACCAAAATAGTTTCAATATCTAAATTTCCGAGCTAGTCATTACAAGATTCTTCATTTTTTTTCCAAGTTGATTACTTCTTCGTCTTTCATCCAAAAAACTTATTGTCTGCACTTGTTGCCTGGAATCAAAATCATGAATCAATAAACTACAACATTAACTATATTCACATGTAAAAGTATATATACTTAGCAATTTGTTTAACAAAAAAAATTGAACAGTAGTGAATTAAAGCATAATAAAATTGCTTTGACAGAATGATGCAATTTTCAATCATTAAACCTGAAAGAGTTGTAATGGAATACAAATTTATAACAAGCATAAACAGAGATTGTGATAACAAAGCCACACACTTGGCACAGGAAAGGAATAAATCTCAAGACAAGGACTGCATAACTCAAGAGGAATCATAACCATAAGTAAAAGATTCCAATTGTAGAATGGTCACAGTAACTAATTTAATATAATCCAGAAATCTTGTGACAGAAATGGAGGGCACAAGTTAAACTACTTTCCAAGCCTTTGGCAAGCAAGTTGGCTCGCCATTGACAATGAAATAAGCAAAGTAGTTACTTGTAAGCAATGTTCTACTGTGTGGAACTCAACCTATTTAGAGAAGCAAAAGCCAAAACTTGTAAAAGGAAATGTAGACTAAAAATAGAATCAACTAACCAAAAGAAACACTAAAGGAATATTAATCAAGAAAATGGCACATTGGTAGATTCAACATTTCTTGTTTACTAGATAATGACATTTTTTGGATATAGATACTTCGATAATACTCAGTGGCACTAAGAGTGAAGACTCAATAATACCGATTGAACACACGTACAAATTTGTAAAAATAGCCATGTCAGAGATTGTGATCATTCCCATGTTGAAAACTATATCAAGTTAGAGTAACATAGATATGGAAGAGCAATGTAAGCATGAAACAGTTGTAGCACTGACAATGTAAGCATGAAACAGTTGTAGCACTGACACCATATTCAACTACACAAGCATTATTGTACTAGAGATTTGAATGTACATTAGTTATCAAATTCCATAAATAGTAAGCAAGTAGAGTACTAGACTTGTAGGTTAAACTTGTTGAGTGTGCAATAAATGATAAGAAAGTTCACCTTTAATACTATCACAATAATCATATTCAGAGAGAATGTACAAATCAATGAACTAATCCATAGTGAGTCCTAGTTATTCAAGAACTTAAAAAGTAAGGATGACAATAAATACAATGATTCAATTAGCAATAAGCAGAATAAATAATTAGCGACTTAGAAGGACATGCTTTCGATTTTGTAATTACCCTATCTATACATGATTTCATTAGACTTGTTGTGATGATGACTCAGAAGGACATGTTAGACACTTGGTCGCCTGCTGGACAAAATTTAGTGGAACCAGCTTGACCTACTCCGAGTTTAATGTGAACTGGAGCGAGTCAGATGAAGCTTCACTGTGAGATGACCTCGGAAGAATTGGTCTGGCTTGTTCCGAATTCACCATGAGTTGAACATCCTAACCTGAGTTTAACTAGTACCCATATTTAAGCTGCAATAAGAACTATATGAAGTCATTCCAATGAACTATATGAAGGCGCATGACAAGTCATTCCAATAAATTAGTTAACATAACTAGCATCTATATTTAACTCTCGACATCCCAATATCTCCAAACCAGTGAAGAATAGTTGTTTGGGTAAACCAAGGAGCATAACACGTGCTAGTCTTACGAAATTTATGATGTTCGAACTCATCAATTCATCAACTAGTGATTATTCCAATACATTCATAATTACACTTATAGAGATGTTCACTAGTTGTGATCCAATCACAAGTTCTCTCATGTTATAAATCGTATTGTGGACATTCAATAAATGAGTTTAAGATCCCATAATAGTGAATTTTTATTTATCCAGTAAATAGTATAAACCATAAGGTTATTGCCATATGACATCTCTCAAATATAACAACCTAAACCCAAATCAATTATACATACTAAATGAGTTTTCCAAAATAAATTAGATGATAAAAGAGAAATAGTTAGAAACAAAGTCCGTCAAGTTGCTAAGGGGTTTATTAAGTCGAAGGACTAGATTACGATGAGACTTATGCCTCGATGGCCAGACTTAAATCCATCAAAATGTTGCTAGCCTATATAGCACATAAAAGATTCAAGATGTACCAGATGGATGTTAAATCTATATTCTTAAATGGGCTAATTAAGAGAGTTTACATAGGTCAACCACCTAGTTTTGAAGACTTTGAATATCTAGACCATATCATTAAATAAAAAAGGCTTTGTATGAGTTAAAACAAACACCTAGGGCTTGGTATGAATGACTATCTAGTTTTCTAAGTTCCAAAGGCTTTAAAGAAGGTCAAATTGACCCAACACTTTCTATAAGAACTCTTGAATCAGACATATTTATAGTTCAAATCTATATAGATTATATAGTATTTAAATCAACCAACTCTAAATTTTTAAAAGAATTCATAATCCTAATGAAACACGAGTTTGAAATGAGTTTAGTAGAAGAAATAAATTCTTTTTAGGACTACAAATAAAATAAACTACAGAAGGAAATTCATAACCCTAAATTCTTTTTAGGAAAACATTAGTTTTAATTAGAATATTTTCAAATTTTAACTTGGAAACTATTTTAAAAAATTATAACTTTCAAAAATTATTTTCAAAACTACTTTTCCTTAGAAAATTCTCAAAATTATTTTTTGAAATTTTGTTTTCACTTAGGAAACATTTCAAAAATTATTCTTACTTATAAATTATTAAAAATTTAATTTTGCTTGGAAAATATTTCAAAAATGATTTTACCTTAGAAAATTCTTAATTTTCAAAAATTATTTTAAACATTATTACTTAGAAATATTTTCAACATTTAATTTAAATTAGTTTTACTTTGAAAATTAGTGTTACTTAGAACATTTTTCAAATTTAAATTAGTTTTACTTAACAAATGTTTTTCAAAAATAAATTAAAAGTTATTTTCAAAAATTATTTTAGATATAGACAATTGTTTTTGCTATAACCATATGTTTTTGTTAAATATAGAAAACTTTAGGGGGTTTTATGCATAAAACCCCTTATAACCCTATTTTTGCAATAACAACAAATAGGAGGGCCTTTTTGCATAAGTTCCACACATTATAACCCTATTCCCATTGTCGCATGATCACAAAGGCGACAATTCTCTCCACGCGACACAACCCTCTCTTCACTTCTCTTTCGCAAAGATCCCTTGTGTCAAGGAACTCTCGACGCCTCCGACTCCTTGGCAACTTCTCCCTCATCGTCAAAGTCCCTTATCCTAAGTGGTAAGTATGGAGACATATATTACCTGAGATTTCGGGTTTGAGCCCTCTTAGCGACTAATATTTTTTGACTGAGATATTATTGTCAATAATATGCGGGATATTATTTTCAATAATATGCGAGATATTATTTCAATAATTATGATCTTATCAACTAGTGGTACTATGCCTCTAGAAATCCCGGAAGGGGGTTTCTGATAAGGGGACCGTTTCGGCGGTGGGGCTAGTCACTATAAAAAGTTTACCTATTCCAATTTTGTCCCCATGGGTTGGCTCGGTTGGTAAGGCGTCTGGCCGCTTATTCTGAAGGTCTCAGTTCGAGAGTCGCCAGTCGCACACGGGGTAAAAACCTGGTCTGCTGGTTGAAAAATTCTCTCGGCCTCAAGCGCCTTACCCAACCAGTAAACCTTGATTTGCCTCTCTCTGGACACCTATGGGGTAGGGACTAGAGGGCCATTAAGGTGGCCGTTCTACCTTTTGTTCAACAAAGAATGGGTTTGGTTTGGGCAGGATTGGAGTTGGGGAAAGTCCTCGCCGACATCACAATAGGTAATGAAGTTTTGATTAGGTTTTCTACTGATATTGGAGAATTATTTTCAGATTTGTTGATGTATCATGCATTCTTGGGTTTCAATTATTTTTGACCTGGATCTTCTTTTGTTGCCTCCCTCCAATTCTGTGGAGTGTTGGCTTGAGGAAGTAGGTTTGGCTTTGGGTGATCGGCAACATGAGCAGAAGGTTGTAGGCAACATTAAAAGAAAAAGGGTCTTGCTTTGACATCAGGAAAAAAATTAAAATAGTGTAACGTTGTTGCCGACGGCAACATGCACCGAAGGCCATTGAAAAAAAACTATATGTATATATATATATATATTGGAAAGGTATAAGCGTGTGTTATTGTTGGGTATTGAATTGATTACTCGGATTAGGTTTGGGCTAGATCTAATATGAACCTAATCTTGTAATCCAGGTAACTTGGAATAATTCGAGTTAAACGTTTAATACCCTAATTAATTAGGATTGCTCGTTTAGCTAAGTATCATGTATTATAATAGCTAAACTTATGTCTTTTATTACATGACCCTGATTGGATACAGATTGGCTAGACGGGAGGTTTGTTCCAGTAGTACACGTGTTATTTATGAGGCGAGTACCTTCTGACTTGTCTCTGTAGATATTTCAGATTTCTATGTATGGTTCCCTGCATGGATAGTAGTATGATTTACCTTTATCTGCCTCTTGATTATCCTGCTTGGTACTTATTGCTTGACCTTTGACATGCTTAAATTTATTTTCTATACAGTTTCTATGCTTGATATTCTGATTTTGGATAGTAGACATGTTTGTCGATACCTAGCATTTTTGCATGCCTAATAGGTTATTGGTATATCATGATTTATGATTCAGACCAGTGCATATTATTAGAGGTTATTGGATGGGTGTTAGCTGTTAGTGATATGAGAAAAATGTCCTAAGGCAATCGGCTTATGATTGTAATCATTTATTTTAATAAATGAATATTCACTATTTGAGTATACATGTTTGTGTATTTGATTGAGATCTTAAACTCATTTACTGAATGTCCGCAATACAATTCACAGCATGAGAGAATTTGTGATGAATTCACAACTAGTGATTATCTCTACATGTGCAATTGTGAAGTATTGAAATTGTCCCTAGTCGATGAATTGATAAATACGGACACTATCAATTCTGTTGAGACTAGCATGGGTTATTTTCTAATCAGCCGATTCTCACTGGCTGGTGACATTGGGATGTCCGGAGATAAACATGAATGCTAGTTAAGGGAACTAGTTCATTGAAGTGACTGGCTGTAAAACATCATATGGTAGTCTACATATAGATATGTCAATGAAGTTCTTACTGCAGCTTAAGTGCGATGTTCCTTTGACTTGCGGTGTTCAAGTCATCTTGGTCATGGAGACTTATACTTTGACATCTTAAGCAAGCATCTCCAAGGAGGTGTGGACCCAGGATGATTGGGTATAAGCCGAAGTGCCCGAAGATGTTTGAACAGCCTACAAAGGATTCACCACTCCTTGCCAGGAGATGTATACCCAAGGCCTATCGTCGGATTGTTACTCGAAGCCTCTGGCCAGAGCATGACATGTTCAGAGTATGAATCTCTTAAATACATGAGAGTAATTAGAATCCGTAGGACGAGAAAACGTTACTTGGTCTAGGTGTGACGTAGTCAGGCTATTGGGGACTGACACACATAGACCATATCCTGAACCAAGTGGGTATAAGATGGTAAAGGGAATGAGGCACGATTCATTATAGCTGCTGAAAGGTTTTAGAATAGTTTCTGAGGTCAACCGTTGATCTTTCAATTAATTGGGGATCATGATGTACTACTAGGTGTCACTCATGATCGTTCTATAATTAGTTAATTATAGACGGCCAACATAAATCGAAAGCCTATTTAGTCACACGTACTACGAGTAATCCGAGGGATTTAAAACGAGTTGAAAATTGGATTTTCCAATCAAGAGAGATTAGGTTTGGTTGAGCCAAACGATAAGTCGAATCTGAATTTATCAGAGACGCATCGGAAGCGTAAAATGGCTAAGTCTTTTGAAGACTTAATAGATTAATTAAATGAGTTTAATTCATTGGGGCATGGCTTGGATGGGCCGGCCAAAGAGGGTCTCCATCCTCTTTGCTTGGCCGGCCACAACAAAGGGAGAGAACCAAGTTTTTTGTTCAATTTATAAAATAAACCAATTGTGTGGTTTGTTTTATAAAATTATGATGGAATAAGTCATAGAAAATTTATTCCATAAGAAAAAAAGAGACTTGGCGGTTGAAAGGCCACTATATAAAGGACCCAAGGCAAGGCTTGGAAATCAATCCAAGTATTCTTGCCTGGGCTCTCTCCCTCTCCTCCCTTCTTTCTCTTGGCCGGCCACAAGGCTCTTCTCCCTTCTTCTTGCCGTGAGCACAAGGAGAAGCACCGAGGCGACAAAGTTCTTCCGTTGGGACGATCTTCCTCTCCGGCCATTATCACCTTGGGATTGGGCGCAAGTCATCTTCCTCCTTCTCGCCGGAATTGTGATTCCGGCCAACCTTGGTAGTGAATTTTTCCGATGTGATTATTTCTCTCTTGGTTTTTCTTGTCGTGTTCTCGGAGAATCTAGTAGTTCTCGAGAACACGAAACTCGTGGCTTTGCGAAGTCATCCCGAAGATACTCGGCGTGGACGCGAATAGAGGCGGAGCTTCCGAGGGACGCTTACGGTTGAATCTCGTCCCTTCCTTCGAGTTACGTGAGGTATTAAGTAAATTAGTTTACGTTTCTGCAAAATTTTAAATATATGATCATGTCTACACAAGATAAAGTTGCATGCTTAGATGTGTGGTTAAATAATTTGAGAAATTATTTATGCTAAACCTTCCGCTGCACGTAATTAATTTTAAAATTACGAACCCGCATCCATGTCAACATGCACCCGGTCCCAACATTAGCATCATGCACCATCTTTGCATTATTGCATAACTAGCGATCTTTGGGCTCCCTTGTGGTTGAGACAGATCGTCAGTCATATCAGGATCTGTACACACTGTCACTCATGGGTTAGTGGTACTATCAAGAAAGTGTGTGCAGTTGCCTTGTCAAGGCTCCGCTCGGCCGCTCACGGGTAGTGGTTCCACAGCTTGGTAGCAGACAGGGATCCCTCCTCTTTCCCGTGATACGAGGAGATGAGAGCGGTGCTCCCCCATATGATTTGGGTTAGGACGGGTGTGATCTCCGTCAGCATCCTGTCGACTCGGTCACTCAGGAACAATGATGGCAGAGTGTGTACAGTTGTCATAGCCCTACCCACTCGACCTCACCCATGACCGGTGACGGTGGCTGATTGGCGTCAGGGGTGACCATGTCATTGTATCATGTGCACGATGACATAAAATGCATTGTTTGTGTTTATTGCACTTGTTTGATCTATGTTTGCTGCATTTGGATGGCATGCACATACAAGAGGGATGTTATTTGTTATGGTTTGGTGACCAATCATGCGGGGCATAATGCGGGTATATTTTGCATGTAGCGTACCGATCATATATTATATTTTCCTTGGAGACTGTACCTGTTGGGTATAGCTTGGCGGGTTTCCTAAGCGAATACTTAGTCGATCCGAGAAACCTCTCCACGCCTACCGATTAAAATTTTAATCCGAATGGAGAGCCGTCTCCCATCAACCGTCTCGTGCCATATCGAACGATCCAAATCACAACTCGGTCAATTACCAAAATCGACCTTGTGATTTGCTCGACCATTCGACCGCGAAAAAGGCAACGATTTGATCGCCGGCTTTTTTATTTATGGTCGGGGTCCAGTTAAGAATTTATTAAATATATTTTGCAAGCAAAACATGAAATTCTTACACATAAAATGACGAGACATATCCACACAACACATGCACGGCATAAGGAAATACAAAGGAGTTTATGAAAAGTTATAACTTTCCGATCACCTCGCGGTTTTCTACCTTATGACCCTCCCTTCACGGAAGTCGAGTGGGCGACGATCTACTACGATCTGAGATCACCAAGAACACCCACCAAACCCCTTCTCCAATCCGGCCGCAAACCCTAAACCCTAGGGTTTGCGCCACCGGCACCTCCTCCCCTCTCTTTGCGCTGCCGTCCGCCGGAGCTGGCTCCAAGGCCTCCGGATCAGCGGTACACCTTGAGAGGAAGATGATGAAGAAGAAGAAGACAAAGAACAGCCCTCTTCTCAGCCACAAAATCCCTCAAGACCCCTTCTTTTTCCTTCTTGCGCCGCCGCCGCAAGGCACCCCTTGCGCCACCTTCTTCACCTCGCCGGTGCCTCCTTAGCCCTTCCCGAGCCTCAAAAAATGTAGAAGAGATTCCTACCTTGCTCCTTTGAGTCTCGGCCGAAGGTTGGTGGAGGAGGAGTCAAGGAAACCGAAGGGAGAACCCTTCTCCTAGTCGGCGCCGAGAGAAGAAGAGAGAAGGAGAGGGGGAGGGTTTTTCCTTGGCTCTTAGGTTTAATCAATTGGTTTGGTTTCTTGATCTCATAGGGTATATATAGGGCTAAGGCAGGGACCAAGAGGAGGAGTTGGTTCTTGGCCCGCTAATAGATCCAAACCCGATCCATTAATTAGGATTCATTCCACTAAAGGATCCTAATTGAACTCACCTCACCAACCCCCATATTTTCATATGGGCTCTACATATTACGAGTCGTCCATCCCCCCGTGTTTAAGATCGTGCATGCCCGTTAATTAATTAAATTACTGACAATTTAATTTAATTAACTTCTGAATTCTTGATTAGTATCACTCAACCTTTTTCAGCGTGCCGGATCAAATCCACTTGTAGGGTTTGGCACGGTGAACCTTTTGAGCTCATCCAGGGGGCATCATCATCCTGACTCTCCAGGACACGGATTTCGTCAATAATTATCAGCACATCATATTACTAATATTATTTCTCAACTTATCGGTTCTGTCGATCTAGCAGAATAGATCTCGCCCTTTGATAAATCAAAGAAATAATAAATAATAATATATGCCCAATATTATTTTTGGATTAAGGGATCGTCCTCCATAATAACAACTGAGGTCCCATCCAATTTTTTTAGTTAGTACAAAATTGGATAACCTCGGGTTTCGGTCCTACTCAATGCACTTATAGCACACTAGTGTAGTCATATGGTCAAGACCAACCACACCTGACTACACTACAACCTTCCCGATGGGTTGTCCATTTCCATCTAGGTTGTGAGCCTCTATTTATGCTAAGTAAGGTACTGATAATATGATCTTCCGTGTGACACCACACACCATGTTATCTACAATGCTAAGCAATGGGACTTCATGTATGTACTATTATAAACAAACACCTAGTGTAGTGTAATTCTCTTTTCACAAAAGATGTTCATATAATAAAAGTCATGTCTTTTAGTATACACATCTAACAATCTCCTACTTATACTTAAAGACATTGTTGTTCTCCTACTTCCATACATCTGACTCTCATTCCCTCCACATGCCTATCAAAAGCACTAGATGGAAGAGTTTTAGTGAAGTCTGCCAGGTTGTCCTCCGATGCAATCTTGGCGATAGCCACTTCTCCTCGCTTTACGATTTCTCGTATCAGGTGGCACTTGCGCTCTATGTGTTTACTCGCTTTATGGGCTCGTGGTTCCTTCGAATTTGCAACTGCACCGTTGTTATCACAAAAGATTGTGACAGTTCTAGGCAAACCAGGAATCACATTCAAGTCCATCATGATGTTTCTGAGCCATACAGCTTCCTTGGCTTCCTCTGAGACTGCCACATACTCAACTTCCAAGGTGAAGTCTACCACGCACTTCTGCTTGACACTCCTCCAGACAATGGCTCCACCTCCTAAAGTAAACACAAAACCTGAGGTAGACTTACGTTTGTCCCTATCTAACTGGAAATCTGAGTCCGTATAACCCGTAGGGATTAATTGGTCTGCCGATAAACCAGCATATAACCCCTAGTCCGTCTCAGGTATTTCAATATATGCTTTACCGCTGTCCAATGTCCCTGTCCAGGGTTACTCTGATATCTGCTAACCATGCCCACGGCAAAACAGATATCAGGTCTCGTGCACAACATAGCATACATGAGGCTCCCGACCGCTGAAGCATAAGGAATAGCCTTCATCTCCTCTATCTCCTCTGATGTCTTTGGACACATCTCTTTGGTAGAGGGAATCCATGTCTGTAGGGTAAAAATCCCTTCTTGGAGTTTTCCATGCTAAAACGAGATAAGACTGTGTCAACATATGAAGCTTGGGATAAGCACAACATTCTTTTCTGGCGATCCCTTATGACCTTGATCCCAAGGATGTGTGTTGCTTCTCCTAAGTCCTTCATATCAAACTGCTTTGATAGCCAGACCCTTACGTCTGATAACACTTTGACATTGTTGCCAATTAACAAAATGGCATCTACGTAAAGTACAAGAAACACCATGACGTTTCCGTCACATCTCTTATACACACACGACTCATCCGTACTTTGAGTAAACCCATATGATTGGATTACTTCGTCAAAACGGATGTTCCAAGATCTTGAAGCTTGCTTCAACCCATAGATAGATCGATTAAGCTTACACACTAGATGCTCTTTGCCCTTGGTAATGAAACCTTCTGGTTGCTGCATGTAAATGGTCTCGTCAAGACTCCCGTTAAGGAAGGTCGTCTTGACATCCATCTGCCAAACCTCATAATCCATATGAGTTGCTATAGATAAGAGAATCCGGATCGACTTGAGCATAACTACTAGTGAAAAGGTTTCCTCATAATCGATATCCTCTTTCTGAGTGTACCCTTTCGCAACAAACCTTGCCTTGAAGGTCTCAACCTTCCCGTCTAATCCTCTCTTTCTTTTATAGATCCACTTGCATCCAATGGCTTTTATACCATTGGGTAGTTCTACTAGCTCCCAGACATGGTTAGAATCCATTGATTCTATCTCGGATTTCATTGCCCTTTGCCAAGAATCTGCATCTTTGTCTTGGAGGGCCTCGTCATAGGTCCAGGGATCTGGTTCCTGTTTTCCTGGGATCAAGTCCGAAGACTCTCCCAAAAATATGTACCTTTCAGGCTGTCTCACAACCCTCCCACTACGATGAGGTACTACTGGTGTGTCCTGAGTGACACGTGGTGCAGTAACTTGTGGTGTATCCTCTTGTACACTTGGTCCTGAAGTTGGAATGTCCCCCTTTAACTCATTTAGCATCAGTCTACTCATTGGCTTATGGCTCATCATATAGTCCTCTTCCAAGAATCTGGCATTTGTGCTAACAATTACCTTCTGATCCTTAGGACTATAGAATAGACCACCTTTCGTTCCCTTGGGATATCCTACAAATAGACGCACCTCCATATGAGATTCCAACTTATTAGTATCTCCTATCAGCACGTTTGCTGGACTACCCCAAATCCGAACATGTCCTAGACTGGGCTTGCGCCCAGTCCACAATTCTGTGGGAGTATGAGGTACTGACTTAGATGGAACCAAGTTCACTATGTACGCTGCTGTTTCCAGAGCATATCCTCAGAATGAATCAGGTAAGTCTGAATAGCTCATCATTGACCTAACCATTACCATAAGTGTCCTATTCCTTCTTTCTACAACTCCGTGCTGCTGGGGTGTGCCGGGTGCAGTTAGCTGGGATTGGATCCCAGCTTCTGACAAGTATCTCCTAAACTCCCCAGAGAGGTACTCGCCACCACAATCAGATCGTAATGTCTTGATACTTTTACCTCGATGTTTCTCCACATCAGCCTTGAATTCTTTGAACTTGTCAAAGCATTCTGACTTGTGGTGCATCAGATAAATGTACCCATACCTTGAATAATCGTCAATAAAAGTGACAAAATATTCAAAACCACCTTTCGCCTGGATTGACATAGGGCCACATACATCTGAATGAATCAGCTCTAACACCTCTTTGGCCCTGTACCCCTTAGTCTTAAAAGGTCTCTTGGTCATCTTCCCTTCCAAGCAGGACTCACAGGTAGGGAGATCCTCCACCACCAATGAACCCAAGGGACCATCAGCTATCAACCTCTGAATCCTACTAAGGTTAATATGACCAAGCCTATGGTGTCAAAGATATGTCTGATTCATCTTAGAAGGCTCCTTTATCTTATATAAGTTAGAAGATGAGCTATTTACTTCAGTAAGCATCGTGGGAGGTTTAGGTTCTAGAGTATACAGATTGCCTACCAACGTACCTGAACAGATAATCTCCCTATTTCTCTTAATAACTACTTTATTATCAAAAGTAACAGAATATCCATCCTTAAACAATTTAGAAACCGAAATTAAATTCTTTCTAAATGATGGTACATAAAGGCAATCTCTCGGAACTAACACTTTATTTCTCTCAAACGATAAATGAAAGACTCCCAATGCTACTGCTGCTACCCTTGTTATTGGGACCGGGTGCATGTTGACATGGATGCGGGTTCGTAATTTTAAAATTAATTACGTGCAGCGGAAGGTTTAGCATAAATAATTTCTCAAATTATTTAACCACACATCTAAGCATGCAATTTTATCTTGTGTAGACATGATCATATATTTAAAATTTTACAGAAACATAAACTAATTTACGTATTACCTCGCGTAACTTGAAGGAAGGGACGAGATCCAACCGTAAGCGTCCCTTGGAAGCTCCGCCTCTATTCACGTCCACGCCGAGTATCTTCGGGATGACTTCGCAAAGCCACGAGTTTCATGTTCTCGAGAACTACTAGATTCTCCGAGAACCCGACAAGAAAAACCAAGAGAGAAGTCGGAAGACTAACCACAAAAGGATGGCCGAAATCAAAATTCCAGCGAAGCAAAAGAAGAGGCTTGAGGCAAAAAGATCCTTGCGGCAAACTCTAATTCCGGCAGCACCTTCTTCCGACCAAGAGATGGTCGGAGCTTCCTTCTCCGGCAGCAAGTGGTGGTCGGCAGGGAAAGGGTAGGGGTGGCCGGCTGGTGCTCCTCCTTGGGGATGGTTGGCGCACGGCAAGAAGGGGAGAAGAGAAGGAGAGAAAGAGAGGGAGAGAGACTATGCCTTCATCTCTTTGATTCACACCCAAGTCTTGCCTTAGGTCCTTTATATAGTGGTCTCTCAACCATCAAGCCTCTCAAATATGGAATAACTTATTCCATCATGGCAAGTTTGAGTTTATATCATGGTTAAAATCATATTTTAATTCATGATAAAAATCAATCAAGTCTCTTCTCTCTTATGGAATAAATTTCCTTATCATGGTAAATCAATCCATGATTGATTTTATAAAATAAACCAATCCATGGTTCATTTTAATTTCCATGAAAAATAAACCAAACCTTGGTTTATTATATATAACAATTTTATATCATCCATAATTTTATAAAACAAACCACACTTGGTTTATTTTATAAATTGAACCAAAAACTTAGTTCTCTCCCTTTGTTGTGGCCGGCCAAGCAAAGAGGATGGAGACCCTCTTTGGCCGGCCCATCCAAGCCACACCCCAATAAATTAAATTTATTTAATTCATCTATTAAGTCTTCAAAAGACTTAGCCATTTTACGCTTCCGATGCGTCTCTGAAAAATTCATATTCGACTTATCGTTTGGCTCAACCAAACTTAATCTCTCATGATTGGAAAATTCAATTTTCAACTCGTTTTAAATCCCTCGGATTACTCGTAGTGCGTGTGACTAAATAGGTTTTCGATTTATGTTGGCCGTCTATAATTAATCAATTATAGAACGATCATGAGTGGCACCTAGTAGTACATCATGATCCCCAATTAATCGAAAGATCAACGGTTGAACTCAGAAACAATTATGAAACTCTTCAGCAGCTATAATGAATCGTGTCCCATTCCCTTCACCATCTTATACGCACTTGGTTCAGGACATGGTCTATGTGTGTTAGTCCCCACTAGGCTGACTACGTTACACCAGCCCAAGTAACGTTTTCTCGTCCTACGGATTCTATTTACTCTCATGTATTTAAGAGATTCATACTCTGAACATGTCATGCTCTGGCCAGAGGCTTCGAGTAACAATCCGATGATAGGTCTCGGGTATACATCTCCTCGCAAGGAGTAGTGAATCCTTTGTAGGCTGTTCAAACATCTTCGGGCACTTCGGCTTATACCCAATCATCCTGGGTCCACACCTCCTTGGAGATGCTTGCTTAAGATGTCAAAGTATAAGTCTCCATGACCAAGATGACTTGAACACCGCAAGTCAAAGGAACATCGCACTTAAGCTGCAGTAAGAACTTCAGTGACATATCTATATGTAGACTACCATACGAAGTTTTACAGCCAGTCACTCCAATGAACTAGTTCCCTTAACTAGCATTCATGTTTATCTCCGGACATCTCAATGTCACTAGCCATTGAGAATCAGCTGATTAGATAATAACCCATGCTAGTCTCAACAGAATTGATAGTGTCTGTATTTATCAATTCATCGACTAGGGACAATTTCAATACTTCACAATTGCACATGTAGAGATAATCACTAGTTGTGAATTCATCACAAATTCTCTCATGCTGTGAATTGTATTACGGACATTCAGTAAATGAGTTTAAGATCTCAATCAAATACACAAACATGTATACTAAAATAGTGAATATTCATTTATTAGAATAAATGGTTACAATCATAAGGCGATTGCCTTAGGACACTTCTCTCATATCACTAACAAACTCCCACTTGGCCTAATGTCAATCGCTACGGCACCCAATACCAGAGGATCTAACATGACCCTCAAACTTACTTTGAGGCAAGGCCTTAGTTAAAGGATCCGCTAAATTCCTTTCAGTGGGAATTTTCTCAATTTGTATATCATTCCTACTTATAATCCCTCTGATCAGATGATAGCGGCGAAGCACATGTTTGGATCGCTAATGACACCTTGGTTCCTTTTCTTGTGCAATAGCTCCATTGTTGTCGCAGTAAACCGGTATTGCGTCATCAATGGTTGGAACCACACCAAGTTATGAGACAAACTTTTTGATCCAGACTGTTTCCTTTGCTGCTTCCGAAGTTGCAATATATTCCGCTTCCGTGGTAGAATCCGCTACGGTATCTTGCTTGGAACTCTTCCAACTTTTTGCGCCTCCATTCAAAATAAATACGTATCCGGACTGAGATTTGGAGTCATCCTTATCTGTCCGGAAACTGGCATATGTATACCCACGTATTACCATATTACCTTCTCCATATATTAGGAACACATCCTTAGTGTTTCTTAAGTACTTGAGGATTGTCTTGACAACCGCCCAATGATCCATTCCTGGATCAGACTGGTATCTGCTTGTGACGCTCAGAGCATACGATACATCGGGCCTAGTACATAACATAGCATACATGATAGATCCTATCGCGGATGCATAAGGAATCTTATTCATGCAAATTCTCTCATCTTCTGTGCGTGGACACATATACTTCGAAAGGTTGATCCCATGCCTGATGGGAAGGTAACCTTTCTTGGATTCCGACATGCTAAACCTTTCTAGCACTCGGTCTATATATGTAGACTGCGAAAGACCAAGCAACCGTTTTGATCTATCTCTATAGATTCTAATCCCAAGGATATAGGTTGCTTCTCCCAGGTCATTCATGGAGAAAGTTTTTGGACAAAC
>JAGFNQ010005910.1:0-45949 GCA_024364735.1 Boesenbergia rotunda
TTCTAGAAAAGAATTTCTTTTACAAGAAAACAGTGGGAGTGGCATTAAACTTGATGAAGTTCAAGAAACTTCAATAGACATGACAGACACACCTAGTCTAGACCCACAACCAATAACTCATAATGATGAGCTATCAGTTGAACCTAAGAATACACCACCTCTTCGTAGATCTGATAGGACACGCAATATTCCAGAGAGATATGGATTTCTCATAAGTGAGTCGAACGATGATGAACCTATCAGTTATGAAGATGTTCTGAAAAATTCAAAAAGGGACAAGTGGCTTGAGGCCATGAAGTCGGAAATGGATTCCATGTACGAAAACCAAGTATGGGACTTGGTTAAACCACCTGAAGGGATTAAGCCCATAGGGTGCAAGTGGGTTTTCAAGAAGAAAACCGACATGGAAGGTAATGTTGTTACCTTTAAGGCTAGATTAGTGGCAAAAGGATATCGTCAGAAGCAAGGAATTGATTATGACGAAACCTATTCGCCAGTAGCTATGTTTAAATCCATTCGGATGCTCCTAGCCATAGCAGCTCATTATGATTATGAGATATGGCAAATGGATGTGAAAACAGCTTTCCTTAACGGAAACCTGCTTGAGGATGTATACATGATACAACCTGAAGGTTTCACATCGGTTGATAAAACCAAAGTATGCAAGCTTCGACGATCCATATATGGACTGAAGCAAGCATCTAGGAGCTGGAACATCCGTTTTGATGAGACAATCAAAGAGTTTGATTTCTCACAAAATCCTGACGAACCTTGTGTGTACAAGAAGGTTAGTGGGAGTGCAATCGTATTCCTAGTATTATATGTCGATGACATCTTACTTATAGGAAACAATACATCGGTCTTACAGACAGTTAAAATTTGGTTGTCCGAAACTTTCTCCATGAAAGACCTGGGAGAAGTAACCTATATCCTTGGGATTAGAATCTATAGAGATAGATCAAAAAGGTTGCTTGGTCTTTCGCAGTCTACATATATAGACCGAGTGCTAAAAAGGTTTAGCATGTCGGAATCCAAGAAAGGTTACCTTCCCATCAGGCATGGGATCAACCTTTCAAAGTCTATGTATCCGCGCACAGAAGATGAGAGGATTTGCATGAACAAGATTCCCTATGCATCCGCGATAGGATCTATCATGTATGCTATGTTGTGTACTAGGCCCGATGTATCGTATGCTTTGAGCGTCACAAGCAGATACCAGTCGGATCCAGGAATGGATCATTGGGCGGCTGTTAAAACAATCCTTAAGTACTTAAGAAGAACTAAGGATGTGTTCCTAATATATAGAGAAGGAGATATGGTAATACGTGGGTATACAGATGCCAGTTTCCAGACAGATAAGGATGACTCCAAATCTCAGTCTGGATACGTATTTATTTTGAATGGAGGTGCAGTAAGTTGGAAAAGTTCCAAACAAGACACCGTAGCGGATTCCACCACGAAAGCGGAATATATCGCACCTTCGGAAGCAGCAAAGGAAGCAGTCTGGATCAAGAAGTTCGTCTCCGAACTTGGCGTGGTTCCAACCATTGATGATGCAGTGCCGGTTTACTGCGACAACAATGGAGCTATTGCACAAGCAAAGGAACCAAGGTCTCATCAGCGATCCAAATACGTGCTTCGCCGCTATCATCTGATCAGAGAGATTATAAGTAGGAATGATATACAAATTGAGAAAATTCCCACTGAAAGGAATTTAGCGGATCCTTTAACAAAGGTCTTGCCTCAGAGCAAGTTTGAGGGTCATGTTAGAGCATGTGGTATTGGATACCGTAACGATTGGCATTAGGCCAAGTGGGAGTTTGTTAGTGATATGAGAGAAGTGTCCTAAGGCAATCGCCTTATAATTGTAAAACATTTATTTTAATAAATGATAATTTACTATTTGAGTATACATGCTTGTGTATTTGATTGGGATCTTAAACTCATCTACTGAATGTCCGTAATACAACTCACAGCATAAGAGAATTTGTGATGGGATCACGACTAGTGATTATCTCTAAATGTGCAAATGTGAAGTATTGAAAATATCCCTAGTCGATGAATTGATAAATACGGACACTATCAATTCTGTTGAGACTAGCATGGGTTATTCTCTAATCAGCTGATTCTCACTGGCTGGTGACATTGGGATGTCCGGAGATAAACATGGATGCTAGTTAAGGGAACTAGTTCATTGGAGTGACTAGCTGTAAGACTTCATATGGTAATCTATATAGATATGTCAATGAAGTTCTTACTGCAGCTTAAGTGCGATTTTCCTTTGACTTGCGGTGTTCAAGTCATCTTGGTCATGGAGACTTATACTTTAACATCTTAAGCAAGCATCTCCAAGGAGGTGTGGACCCAGGATGATTGGGTATAAGCCGAAGTGCCCGAAGATGTTTGAACAGCCTACAAAGGATTCACCACTCCTTGCGAGGAGATGTATACCCAGGCCTATCGTCGGATTGTTACTCAAAACCTCTGGCCAGAGTAGATCATGTTTGGAGTACGAGTCTCTAAAATACATGAGAGTAACTAGAAATCCAAAGGACGAGAAAGACACTACTTGGGCTAGGTGTGACGTAGTCAGCCTAGTGGGGACTGACACAAATAGACCGTGTCCTGAACCAAGTGGATATAAGATAGTGAAGGGAATGGGGCACGATTCATTAGAGCTGCTGAAGGGTTTCAGAATAATTTCTTCTGAGGTCAAACCGTTGATCTTTCGATTAATTGGGGATCATGATGTACTACTAGGTGCCACTCATGATCGTTCTATAATTGGTTGATTATAGACGGCCAACATAAATCGAAAGCCTATTTAGTCACATGCACTACGAGTAATCCGAGGGATTTAAAACGAGTTGAAAATTAGATTTTCCGATCAAGAGAAATAAGTCGAATCTGAATTTATCAGAGGCGCAATGGAAGCTAAAAATGGCTAAGTCTTTTGAAGGCTTATTGGGCGAATTAAATGAGTTTAATTCGCGAACGGTTCGGGTTGGTTTGGCCGGCCAAAGAGGGTGCCAAACCTCCTTGAAGTGGCCGGCCACCTATTGGGGAGAAAACCAATTAATTTTGGTTTAATTAATAAAATAGATCTAGCATGATTTATTTTATAAATTATGGATAAATAAATTTGTATAAAGAAATTTATATAAATAAATTTATAGAAATTTATTCTTTTTTTATGGAAGTTAAAATAATCCATGAATTGGTTTATTTTAATTTTATAAAATCAATTATGAATTGATTTTTCCATAATAAGAAAGTTTATAAATTTCTTATAAAATTTATTCCATAATTTAAAGAGAAGATTAATTAGTTTTATTATAAAGTTAGTTATAATAAAATTCATAAGAGAATTTATAGGATAAATTTTCTTATGATAACTAATTAGTTTTATTATAAAGTTAGTTATAATAAAACTTGGTTTAAACGGAATAATTCATAAGAGAATTTATAGGATAAATTTTCTTATGATAACTAATTAGTTTTATTATAAAGTTGGTTATAATAAAACTTGGTTTAAATGGAATAATTCATAAGAGAATTTATAGGATAAATTTCTTATGATAACTAATTCCGTTAATTGCGTTAAGAGGAGACTTGGCAATGGAGAAGCAACTATATAAGGAACCAAAGGGAAGCCTTTATTCCTAATCAATCAATTGATAATTGAGAAGCTCCCTCTCTCTCTTATTCTCTTCTCTTCTCTCTTCCCCATTAGGGCCGGCGCCCTCTTCACCATCCCTAGGGCCGGCGCCACCAACCCTAGGGCCGGCGCCTCCCTCTCCCAAGTGGGTTGTCGTGAGCTTCAAGAAGAAGGAGAAACGAAACAAGAAGAAGAAGAAGCGGATAGCGACTCCTCTCTTCTCGGAATTCGATTCCGTTTCTTTGTTGGTTAGTTTCCATTCTTTCCTATCTTTTCTCTTGTGCTTTTAGTTGTGCCTTCCAAGGATCTAGTAGTTCTCGTCGGCACAAAACTCGTGACTTTGCGAAGTCATCCCGAAGAGAACTCGCCGTGGACGCGAATAGAGGCAGAGCTTCCAAGGGACGCTACGGTTGGATCTCGTCCTTTTCTTCGAGTTACGAATGGTATAAAGTAAATTAGTTTACTTTTCCGTAAAGTTTTATTTTATGATTATGTCAACACACCATAAGGTTGCATGCTAGATACGAAGTTAAAATAATTTAGGAAATTATTTTATGCAAATTCTTCCGCTGCACGTAAAAATTTAAAATTTTACGAACTCGTATCCTTGTCGACATGCACCCGGTCCCAACATGCATATCCTCATGTAACTGACGATGGGCTCAGACTACATAGGAGCCGATGATCATCAGCATTCAATAATGCAAGGATGGTGCATGACCCAAACACATATAACATCCACCAAGTCCTCAACTAACACCTCAATGTGCTAGGTATAGGTCTGAATCCTATATCATGGGATACAAGTAACCTACTAGGTATACTGAAAAAGTAACTAGTGATCTATCAATGTCAAATGCAAGAGGGAACATATCACTACATCT
This sequence comes from Boesenbergia rotunda, assembly GCA_024364735.1. NCBI lineage: Eukaryota > Viridiplantae > Streptophyta > Magnoliopsida > Zingiberales > Zingiberaceae > Boesenbergia > Boesenbergia rotunda. The sequence continues at coordinate 4,543 of JAGFNQ010005910.1, forward strand.
ATGCACATATATATACATATACATGACAACTATTGAGACTGTATGAAGCTAAAAAGGAGATAACCTCAAGGATAAGCAACATATATCAAATGCAGGTATACTAAGGCAGATATAGCATATAAACTTACTGTTATCTATAACAAACCATGCATAGCAATATGACAAAATCTAAAAGATAAGTCAAGGGTATCCTCCTCAATGTATATGGTCGTATAAGAAAAGACCTCCCGTCTGATAATCAGAAATGACCAGTCCAATCAATGCCCTGTATCAAAGGCATAATATTTAGCTAATTGATAACTATACGAATTGTCTCAAGTAATTAGGATTGTTCTAATTATCATCATTTCATCTCATTAACCATAATTAGATGATTAATCCTTAATTATCCCAATTTATCATAATTAGCAGGATAAGGAATTCCAATCAACAAAGAACCATGTCCATCCCTAACCCAACCAACATCTCTATTTATCTCATGGTTGGTCATGCATTCCCTCCATTAATCACAGCTAACACATCACAAGAATTAACCTCAAACCACAAGCGTTTGCACAAAAATTCAGCAATTCCCAAATAGCATAAATTCCCCATGTGACTCACGGTAGAAGCCTTACCACCTCACAACACTTACTGATCAAAGTACAATAGCAATATCCATTCATTCGGAATAACCCTAAACCAATCAAATCTTACCTGATAGTCCATGCAGGAAGACCTCTCCAGGCCCTTTTCTATTTCGATCTGATGAAATCAAATTATGATCCGTTGAAAGCAGCCTTCGGGAATAAGAGGATCAACAAGATACCCGATTAATCCAAAACTTCGAATCCTAGTTACCCTTCATTCACTGATCTAATGGAAACATATTGAACTAGAATCCTTACCTGTGATTCGCGACCCCAACCGTTGCGATCAGAGAGACCAAGCAGAGATCCTCAGATGAGACGATGGAAGTAGCTTCAAGAGGCTTTGGTTCCTCTATGCCTGCAATGAACCCTGTCTCCAGGGATCCCTCGGCTTCACGTGAAGAGAAGCAAAGGTCAAAAGGTTGGAGACGCTCGATCTCGCTCGCAGGGAATGTAGAGGAGGGGAAGAGGGATCAAGCTCCAAGCGAGTGGGGGAGAGGAAGAGCGGGCGGCGCTTGGCTACGGGTTTAGGGCTCGCGAGGGGAGGGGGGTCGGCGCGAGGGAGAGAGGTCGGGAGAAGCTAGGGCACCGACCGAGAGTTTAATAAAGGGGGTCCCTTTTGCACAAAAGTCCCTACCTTTTATTCAATTTCCCACTTTACCCTTAGGGTAAGGGTTTTAACATTTAACCCTCCCATTTATTATAATTTAACCTCAAATAATTTTTTTTGTCGTATTTAACACTTAGTCATCGCTCAGCTAAGTTGCTCAATCCCTTGGACCAAGACTTCGTGCCCAAACCCTAGGTCCAGGACTTAGGTGCCCAGCCCTCGGCTAGGACTTAGTGCCCAATTCCATGAACTAGGACTTAGTGCACAACCCTCGGTCAGGTCTTAGGTGCCTAGCCCTCGGCCAGGACTTAGTGCTCAATTCCACGAACTAGGACTTAGTGCCCAGCTTCACTCACCAGGTCTTAGTGCCGAATTCTTAGAACCAAGACTTAGTGCCTAGGTTAACTAGGACTTTGGTTCACTTTGGTACTCTTTTCTTCACTCACCCTTCCCTTGTTCAATGTATCACTGACTTAAGCATATTGCCAAACATTCAAACCCTTAGAGGAGGACATCACTGATGCATCTTACACCAACACGTGAGTGTGCAGGTTTACAAGATACACATAGACTTAGCTGGACGACTTCGGGTCCGATGAAGGATGGCATGAGGAGTGAGGTGACAAGCTATGAGTTTGTATGCGTCCGAGGGACCGTGGACAAAGCAGGAACGATGAACCGAGGGAAGCACACTTCGAGACATACACGAAGGATGGCATGAGGACAAGCCGCAGGCTCGTATGCATCCGAGGGACGAGAGCCAAAGTCGAAGAAGGCTTGAAGGCAACAGGTCGAGGTTGCTAGGCGAAGAGTCAGCTGAGTCGTGAGGGTCCGAGTGCTGAGAGAATTGTACTTGGGAAGGAAAATCCTAGGTTTAGGGTTTGGGCAGTCGACTAGTGTTGGGCACAGAAAGATCAGTAGACTGATCTTCTGTGTAGTCAACTGGTGTCTGCAGCAATTCGAACATTGGGCTGTAACATTCGAATCCGAGTGGACCAGTCGACTGGTATTGGCATCAGTCGACTGGTAACGGCTAGTTCATCCATGAGCTCTATTTAAGGGAGATCGGTTTGGCTGGCTAGGGTTGACGAAATTGCCTTTCGTTGAAGGCCAATTAGTAATATAAGTGCTCAGGTGAGTGTTGTGGGTTGTGGCAAGATTTCTCCACCCATAAGGAGCTACACCAGCTAGCCAGAGGTCTTCCAGGGACTCATCCACCGATGGATCGAGATCGTCTACCTTACGAACAGCTGTAGAGTAGGAGTATCATCTCCGAACCACGTAAAGGTTTAGTGTTAGCATTGTTCTAATTTATAGTTTGTATTTTCGCTTGCGCTTGCTAACACGTGCAAGAAGAAATCGACGCATTGGGGGCAACGAGCTATTCACCCCCCCTCTAGCCAGCACACTGATACCCAACAAATATGATTAAGGAAAATATAAAGAAAAAGACCACTTAACTTCACTAGACTATGAAATATTAGCAGTAATCAACTGTCTTGATGCCTTTATATTTATTTATAGCAAACAAGAAATTGTAGGACCGATGCACATGGGGGGGGGGGGAGTAAGGGTAAATTATTTGTGTTTAAAAATTTTTTTGCTATTAAATTCAAAAGAACTTCACAATGAAAGAAATACAAAGTAAGAAAAGAGCATATAGTCAATTTTCTTAGTTCAGAACCTTCGATGATTCCTAATCCAAGACTTAGACCATGTGGACCTTTCTTGATGGTAATCCACTAATATTCTCTTACGAACAACCTCTGGAAGAGTAATTGAATACACAAATATGGAAGGTGTAACACCCTATACTTTTTTATCCAAGAATGACAATAAATTAAATCATTATATACACTTGTAGTGATTTGAATATTGTAGCTCAAGGTTGGTGTAGGTCTGACTACAACAGTCATATGTAGCAGAGTAGTAGCACGACAATTACACTAAGACGATGCAACAGAAAGATCAAGGAAGCTCGTTAGAAAGTTGTATCTTGAAAGATGTTGAACCCTCCTTACAAAGGCCATTGGAAGCACCTCCAACATCCACCACGACGCCTTTATGAAGTATAATCTGATCCCCAACCTTCAATCACATCTAAGGAGCCTCCAGTCCCATCTAAGATACCTTTAATCACCTCTGAAGCACCTCAAATCAGCAAAGATTTATCCTTGAACTTTATCTTCTCTGAGGCGCCACCAATGCATTAGCTGAGGCACCTCAAATCAGGTTCGAGGTGCCTCGAGCATTGTTTATCTGAGCTTTATTTTTTGCTCTAACTCCTGCAAAATATGTTAGTCCAAAATATCAAAGAATACCTACAAAATAGAGTTAGCACACACATAATAAAATTTATGAATTAGATCTTGTCTGATCGAGACTAGGATCTAGTCTGAGTCTCAACATAGACTTCCAAAATGGATCTAAGTTAGACCAATGCCTATATTGTAAGTACCCAGGGTGAGTTTTTATATGGTCAATCGAGTTAAGTTAGGTCCTATTTGTATCTAATCCCTATGTCTAAGTGTGTAAAAGCTTAAGAGCACAGGAAGTCGAGCGGAAGATGCAGTGGTCGAGAAGGATGGCACGGGAAGGGAGCTGACGGGCTCTGTGCATCCGAGAGACGCAGAGGACTGTGGAAGAGTATGCCAATGGAGCAAGAAGGACACGCATGACGTCCAAGGGATGAGAAGTTGGGAGGAAGCACACTTGAGGAGAAGGCCGAAAGGCCCAAGATCACCCAAGAAGACCTGCCGGAAGACTAGTCTACAAAATGTTGACCAGGTCAACTTGGGCACCCGGGCATGGGACGCCCGGTTGAACTTGGGTGCCCATGTTCCCGGGCACCCAAATCAACTCAGGCACCCGTGAGTCCAAACTTCATCCAAAAGTAGCTGCTCACGGTCGTTGCGATCAGGATAATTAAGCTTGGAGCCACATGTTAGGTACCCGTGTGCACTTGGACGCTCATGTAGGGCCGCATCAACAACTAGATAGTCTTTCACTGGAGTTATCAATAGACTCCAGAACTCAATTACTTTTATTCAATCAATTGCACACAAAATTTTACTTTAATTTTCTCTTTTATTTTCTGGGTTCTAAATCTGTTAAGATGCTTCTTTGCCCCAAGGAGTTGGAGATCGAGCTTCACTTTGCCTTGGATTAGCAACCTTCCTGGTTGCAAACCAAGTAAATTATCTGTGCCTCTATTTCTTTTGCTTATTGTTTCTAATGTTATTGTTTTGCTTTTGAATTAACTTTCATCTTTGTTTAAGTAAGACAAAAGATAGTTTTATATCTTTTAGGGGCAATTCACCCCCTCTTGTTGACTACCTGATCCAAACAAGTGGTATCAGAGCGAAAACTGTAACGACCCGGAAAATTTTCTTAATATTTCTTTAAAATATTGAGCATGTCTAGATAATTTTCTGAGGGACCTAGAAATGTTAATACGAATTTTAGCCTAGAAATCCATGTTTTCTTATTTAAATTGGGAAAAATAAGCACTAATGGGCCTTATATGGGCTTTCTAGTACCATGATTATGGGTGAATTTTAGGTAAAACTTAATATAAATATAAAGGGGTTTTAATGAGAAATATTAACATAATTATGGGGGAATTTCTAAGGAATTTTTGAAATAATAGAAAATAAAATAGAAAATTGGTGCATGCACCAAGGATTGAACTTTGGACCTCTTGTACAACCATGCATGCACTAATCAATTCACCTAGCAAGGGAGTGCTATGAGGGAATGAAGTGGATTTTAGTTAAGGGTTGGGGAAAGGAAGAGTCACATGAGAGGAGGCACCATGTCTCTTCATTTGCCCTCTTCATTGAGCATAAATGTGAGATAACTCAATACTTGGGAGTTACTTCTCTTCTTTTCATCCACCAAGCCCTCCTCTTCTCCCCCTTCCTCATCCTAGCCAAAACCCCAAGGGGGGATTTTTTCCTTGGAAAAGGTTCACCTAAGGCTCCATCTCCAAGATCCAAGGCTTTTACAAGGGTACAAAGGCTAGGGGTGGTCAAGAGGCAACAAGATCTTCATCCTTCTCCCAAATTTAAGGTTTATAATCACGATCAACCAAAGTAAGACTCCCTCACCTGTGGTATAATAGTTCTCCTTGATGTTTAGCATAATATAAAGTTTGGTTTGGGTTTGATGTTGAAGAAACCATGATTTGGACCCCTATGACTTTCGGCCACTAGGGTTTTTGGGTCCATAATGATGTTAAAAATCTTAATCATGCTTTCTAATGTGTTTTCATGATGTTTATAGAATAAATATAATTTTTGGAAATTTTTGGAGTACCCTAAGACCCTTTAGGGTTTGGGACCATCATAAGGATTCCATGGCTAGGGTTGGATTTAACCCTTCAATTAGGTATCTTGTGTACCCTTATGATACAAGGGGAGGTTGAAGGGATTTATGTGAATTTTTACAAGGTCTTGTGACCCTAAGGGTTTCGGCCAAGAAGGTTCTAGGGCAAGGAGTTAGGGCTTACCCCAAGTAAGGGTCATAATGACTCCTATGGTATGGTATGGAAGGTGTTAGATGATTAATTAGATATTTTATGAATTTATTCATGCACCCATGGCCCTTACATGTTTCGGCCAACCTTAGAAAAATAGGGCTAAAAGTTAGGGTAAACCCTAATCATGAGCCTTAATGGCTTCTTATGGCCTTAGATGTAGTGTATGGTTGTTCCTTTTTCCTTATGCTACCTTACATGTCATTGAATGATGGAACTTCTCCCTTATAGGTTTCGGCCAAGCAAGGTAACCAGGGTTTGGGAGAAGTTAGGGTTTGAAGAATGATGGTTTATGGTTTATTATGAAGTATGTATAAAGGTTCAAGCATGTGGTAGAACTTAAGTTACCGATAACCCTAACCTTAACCACCATGTTTCATGTTTGTATGTTTATGATTAGATGCCATGCTGAATAGGGTTTATTCCCGAATGTCTTATGTTCTATGCCATGCACTTGGATGGTAGGTAGCATGTTTATGGAAGTCCTACCTATGCATGCTTATGATAGATACCATGCTTATGTATGAAATGCAATGCTTACCTTATACGCCATGATCATGTATGCACTATGAATAAGAATGATGTTTTATGAATGAAGATGCATGCCATGTTTTATAAATAAAGATGCATGCCATGTTTTATGAATGAAGATGCATGCCATGTTGTATAAATAAAGATGCATGCCATGTTTTATGAATGAAGATGCATGTCATGTTTTATGAATGATGATGCATGCCATGTTTTATGAAAGAAGATGCATGCCATGTTTATGAATGAAGATAATGCTCATGCCTTCAAGGCATCATGATGCTATGCATTAAGTATGAACAATGAAAGGACAAACATGTTTTAAGTCATGCTTCATGTAACAAGGTTATGCTATGTTTAAATATGCCATGAATGTCTTATGAATGATGAAGCATGTAAAGTATTTTACCTTATGAATGGGCTTGTACCGGACCGAAGTATGGGTCCAAGGGATGGACACCTTAAGAGCGCCCCGGTTCTGGACTACCGACTATGCTGTCCACGGTTCTGGCACTACCGAAGCTGTGCAACAGGGATGGGCACCTTAAGAACGCCCCGGTTCTGGGACTATCGACTATGCTGTCCTTACCCTAGTAGGTCGAGACTAGCTACCTCGTATTTACTTAGGGATGCGCGCACATGATGTATGTATGTGGTACAAGCCGGGGACTCCAATGATGTGATGATTATGTTTAAGTATTTAAAAGTATAATTTTAAAAGTTAAGCTTCCTTATGTATATGCATTTGACTCATGCATTCATTCATGCTGTGCATTATGCCATGGTAGTAATGTCTTGTGCTTATATTTCATGTCAAGAAATATGCATGATAGTAAACGATTTATGCTTATGGTTATGTTAAGAAGATGCTCATATGATATGATAGGAAGCATGCCTATGTTTATGCCATGTATCATGCCATGTTAAGAATGTTTACTTATGTTTATGTTTATGCCATGTATCATGCCATGTTAAGAATGTTTACTTATGTTTATGTTTATGTTTATGTCATGTATCATGCCATGTTAAGAATGTTTACTTAGGTTTATGTTTATGCCATGTATCATGCCATGTTAAGAATGTTTACTTATGTTTACGTTTATGCCATGTATCATGCCATGTTAAGAATGTTTACTTATGTTTACGTTTATGCCATGTATCATGTCATGTTAAGAATGTTTACTTATGTTTACGTTTATGTCATGTATCATGCCATGCTAAGAATGTTTACTTATGTCTATGTTCATGCCATGTTAAGTGAAATCTTATGTCCATGTACCATGTAAGAACTAGGTCATGCTAAATGATTTTAGATACTTATGTTCTATGTAGAGCACTAAGTTATGTTAATATTTCATGTGCTCATGATTAATTGATGAATGGTTTTAGTGAGTAGGAAAGAGTCTTACTAAATCTGTGTGCTTATAGTCTTATTTTCCTTATATCGCAGATCACGCAAGGGGACAATAAGGAAGCAGCAGGAGGGCAAGAATGCATGTGTGTGGTAGTGACTTGGCCAAGAAAATAATATGTTTACTCGTCTTATCCTAGAACTTTACCTTTACTACTTATGTGCTTGAATGATGACTTATGTGACTCTATGACATGATGTTAAGTATGACATGATATGATGCTAAGTATGAAGTCAATATGCCAAGTTCCCATGTCATTATGTTAGGAATGGTAGTAGGTGCATGTATGTGTAAGATTAAAGTTATTCCGCTGCCTTATGATGTCTACCTGACCTACTCATGTTAACGTAACGCCGCTTTATGAAAGAAAGAAAAAAAAAACGGGCGTTACAAAAACGCTCCAGAAGGACTAATCGCCAACTGAAGCACACATAAAATGGTCGGACCAGTTATCTATCCATCAAAGTTCGAGGGGGAGTTCTCTATGTCGAAGTGAAAAATGTAGGTATTTTTTAAAATAGACTTTGAATTATTAATAACAATGAAGGATGATTTTGTAGCTCCTAAAGATGAAGACGACAAGGGCAAAGAGGAACACCTCTGGATGAAGAATGAGTAAGCGGATTTTGTGACAAACGGGATAATAGAGTTCCATCTGTCGACTGTACTACCTATGCTATGCAAGAAGTCAACTGAATTGGGACTTACCAATCAGCGAAGGAACTTTGGGAAAAATTTCTGGAACTCTATGAAGGCACCTGTGAAGCCAAACTAGCAAAAAGAGACTTGCTTCGAAATTAACTTAGCAATCTCCAAATAGAAGGAGAGTCAGTAGCCCAACTACACGTAAATCTCAAAGAACTAATCACGGGACTCAACAACCTCATAGAGCTAATAAGTAATCACGACGCACAAAAGTATGCTCTCAATGACTTCCCGAGAACCCCGGATTGGATATCTATAGTCGACATGTACTACATCTCTAAGGATCTTGAGGTAAGTATCTTAGAGCAACTATTTTCGACATTAGAAGCTCACACATCTCTATGCACAAGAAAGAGTAAAATGGATAACATCGCCCTAAACACGAGGAAGATCTAGCACAAGGAGGAATCTTCAAAAGATGAAGAAGACATGATATACATGGTAAGGAAATTATCTAACTATTTCAAAGCTAAAAAATTTAATAAAATATAGGGTAAGAATCAAAGGAAGATCCGTTGCTATATTTGTGAGGAAGAAGGGCACATTAAGGAGGATTGCCCAAAGCTAAAGGTGAACAAATCCAAACACAAGAATCTGAAGGCCACATGGGATGAATCCTTATCGGATGAGTCCGATCTCAAGGAACACGCCGGACTAGTGTTGATGGTCATCCACCAAGAAGAAGAAAGCATCGATGAAGGGAGAGCCACATCAGAAGATAGCAGGGACGAAGGAGGGAGCTTCAGACTTTGAAAAAGATATAGTAAGTGAGGTATGTTTTCTACTTCCTGATTAACTTTATTCAGGTATTAAATCAATGATGAAGTCTATATGTAAATTGTAAAATAAAAATTTAAACTTGAAAAAATAATTAGCTTTTGCATGTCCATTAGAAATTTTTGATAAATTAAAATTAAAAAATGAGAACATGAAGGTTTAATTAGAAAAACTAAAAAATAACCATACATGTTCAAAATATTTTCAAAATTCAAAAGTTGGATATTTTGGAGGACTAAATTGGTATTTACGGTATCACAAGAGTCAAGTTATAAGAATTACTAGAAGTTATATTCCATCTAAATTTTTGATTAACCCTATTGTTAAGAATTTGTTTTGGATCCCAAAATCTGTATTAAATTGTTAAATTTTATTTAATACTAGTTTGTCAATAATTAATATTTTTTGTGTGTTAATTAATTCTTTATTTGCCATCCATTTGAAAAAAAAATTGTTGTAGAAAATTTAGTTTTATATTTTTTATGATAGAGTTCACTATCAATTATCCATTAAAATATTTTCGAAATTTTTGACTACTAAATAAATTTTTTTATGTGTTTTCATTCAAAAATTTATTTTTAATTTTAAAATACTTAAAAATTTTATTTTTTGTAAAATCTAATTTTTCAGGATCTATAGACTATCTATTAAACTTTGAAAAAAAAATTAAAATTTATTTTAAGAAGAAATCTAATTTTAAAATTATTTTTTAAAAACTATCAATTATTAATTCAAAATTATTCTCGTATAGTTAGATAATTTATTTTACCATGAAAATTTTTATAGAGATGAGTTTATTAATTTTCTAACTTAGATAAAAATTTAAGTAATTTTCAACTAAGAGTAAAATTTTTATAAATATTTTATAAATAATTAGACTTTTAATTTTAAAAAATAATTTCTGACTCATTTTTGAAAAACTAGATTTTTTTTAGACTAACTATTACCTGTGATATGTTATCAAAAATTTTTCAAAATTTTTGGGTGTCTAAATAATTTTTATAAATTTTTTCTCAAAATGTATTTGTTTTTAAAATTATTCATGTTTGTTTTTCTTCCTTGTCAAAATTCACTTTAAATTTTCCTTCATACTTAGTCTCTTTACACAAAATTTTTGTAAAAATCTAGTTTAAATATTTGTAAGTTGATTTTACCCTCAACATATTTTTTTGATGTGATCAAATAGGGAGAAAATATGAATTCCAAATTTTTTGAATTGCACTATTAAAAAAAATTTCTATCCTTTTTATATATTGTTTAACCCTAACTTAACTCGGGTTGATGCATATCAAAATGAGGGAGATTGTAAGTACCTCGGGAGAGTTTTAATGTGGTTAACCGAGTCAAATTAAGTCCTCTTGGTATCTAATCCTTGTGTCTTACTGTGCAGGAGCTTAGGAGCATAGACGCAGCGGTCAAGAAGGATGACACGAGAAGGGAGTCGACGGGCTCGGTGCATCCGAGGGAAGCAGAGGACTGCAGAAGAGTACTCCGGTGGAGTGAGAAGGATGCACGCGACGTCCGAGGGACGAGAAGCAGAGAGGAAGCATGCTCGAGGAGAAGGCCGGAGGAGGGTTTGGGCGAGCCCAACTCTGGAAGGCCCGTGATCACCCAAGAATACTCACCGAAAGACTGGTCAACAAAATGTTGGCCAGGTCAACTCAGGCACCCGAGTTGATCTTGGGTGCCCGTATTCCCCAGCAACTGAATCAACTCAAGCGCCTATGAGTCCAAACTTCATCCAAAAGTAGTTGTTCGCGGGCGTTGCGATGAGGATAAGCCTGGAGCCATGTGTTAGGTGCCCGTGTGCACTCAGACGCCCATGTAGAGCCACATTATCAACTAGATAGACTTTCACTGGGGTTATAAATAGACCCCAGAACTCAGTTACTTTCATTCAATCAATTGTACTCGAAATTCTAATTTAATTTTCTATTCTATTTTCTGAGTCTAAATATGTAAAGAGGTTTCTCCGTCCCAAGGAGTTAATCAGGAGATCGAGTTTTACTTTGCCTTATATTAGCAATCTTTCTAGTTGCAAACCAAGTATACTGTCTGTGCTTTTATTTCTTTTGCTTATCATTTTTAATGTTATTGTTTTACTTTTGAATTAACCTCCATCTTTGTTTAAGTAAGACAAAAGATAGTAGTTTTATATCCTTCAGGGGCAATTCACCCCCTCCTCCCTATTGTCGTCCGCACAATCCCCAACAAGGTATAGTCCCATTGGGACTCGTTCTAACTAGATCTCTCTTTTTTAGTGCTTACCTATATTTACCTGCTAAATATCTGGTCCTCCAAACTTGTTTGGACTTTTCTATAGTCCTACTTAGTGTATGATCAAATTGATCTACTAAGACTGACCTGCAATACTGAGTTAGTACAAAAGATATAAAACTGTAAAGTAAAATAGTGTTAACATCATTAAAGATTCGTTGATCCTGTCGACTGCGCACACACATGCTTGGAGTTTACTCCTCCAAGATTTCTCATTATCTAGGGTTACCACCCCCTAGATTTTCTACTGCCTAACTTCACTCACTAGGACTTTTACTATCTAGCTTCGCTCACTAGGGTCTAGTTTCATTCCATAGTGTTGATACAGTCTGACCTGATTGTTGTTTTGGTGTTGACACCGATTTAAGTTTGGTTGAGTGAGTTCGGATTAAGTCCTGGTTCGGGGACTGGGCATGAAGCCCCGGTGAGTGAAGCTGAGCAAAAGTCCTGATGAGTGAAGTTATACATGAAGTCCTGGTCGGCGACTAGGCACGAAGTCCTGGTGAGTGAAACTGGGTAGAAATCCTGGTGAGTGAAGCCGGGTGAAGGAAATCCTGGTGAGTGAAGCCGAGTCCTAGTGAGTGAAGCTATGTGAAGTAAATCCTGGTGAGTGAAGCCGGGTCCTAGCAAGGAAAGCTAGGTGAAGCGTAAATCCTGGTGAGTGAAGCCGGGTCCTAGCAAGGGAGGCTAGGTGAAGGAAATCCTAGTGAGTGAAGCTAGGTGAAGTAAATCTTGGTGAGTGAAGCTGGGTCCTAGTGAGCGAAGCTAAGTTGGACTAAGTTTTGGTGAGTGAAGCTAGGCATGAAGTCTTAGTCCGGGGGACTGAGCATTAAGTGTACTGGTCAGAGAGGGCTCGGGAGCTCGTTCTCCGGACCAGACTGAGTCAGAGAGGGCAAGGGAGCCTGTTCTTTGGACTCAGGGTCTAAAAGAGTGGCTGGATCAGTCTGGAGTCCGATCAGGGAGTTGGCACAAACTCCCTTAATTCTAGATCGGTCACAGGACTGATCTAGGATGTCTGATTGGTCTTGTGACCGATCCAGAAAGCTTCTAATGAAATAAAAGGTTTTCTGAACGGTCTGGTGACCGATCAGAAAACGATCAGAAAGATTTCTGTGTGGTCACAAAAGGTTGGTGATCGATCAATGGATCGATCATGAGACCCCTGATCGGTCATTCTAACCGATCAAGGATGACCTGGACCGATCAGGCAAGAGCCTGATCGGTCGGACTCTTTGCTGGTCGGTCAGCTTGACCGATCAGCACAATTCTGATCGGTCAGGTTGACCGATCAACACAACCCTGATCGGTCAGTGTGACCAATCAGGTGGTGTGATCCCTGAACTTCCAGTAAGGTTGTAAGGGTTGTGATCGGTCTGGTGACCGATCCCTGATCTTTGATCGGTCAGTAAGACCGATCAGAACTTCACTGGATCGATCAGATTGGAGTCTAATCGGTCAGGAGGGAGTTTGATCCGTCAAAGTGGCCGATCAGCGCCTCAGAACTTTAATTGAAATTATTGTCAAATTCCTGTTGCTTCTGATTCGATTCTGATTTGCTTTGCTAATAAACATGTGAGTGTGCAGATGATACAGAGTCAAATGGAGGAGCAAGGAGAAGGGTCAAGGGTGACTTTCTTTGGTGTCTTTTTGTTTGATATATACTTGCAGGTTTCAACGGCACCTGACGACCTGATGACCTGAGGCTTCAGCTGAGGAAGGCTGAGAGCTCAGATGGGGTCAGTGGGTGACGACTGACCTGAAGCTCCAGCTGAAGAGGTCTTCAGTGAACTGAGAGCTCAGAGGAGGTCAGTGGGTGACACCTGTATGTGTGCAAAGAGAAGCTTAAGAAGAAGTGGCTGGCGAAACAGAGACACAACAACGATAACAAAGAACTGAGTGAAGGGTCTTGTGTGAAGTTGTGTTGTGTTGTGCTCTGTGTGGAGCTTCTTCGTGCTTTCTGTGCTTGTGCTTGAGGTTGCATTTGTAAGCTTCTTCTCAAGTCTCTGTGCTTACTTTGATATATTTCTGAGACTATCTGTGGAGAGGTTACTCTACTGAGAAGGAGAATTTCTTAGCCAGATTCACTCCGGGGCTTGATCTGCCGACGATCAAGGGATCACCCACCTCACGGGCACGCCAAGGAGTAGGGGCAAGTTATCCCCGAACCTTGTAAATCCTGGTGTTCATCTCTGTCTGTTTTCATTCTGTCTTCTTCCTATTCTGTTTTTTCCGCTGCTAACCTGATCACAGGAAGATCGAAAGTCAGAGGTTTTAGTGGCTGGCTATTCACACCCCCCCCCCCTCTCTAGCCATCTCAGTTCCAACACATAGGACTTTCACCACTTGACTTCACTCATCAGGACTTTCACCACCTAAGTTCACTCATTAAGGCATAGCTTCACTCACTAGGATTTTCACTGCTTGACTTCACTCATCAAGACTTCCACCACCTAGCTTCATTCACTAGAGCCTACTTCACTCACTAGGACTTCTTTTGCCTAATCTCCAGTCAAGACTAGTCACTCAGTAGACTTCTCATCCGCTTGCCTAACCTCTAGTTAGAACTTGTCACTCAGTAGACTTCTCACCTCCTTGCTTAACTTCCAGTTAGAACTTTCCTTGCTAGTCATTTGATCCTAACTAGACTTCTCTCATATCCAAACATCAAGTCCTATTTGGATCAATCCTTGGTCAAACTGATCAGACTTAGATACATTGTCAAACATTGAAATTTTAGAGGTTGATTGTACCAACAAAAAGTACCCTATGAACATAGTGTGAAACAATCGTAAAATACATTCAACGGATAAAAGGATTAAGAAAAGTTTTAAGCACTAAAAGATGGCTTAAATTTATAGACACAATTATAAATAAAGAATTAAAAATCCACTAAAAATATATTAAGAGATTAAATAATTCCCAAGCAAACACTTTATCCAGACTTTTACACTAATTTTTAATGAATATTTCATGATTGATGGATAGACAGAGAAAGGTGGAAACCTTTATCATGAAAATCATGAGGTTTGACAATCAAGAAGTTTAACAATTCACAAAACACAAGGATCAATTCCATATCTCCTCAAGAGAAAGGCTTGACAATATAGAACAGTTTACTTGATAATATTTAGAATATGCCAATAATATTATAAAAATTCAATACAAGATTGCTATCATTAATGCACTCTCAAATTACTTCTTGACAACATTTCAAAAACCAGAAGGTAAGAAATACTCTTACTATGTTAGTTTTTTAATAACACCATCATGAGTGTATTATGACTGAGAAGTCAAAATAGTTATACAAGGACGTGAAAAATCATCCTATAATGGCTTTTACTCCTTAGACGAAGCATTTACTTTGGTCAGGGCAATAATAGCCCCAAATTTCTTTATCAATGCTTACTAAAGGCAGGAGGAAAATTTCAGTCAAATAAAATTTATACTCAAGCTACAGTTGAGTCTAAAAAAAATAGACAAGCAACCTTAATACCTAATCTATAGGCCCAATTAGTTGACTTTAACCCAACTTAAAGCCAAAGCGGCTAGTATGTAAGAACAACGAAATTTGGAATCTATACTTTTGGGCTTTCCCAACAATATTTCTGAAGACATTACTACATATGTTCACGATCTGGTAGAAAAATCAACATTTTAAACTTTTCTGGATCTATGTGAGTTACTCAAAATCCTACATATAAAGCCCACCAGAAAATATGACTAGAAAATATGACTATAGTTTATGAAGCTGAGATCAACTATAAACTTAAGTATCAAAAGCTCTCCAAAACATGTGACAATACCATGAACTATGGCTCTCCAAATCAACATTTCCTAATAGGTGAGGTTCACTAATGAGAAATAAATCAGAGGAAAACATCCTTCCAAAAGTGCTTAAATTTATTCTAAATAAAAAATAACTCATTGTTACTGTTCACAATTACTCATGAACAATCTAGGCACTTTTGGAAGGGTGTCCTATGGTTTGTTTCTCATCAATGAGCCTCACTTATTAGGAAGCAACAAGAAGCAGATGTCTAATTGTTTAAGCTTTATCCCGACTTTTTCAAGTCTTATAATGAGCTTTCAGTAGCTCTTTCTACCCAACTTAGTCGACACAAGTTTTATAAGCTTAAACCACGAGACAATTCCATCTTCTTCATTAGATAGTTACTTTTCTATAGACAGTATACTCAGATAAGGTCTGAGAATTCTTGAAGACAAAGGAGACAAAATCAAAACTTAAGCCTAGAAAATTTTATTAAGTTGAAAACTGAAATAATTGTTGGGGCAATCGACCAAAGTATGATCGGGAAGATCAATATGGTTTTGATGTGTGTGTGTCAATATGTTATGGTTTGGGTGTTATATTATTTTTAATATGTGTGAATGAGTCTTGCAGGACTTGGTGAGTCACACATGGAGGACACATCCGAGGGACGAGAGTCAAGAGAAGAGAACTCCAAGGGCAAGCCGGGAAGTAGACTTCAAAGGGCACACGTAAAGGGTGGCATGGAGGCAAGCCGAGGGCTTGCGTGCGCATCCGAGGGACGATAGCTGGAGGAAGAGGACTTCAAGTGGCAAGCCAAGGGAATATACTTGAAGGCACACGTGAAGGAGGGTCGTCGGAGTGAGGAGTGCTTTTGTAAGCTGGGCAGTCGACTGGGAATGAACCAGTCGACTGCCAGCAAGAGACTCGAAACTCACAGTAACATCAGTCGACTGCCCCAGGGGCGGTCGTTTGGTAACCCCGAAAACTAGTTGTTGGACTAGCCGTTGGCGGGCAGCCGACTGGTATCGGGTTGGGCAGCTTTTGGAGTTGTCCTTTATCCTATTTAAAGGGTGACTTTTTGGCACGTGAGAGGTACGGTTCTTGAGGGTACCAGGGTGTTGTTTGTGCTAAAAGTCCTCAGCTCTTCCTCTCACTTTCAATTCCATCTTGTAAAGAGGAAGAGGACAACCATGTAAAGGTTTTCTCCACCTTGAAGGAGGCTTTTCATAGTGGAGGTGGTGTGCGCTAATGGATCCTTAGATTAGTCACCTCTCTGAGGTGGATACCAAGTAAACGAAGGTGTTAGCATTGTTCTTATTATTTTCTTTGTTTTGCTTGTGTTTTGCTAACCATTCTTGTAGAGAGAATCGAAAATTGCTATTCACCCCCTCTAGCAAGCGCCACGATCTAACAATAATACTTACGCTAAAGCATGCACACTTGCACACACTACCACCTACTTGTTATTTCCAACATATGGGATATGATTTCATATTATTTCGAGTTCTCTAGGTTTATCAGTCGATTTTAGCTAAAATAAAAAATTATTATTCTGAATATAATTTGTCAAATTAATATTTGAGAGCATAGATATAATCAAGAGAATTAGACAAACATATATGAGCTAATTCCATGTCATTCTAAGCTCTCTCTGACTGATGGACTTAAAGAGCTTGGAATGACATGAAATCATATTCTATGTGTTTTTTTAGTTCTCTTGATTATATTTATGCTTTCAAACATCAATTTAACCTAATATATTGAGAGTCGTAATTTTTTTCCTTAAAAAATGAATCAGATTTACGAATATATTCATGTTTAAAAAACACTGATCTCAATATAGTTTGCCAAATTAATGTTTGAAATCATGAATATAATCATGAGAACTAGGCGAATACATAGGATCTAATTTCATGTCATTTCAAATTCTTTAGGTCCATTAGTCAGTTTTGATCGAAATCAGTAGATGAACATAGAAAACTTAAAATGATATGACATAAGGTTATATGTATTCATCTAGTTCTTTTGATTATATTCATGCTCTCAAACATTAATTTCACATAATACAAGAATAATAATTTTGTAAATACAAATTAATTTTTTTTAAAATGATCAATAAAAAAATAATGTTTTTTAAACACAAATTAATCTTTTTTTAACGGTGTATAAAAAAAATTTATTGAGGCATAAAATGGATGTGAGTGACCTAATTTGATCATTTTAAAATACGGATACATCGATTCGATAATTTATCACTTATTGATAATTTATCACTTAATGCGTTCTGTAATTTGCCGTTTATGATAACTTTAGTTGGTCGCGTGACGACTTGACTATGCTCATTCAACGTTCATATTTCGAGAAGGCGGGGATTTAAATGTTGTGATCTTTTGAATGTTTACAGTCTTTAGCGTTGAATTGGAGCTCTTGTACTGGTGGCGAAACTTTTCCCATTTCATTTCCTTAAATGAGATTTTTAAAAAATGGTGGGATTTAAGTTTCTTCCTTCTCTTGCAAGTAAATGAGAACTATAAACAAAATAAGTTCTTTTCTTATGCCATAAATTCATCCAAGTAATCACATAAGCACCAATTAGGAAACACAGTATATGCAAGAAATGGTATCATTCGATCTGAAACAAAGTTGGTAAATGCAACACCTGTTGATGAAATCAACTTCTAAACTTACATCGTCGAGATCTTGCATAATAAACCAGATGCAGATAAATCGACCGGTTGCAGAAAAAAACTTGGGTTATCAGCTCAAGTTGTAGCAGAAGAAAACTCCGGCCTTCCATCTTGTTCCCAATCTCCCGTACAACGAAAGAAACCTGATCAAAATCATAATTGTGATCCATCTGCAATCAAGAAAAACAAAGAAAATGATCTCTCAGTAGATGCTTATGTATTGCTACGCAAACAGCAAAGTTTATCGATTTGGAGCTGCATGCAACTTGTTGCAACCAAGTATACAAGCAAAAGCTACTTCAGTTAATATGAGTGCATGGCTATGAGGTCGTAGGAGTTTTACAAATGTGATACAAGGTATCGACGAGCCATCCTAGTTGTGATAGTGCATCCTTCACCAGCATGATGAATAAACCTTTTTATAGAGGAAGCGATCAAAGTTAATACACAATTTAGTTTGCAAATATAGCAGAAAAACAGAAAAAAAAAACAGTTGTAGGGCCTCAGTTTTTTTTTTCCAGAACAATAATGTGCCAAGTGATGCAGCACAAGGTACCATGCCAAAGTCCTACCGATAATTGTTCAGAGTGAAATGGAAAAAAATGTCCTTGATATGTTTCAAATTACAAAACCTAGTATCAACCCCCATTTCTCCTGCACGATTCTGCAAATTTTTGGTCTCAAATTATTTCTCCATTTCTCAAATTTTGTTTTGCATGACTCTGAAAATTTCCTCCGTTCATCAAGAAAGTTGAAGGCCCTAATCATGAATCTTATCTGGCCCTATGTTTCTTCTCATCTTCAGTGTTTTCATGTGGAGGAGGGACCAAAGGATTGAATTAGTGATATGAGTGGTGCACTTGATCAACTTGTCGCATAGGCCCAAACCACTAAAAGGTCCAATTTTGGTTGGCCGATCAAAATCTTCTTGGCTTCAGTAGAGAGCAGTTAAAATCTAGTTTTCTTATTCAGGCAAAGCTACTAAATTCTCAAACAATGTGATGACTATATCATGCTTGGATAAAGCTAGACCTCATTTTCTAATCAGGAATGAATAATAACATAGTACTCCGAGCAATGATCCTTCAAAGGCCATATGACACATAGCTTCTTTCCTTATTGGATAAAGTTAGACCTCATTTTCTAATCAGGATTGAATAATAACATAGTACTCTGAGCAATGATCCTTCAAAGGCCATATGACACATAGCTTCCTTCCTTACCAAATAATTTTTAGCTCCACTATAATGGGTCTACATAACTGAAACCACGAATTTTGCCAATGTTTCGACTAAAGATAGGGAAATAAGCTACACTATGCAACTTCTACACCTACACTGAGTTACATGTTAAAGTAATTTTATCAAACATGTGTTCGGTTAGAAACCTAGACGAGTTATTATTCTCACTACTCCAACCAGTAACAATGAAAATGCACAACTGCTAAGGCTCATGCCAATCCAAATATACCTCTGAAGGTTCCCCCATTTTTAAGAACATTTTATACTTATAAATGCTACAACTTGTAATGAACGATGCATCTCTTACAGATTACAGGGATGAATTACTTTGCTAAACTTCATGATTCTTCATCCATAGTGAACTCAGACAGGTGTCTAGTAACTATTAAGATAAATATATCAGAAGGAAAACATACCATATGATTTATCATGCATAACCCTTCCCAAGACAGTTCAAGCACCTCTGGATTCTAGCAAAAGACAAGTTCATGGAATCATCAGTGAATTAAAAAAAAAGAAGGAGAAATGGAGCTGAAACATTACACACTAGTTCAAAGTTAGCTTGAATAATTAGGTCTTAAAGTTGTAGAGGAGAAAATTAAGATGAAATTTCTTACTAGTAATTATATATAATAAGGGATGTGGACGATCAAAATATCAAAAAAAAAAATGCAACTATCAAAGAATACCGACTTGTTTCCCTCACAAGTTGGGCAGAGACAAGGGTTGATAACTATAGGATCGTAAAGGGGAGACCACTCGATGGTGGATTTCCCCTTGCATAGTTTGCATCCGTAGAAGCCTTTTCCTTTGCAAGCTGCACAGGGTGGAGCCACCGTCTTCTGCAAGTAATTGAAAGGGAACAAAAAACTTGAAGGCGTCGACGTAAACCTAAAAGGGAAAAATGACGAGATCGGTCTTGTTGAACACACCCTCTTAGCTTCCATGAAGGACTTCAAGGATCGCATGGCCACAGAAGAAGCCAGGGAGAGGGTGAACAAGCCCCCAAAGAAGTACCCGGCGGCGGTCGCTAGAATCCGCAGCGGCCGAGGGGGGCCTCCACTGGACATCCTGATGGAGATCAGAGAGGGAATACGGCGCTGGAGGCCGGGAGGAGTGAAAGCGAGTGGGGAGAGAGAGGAAAGTGCCGGCGACGATGGCGGACGCGACCAAGAGCCGTTGGAGGCGGCGATCGAGGGAGCAGCGTGGGACTGCGGGAAGAAGTGTGGTAGGATATAAAACTCGAGCTCTTAACTTGGCTCAACCTTAACGGGACGGATTCATTCAACAGAAATTAAAGATATTTTTCCTCGTTTTATTAAAGATAAAATTAAAAGAATAAATTCTTAAGCCATTCGTCGTCCATAGTGAGACGATGAAATATATAATTTTTAATAGACTAAACAATACCTATTTTTTAATAAATTTAGCCAATATTCAGAAGAAGACGTTTGATTTGGGATTATAAAAAAATAAAAAACGATGGTTAAATTTATCAAAATTTTAGGGGATATTTGATTTGGGTAATAGGAAATAGAAAATGATAATCAATGGTAATTATTCTCATTGACGAATGTGTCAATGCGAATAAAAATAGGAGAATCATTCTCCATTTTCATTTCTTACTCCTCTCATCAATCAAACTTTTCAATCATTCCTTTATTTTTCATATATCCAAAATATTTTTTTATATTTTATTTTTCATTTTACTATCTTTTTTACCTTCTCTCATTTTACTTTCTCTCTATATCTATTATTATATTCTCTCTATATTTTTAAATTTCTCTCTACATATTTACTCTTTTCTTTCAATACATCTTTTGTTATATTTTTTCTCTCTACATATTTTATATCACTCTCTCTACTTATTTATCTCATTTTCTTCCTATATATTTTCTCTCTCCGCCTCTCTTATCATAATTTATTTATATATATTTTTTCCCTTTCTCTTCATATTTTCAATATCACATTTTTCTCTATATTTTTAATATCACATTCTCTCTCTACCACTCTTATCATAATTTATCTATTTTTATTTTTTTCACTTTTTTTTATATTTTCTATATTACTTTTCCTCTCTATATTTTAAATATCACTTTCTCTCTCTAGCCCTCTTATCATAATTTATTTATCTTTATTGTTCACTTTTCTCTCTATTTTTCTATATCACTTTCTCTCTATATATTTTCTATATCATTTTCTTTCTCTACTTCTCTCATCTCATTTTCTCTCTTTATATATTTTTAATATCACTTTCTCTCTTTATCTCTCTTATCATAATTTATTTACATTCTCTCTCTACTTTTAATCTTCATTTTCTCTATCATCATATTTTCTCTTATTTTTTTTCAAATTTATTTTTCTACTTTCCTTCTCATAATTTCTCTCTCTATATTTTTCTGCTTATCTCTCAACTCATTTTATTGCTCTTTCTCTATTTATAGTACTTGTATTATTTTAGGTAACTTTGAAATTTTTATTGATTCACATTACAAAAGTTGAATTGAACAAAACATGATCAATAATAATAATTTTTATTTCAGAATTTATACCAAACACTACCAATGTAATCTTGATTTTCATTACCATTGATTCCTTAATAAATCTTATTGTCATTTTGATTAACAAATTTGAACCAAACACCTTCTTCTTTTAAGGAAATTTAAGCTTTTTAAATCAATTTCTAAAACTTACAATTTTTTCTTTTTAAAATCATAATGTTTTCCCTTTTTTAGCTAAATATTTTTTTCTTTTTTCGTTTTTTTACTCCCAAGCGTGATGTCATTAAATTCGGCAAGGCTTCCACAAGAAATTACTGAAATTACCTACTTGTCACGTGCGCATCACGATTGATGACTATGCGGAACCGCAGTCGTTCTACGCCATTCGTTTCGCCATCAAAACCCGCCTCATCTAACGGCGACAAGAAGTGCCACGTCGACGCTTTAAGCAGAACCAGTTGCTTATTTTACAAATCGGTAAAGTCAAGTTAGATCGAATCCAGCCGAATCACGAGTTGTTCATCCTGATCTACATCTCTAAAAATAAATACAGTACAATAAATAATTTTATTGTTACTGAAAATCAACAAGATATACTATAAGTCTATAACCAACACTTGATACACATTTAATAACTTAAATTTGAATTTAATTGACAAGAAAAAAAAGGCAATATAGTAAATTGAGCGCTGTTTAAGGAAAAAATAATAAATTAATCGATCTGATTTGATTGATTCGTTAAAAATTTGGCTCTTTAATAACAAGACTCAGTCGACTAACTAGCTGGCAGTTGCTAATTTGTTTCGGTTTCGCTTTCCTACTAATTATCTGCTCCTCGCTATAAATAATGAAGCTAAAGTGTCCTTAATCCACACTCGCTCTTCTAATCGACTGCCTCTTCTCCTGTTCCACAGTGAGAATTACAGAGGGTTCCAGGAAAAGCAGTAGCAAAAGCAGAACAATGGCGACCGGCGATTACCATCTTCCACTGCAGGACTTGAGGTGCCTAAGCGGAGGCGAACGGAGCGTCGCCACTACTCGCCTCCGTCGGATTCTGGGCTCACCGAAGACGAGAAGGAGTGTATCCTTGCACTCCTGGCATTATCAAGGGTTCCGGTCATTCACGACGAGGAGATGACTCCGGCGGAGGAAGTGAGGTCCTCGCTTTTGTTGTTCTCTAAGCATGAGATCGAATTGAAAAAAAAAATTTGGACTTACAGTGATTTGAGATATTCTTCTTGCTCTGATTTCTTCTCGATTGCTTGCTGTCACGAGATCAATCACCGAGGACTAATCACAATTTGCCACAAACCAAATCCCTCTTGATCAATGCTCATGTTCCTCTTCTTCGTGTCGCCTCTTGGATTGCATTTGGACGTCATCTTTATAGGGAGAAGGAGACGTTTTCATCTACCTCCATCAATGGAGGTATTCAATGCTCTGGCCAGTAACGTCAACGATTCAAGATGAACGTTTCAAGATGAAGGCCAGTAACGTCTGTAACGCCAACATCTCCCACTCGTCCAATTCTATCCATATAGGTCATCTAGTCACTAAGACTATGTAAGGAAGTCACAAAGACCATATAGGAGCATTCAATTCATACTTCAGGGAAAATGGTTCGTGCGACAACAAGCACACTGAGCAATTAATGCTAAGAAAGTTGTTACACTTAACTTAGCTGCTTTATAGAATGAATCAGAGACATCAATAACTTGTCTTTACCCCAGATTAAATATTTACATCAATATGAACATCTCTAATTCCTCATATGACATCTATGTCAAGAGCATGTTCGACATCTCAAATCAATACATTTATTCACAATCACATTTTTAAGTACTTAACAAAAAAATGTAATTGGTCAACCAGTGAATAAGTATTACAGATGTAAACCAATTTTAATCTTCCTTTTCAGCTAGAATTTATTTATTCTAATCAGTCGCTTTCTTAGTTATGCTCCATAGACCGAATCATCCATAGTCAATAGGACATATACTAAAGTAGCAAACACTGATTAAAACTTCAAGTAGACAGCTAAATAGTCACTTAGGGTAAGATTGAGATTTGCTGATAATCTCAAGGGTCTCACATAGTAGAGAAGCATGGATCCATTCTCCTACTACCCTTATTGTAGCTATAGCACATGTGGTATGAATCACATGCTACGATGTTTTTCTCTTTGCCAAAAAGAGTGCATGTTGTTCTCAAATATTTAACATCGTACAGATTTCGATCTAGACATACCTAACGTCTAATCCGAATTCAACTTCTGAATTCCAATCTGGCTTTAAACAGGTTTAGTAAATGGTGGGTGCATTTACTTTGATCATTTCATAAATGATCTCATCTTGATACAAAATCAAGGCGACCTCAACTTATGAGTATGTCTCTCTTCACAACTACATAAGCTGTCTCATAAGTAATGGTCTTACCTCTATTTATACTCAACAAATAGAGACGATTGTCCATGTGAGTGGACCAATCTAAGCCTGCCAACATGCTCATCGAAACTTTTCCAAATGTAGCAAATACATTTACACTGAATAGATCATGACATTTCATTTATATAAATGTAACAAATACATTTACAATGTGTTACATTTTGCGTAGTCCCAAAGACTTCACATACTCATGAAATGACTCTTTAGTCAATGGCTTAGTAAAAGGATCTGCAAGCATTGCTCGGGTAGGGATGCACTCAAGAATTATCTTTTTCTTGTCAACAATATCCCTTACAAAATTGTATTTAATTTCTATATGCTTGCCTTTGCTGTGATATTTAGGATCCTTAGAAAAGGCTATAGCAGCTTGATTGTCACAATTTACTGTAACAGGGCTCCCACTGTCCTCAACAATCTTCAGATGCTTTAGGAACCTTCTCAACTAGACAGCTTCTTGTACAGCCGCTGCACAAGCCACATACTCAGCCTCCATTGTCAACAGTGCTACACAAGTCTGTTTCTTGCTGTTCCATGAAATGACACCTCCATTCAGCAAAAAAATATATCCAGATGTGGATTTTCTGTCGTCAAGGTCCCCTGCCCAATCTGCATCTACATAGCCCTTCAAGCTCAGCTTTGATCCTTGGAAGCAGAGACAATAATCTGCCGTCCCTTTGAGATATCTGAATATCCTTTTTACCTCATTCCAGTGTCTCGATCCTGGGTTTGACTGGAAACGACTAACTAAGGCAACAGCATAGCTTATATCAGGGCGAGTACACAACATAGTGTACATCAAACTACCAATGACACTAGCATATGGTCTTTTCTTCATCTCGGCTATCTCTTCAGGAGTCTTGGGAGACATACTTTTGCTCAAAACAACACCTTTCGCTGTAGGTGTTTGTTCAACGTTGCAATCAAACATATTGAAGTGTTGTAATATCTTAGTAATATAAGCTTCTTGGGACAAACCCAAAAGTCTTTTTGATCGATCACGAATGATCCGTACTCCTAAGATATACTCAGCTTCTCCCATGTCAATTATGTCAAATTGTGATGAAAGCCAAGACTTGACATCAATCACAACTTTTAAGTCACTTCCAGCTATTAGCATATCATCAACATATAATGATAAAATGGTCAACCTTCCTTTATCCTTTCTTAGGTAAACACAATGATCCTCATTGATCATTTCGAAACCATAAGATAAAATGACTTCATTGAATCTTATGTTCCATTGCCTTGACGCCTGCTTTAGCCCATACATAGACTTCTTAAGTCTACACACTTTATTCTTTTGGCCCTCAGCTATATAACTTTCCGGTTGTATCATATAAATTTCTTCGTCAAGATTACCATTAAGGAATGCCGTCTTTACATCCATTTGATGTAATTCTAAGTCATAATGTGCTACTATAGCTAGGATGACTCGTATTGACACAAACTTCACAACTGGGGAGAATGTCTCTTCAAAATCAATACCCTCCACTTGGGTATATCCTTTTGCAACCAAACGAGCTTTGTACCGATTAATCGACCCATCAGCTTTCCTCTTAATTTTGAGAATCCACTTATTCCCAATAGCCCTGCGGCTTGGAGGAAGATCGACTAAATCCCAAACTTGATTCTTTCTCATGGACTCCATTTCCTCATCCATTGCAACTTTCCATTTCTCCTTAACTGAGTATTTCAATGCTTCCTCAACCGTTCGAGGTTCTTCATCGTCAACTGGGAGAATCATTAATGCCTCATTTTCAATGTCAAACCTTTTCTGAGGAATAATCTTACGATTACTTCTTCGCAGATTTGACTGTTAAGAAACTAATTCACTTATAGGCAATTTACTCCCACTAGGTTGATTAGATTCAGGTATCCCCTGTGATTCCTGATTTGTTGATGGAGGAACAGTATCCTCCTCCTCTATTGCAAATAGAGGAGTTGATTTATCAACTTCACCTCTCGTTGGGAACTCAGTTTCGAGAAAAGTAGCATCTCTTGACTCAATTTCAGAGATGGTTCCATCTTGCTGCTCACCAATAAAGACATAACCCTTAGAGGTATCGGAATATCTTACAAAGATACACTTCTTACCTCTGGGTCCTAATTTTCCATATTTGTGAGTCTTGTCATGAATATAAGCAGCTGACCCCCATGGTCTCAGATTACTCAAATCTAATTTTCTGCCTGTCCAAAATTCATATGGAGTAGATGGAACAGATTTAGAAGGTAGCCGGTTAAGTATGTGGGTTGCAGCCAATAATGCATCTCCCCAATAGAAAATAGACAAATTAGCTTGAGCCATCATCGACCTAACCATTTCAAGAAGAGTTCTATTTCTTCTTTCAGCAACTCCATTTTGCTGTGGAGTTCCAGGGATAGTTAACTGTCTAATAATCCCTTTCTCATTACATATTGTCTTGAACTGATCAGACAAATATTCACCTACACGGTCAGTGCGTAAGGTTTTAACCTTACGTTCTAATTGATTCTCAAATTCGTTTAAATAACGATTAAAACAATCTAATGCTTCAGATTTGTGAGAAATCAAAAATACATGACCAAAATGCGTGAAGTCATCAATAAATGTAATGAAATATGAACTACCATTTCTAGCCTTCATGTTCATCGGACCACAAATATCCGAATGAATCAATTGCAATGGTGAATCAGCCCTAATAGTCTTACCAAACGGTTTCTTAGTTGCTTTTCCAGCAAGACAATGCTCACATATAGACAAGTCAACTTTAGCACGAGTGCCGAGCAGACCCTCTCTTGCTAATCTATTCATTCTTTCTTGTCCTATATGTCCCAATCTAGCATGCCAAAATTCATACAATAACCCAATTCAAGAAGACAATTCACAAAAACCAGATTCCATCGAATCTCAGGAGTATACAGGACATCATGCAGAAACAATGCACGCCCACCACGAAGGTTGAGTTTGCAAGTGTTAATTCCTTTGACTTCAATTTTTGCATTATTTCCCACATATATCCACTTATTGCCAGCTGGTACGCGACGGTACTCCACGTATGTAGCTCGATCACAAGCTACATGGTTCGTTGCTCTTGAATCTATAATCAACAAAGGATAAGAATCAGCTAACAACACCGAACTAGCAACATAAAGCTCATGAAAAGAAGACAAACATGGATTTACCTTTTTCGGCTCAGTACACTCCCGAGCAAAATGACCCTTCTTGCCACAGTTGTAGCAAGTTAGCTTGCCTTTAGGTTTCTTTCCATACTTCTTTCCTTTCTTCTTGATTGGGTCTTGCACAGTAGTAGCACCAGCTTCTTTTCCCTTTCCCTTTCCTTTCTTGAACCATTTTTTCTTATTCTTGGATCCAGAACCTTCAGCTACGAAAGCTTGCTCAGAAATCCTTGCGGATTTTATTCTCTCCGCCTCCAGTTCAATATGGCGTGAGACATCAGTGAAAGTCTTGATACTCTCACTGTGAGTAAGGTTCTGTTTCATTGTTTTCCAAGAATCAAGAAGGGAACAAATAACTGCTTGAACCTGTTGTTCGTCGGTCAACTCATGACCAGCAGTCTTAAGCTCCTGAATCATATTCCCCATTTCTCTCAGATGTTGGGTCATCGTCACATTCGGGCGCTTTTTACAACTGTCAAACTTGATTGTCAGTTGACGAAGCTTGCTTACACTAACTCCACTGTATTTCTCTCTCAGGGCAACCCAAACAGCATGAGCTGATGGTAGTGGCTCATACTCAAATACCAGGTTATCTACCATTGAACTAATCAATATCCCCTTTGCAGTGGAGTCCTTTTTCTTCCATGCCCTATAGGCATCTAGATCAAGTCTGTACTGTGCAGTTGAACCAACAGCAGGTTCTACCATGAAATGATTTACAGCCTCCAGAACTTCTTGTTCCTCAAGAACATATTGTATCTTGAGATGTCATATTTTATAGTTGTCCCCATACAATTTCTCTCCCTTGTTCAGTTCAGCTATGATGTTCTTAGTTGCCATGATCTATCATAAATAAGCATATTATTAATTAATTCAGTGTATAACATCTATACATAATTTTTGATTGACTCAATGTAAACTTGACTTGGTTTACAAAATCAAGTGATAACTACGTTTCCACTCATCATTCGTATAATCCAATTTAATTAACATTGATCAATTATATTACATACATCCCATTAAACGAACTAATCATTTGTCTTGAATATGAACTAATCATATAAATGAACTAATCATTGACAAGTCAGTTAACACATAACATAACTTTATTTAATAGGCTTAATAAGTTGGTACAACAAACAGAATTTAATGAACTAGATAAGTTGACATAATTCCCATAATAAAAAATATTATGGCAGTGGCTATCACTCTCTCGTTCATCTCTAATCGGCCAGTCTGATCAGGCTCGGGATCTTCCACAGATTCTATCGGATCTTCCTCAAATATTTCAGGATCTTTCTCGATCATTTCAATATCAGGATCTTCCTCAAATATTTCAGGATTTTCCCCAGGCATTTCAAGATCTTCCTCGAACATTTCGGGATCTTCCTCGAACATTTCAGGATCTTCCTCGAATATTTCAGGATCGCCCTCGAACATTTCGGGATCTTCCTCGAACATTTCAGGATCGTCCTCGAACATTTCAGGATCTTCCTCGAACATTTCAAGATCGTCCTCGAACATTTCGGGATCTTCTTCTGGGTCCTCCTCAAAATCTTCTAGATCCTCTGGAAACTCATGGCGAAGTAGTTGCTTACATAACTCATCATATGAAATGCGACATTCATGATGCCCCCATATCTGGTGTGCAACTTCTCTCGCACGCTTTGGCAATGAACGAATCAATGCTCCAATCCTATAGTCATCCAAGATTGAAAACTCTTCCTGCTCGAGTTTCCAAAATAGTCGATCTAATTTTCCTATATTTCCTTGGATCCCGAGAATGAGACTATAGTAAACTTCTTCTATCTGCTCCATTATCTCACGACTTCGCTCATAGCAACGAATCGTGGTGCATATCTCATGCGACATCTGGAATTGAAAAACGACATAGTCAGTACAAAACTGACAAAACCAATTTTTTTATTCAATTCACACATATGCATAAAAAGAAGCACACAAATAGATAAAAGCATATAAGTTTCCTTTACGTTTGTAGCTTCAATTTACTATACTACTAGACTGATCGATTTGTCTGTCTTACTCTTGTTGCTTCACTTAAGCCTATTTAAATTTGAGGTTCAACATAATGATCAAATTAGTCTGTTTAGTTCAGATTATTTGATCAAACTGGTTTGATTAAACCAACTAATGGTTTGAACCAAAACCGATTTGACCAACTTAATCTTTTTCAACCAAACTAGAATCTAATTTAAATAAATTGAACCAAATCTAAACAAATTATCGAATACAGCTTTTGGTTGGGCCTGTTTGCCTTCACTGGGGAGGTCAGCAGTTTGAACCTCCTTTGGGGAGCAATATTTTGCCGAGTCAGAATAGGTTTCGGCAGGTTTATTTTATTTATTTATTTATTTTTCTCCTTAAAATCACAAAACCTAATCGCAGCCGCCTCTCATTTCTCCGCGCAGCCTTCTTCCCCACACAGCCGACCCTTTTTTTTCTTTTCCGCCATCACCAATGCTATGCCCGCCTCCATCGACGCATCCAGCCGACGGCGATGGCTACCTTCCGTGTGTGATGCGATCGTCGGCCAGGGGATGAAAACGCCGAGAACTCAGTGGCGATTTCACCGATTTCATCCATCAACCAAACGAGGTGTTCATCGCAAATGAATTTAATTATAAAGGTAATTTTTTTTTCATGCTCTAACAATCGCTCTGATACCATTGTTGTTCTCTAAGCATGAGATCGAATTGAAAATTTTTTTTTGGACTTACAGTGATTTGAGATCTTCTTCTTGCTCTGGTTTCTTCTCGATTGCTTGCTGTCACGAGATCAATCACCGAGGACTAATCACAATCTGTCACAAACCAAATTCCTCTTGATCAATCCTCCTGTTCCTCTTCTTCGTGTCGCCTCCTGGATTGCATTTGGACGCCATCTTTATAGGGAGAAGGAGACGTTTTCATCTATCTCTGTCAATGGAGGTATTCAATGCTCTGGCCAGTAACGTCAACGATTCAAGATGAAGGCCATTAACACCAACGTTTCAAGATGAAGGCCAGTAATGCCTGTAATGCCAACAGCTTTTGTGGCCGGAGGAGGAGGAGCAGAGCCAGTTGTCACTTCCGTTGCCATCGTCATCTCCGTCGAAACAGCAGCAAGAGGTGCCTCCGATTTCACCTCCCTCGCTGTCGCAGCACGACCAACCGCTTCCGCTACCTTCTCCGGCGGAGAGAGACTTATCTCCTCTTCCGCCGCAACAGAACCAAACGCTGTCGTTACCTCCTCCGGCGGAAAGAGACTTGTCTCCTCTTCCGCCGCAACGGAACCAATTGCGTCCACTACCTCCTCCGGCGGAGATAGACTTCTCTTCTTTTTCGCCGCAACCTAACCAACCGCTTCGGGTACCTCGTCCGCCAGTGCAAGTTCTGTCTCTGGTTTTGTGCCCATTGCCGATACGATGTTATCGACCTCCTCTGCCTTCGCCTCAACAGCCGACCCAACGGCCGACTCCTTTTGTATATATGGCGCCGACACAGCAGAACCAGTTGCGCTATGTATGCTCCGAGTGCGGCAAAGCGTTCTCTTCGTACCAGGCCTTGGGAGGCCACAAAACCAAACACCGGAAGCAACTGCAGCCCGAAAACAGCGTCGCTACATCAGCCGCGTCATTCGTCACCAAACCAACACATCAGAACAAGCCTCACACTTGCTCTTTGTGCCCCAAGTCGTTCCCGACGGGGCAAGTGCTAGGCGGGCACATGAGAGCTCACTACGAGGGCAATAATCGACAAGTCACAGCCAAGAGCATATCGGTGGCAGCATCCCCGTCGTCTTCGCTGACGGAGTGGATTGCCACGAAGGGCCTGGGAATCGACCTCAACCAGCCGCTGAAGCCGGAAGCGGATTGGGCTACAGAAGAGGAAGCGGCCAGCTCTCAGCCGGCGACGGCGGCCACATTCCAACCTCATCGCTTCTTTAATTTCGGGAGTGTTTGGGAGAGCTTTTACTTCTTGAAAAGTGATTCTTGTAGTGATTATCTTGAAGTTAGTAAAAAGCTAAAGTAAGCAGTGTTTGAAAATAGAAGTCAAAAGCTGATACAAGATAAAGTTTGAGTGTTTGGGAGAATAATTGCTTCCAAGCTTAATTTTTAATTGAATGACAATAATATCCTTAAACTATATAAATTAATCATTTTTTAATTATTTAAATATAATTTCGATATTATCAATAATTTGTTCACGTAATTATTATTATATTTTAAATAGTGATATAATTATTATTATATTTTAAATATAGTATTAAAATTAATTTTTTTATAATTTGAATATTTGAAAAATATATAAAATTAATAAAAAAATATTATTTTTTATTAATAAAAAAATATTATTTTTTATTAATAAAAAATATTATTTTTTTATTAATTAAAATATATAAAATATAATAAAAAATATTATATATATAGCGGCAAGTGGCAATCAGGTAAAATGTTATATTATTTAAGGATATAAATATTATTTTTTAATGTTATATCAAAAATAAAAAAACAGAAGCAGGTAGAAGCATCAAATTCTTGCTTCTAACTTCTGAGCAAAAGTAACAGAAGCTAAAGCAGAATCCAACCTTCCCAAACACTCAAAAGTGATTCTGTATAGCCAGAATCTAAAAAGCAGGTAGTAGAAGCTCTCCCAAACACTCTCTTCATCTTTTAAGTCATTAATTAAGGCTCTCTTCCGCCAAAACATATTGATATGCATATTTAAATCTTTCTCTCTTTTTTTTAAAGAAAATATGAATATAAATATATGTTTTTTTATATAAATATATTTCTTTACAAATTTATTAACATAATTAAATTTAATAAATTAATTATTTTGAAAAGTTTAGGGGGCGTTTGGTTTGTATTTTCCAGTATGTTTTTCATTTTCATTTTGTGTAGAAAATGTGATTTTTTGAAAAACATGTTTAGTTTGCATTTTCCAACTTTGTTTTCGAGAAAAAAATATAATATTTTTTAGAAAATTGGAGAATAAAAAAAAATTATTTTCCAAAAAATTAAAAAATTTGATTTTTTAAAAAATAAAAAAAAATGACACAATAAAAATAGAAAATGACATTAATCAAATGCTCCTTTAGTAGTTCTCTCGGTTGTTGCGCCTTGGTTCCGTTGGATTGGAATTCAAGGAGAAGGATTAGTCTTGGCGATCCACAACTAACACGTATTAACTTAAATGAAAAAAATAAAATGAAAAGTGTTTTAACTGTATTTTTATTTTAATTAATCTTCATGTTATTCTATTTTTAGTCAAAAAAATGAATTAGTCAATAACTATATATATATATATATATATATATATATATATATATATATATATAGGGGTGAGCAAAAATTCAGAAAAATCGAATTAATCGAACTGAACCGACCGAATTTTGAAATTCGGTTCGGTTTTTGGTTAATTCGGTTCGATTTTCGGTTTTAAATTTTATAATTCGGTTAAACCGAATTAACCGAATAAGAATATTAATTTAATTATTTTTAATTAAAAATAAAATTAAATAAAATCTTTTTTTATTAAAATCGAATAAAATTTTAAAATTTCGGGTAAATCGGTTAATCCGGTTAAAAACCGAATTAACCGATATTTTATCGGTTCGATTTTTATTAAGAAAATCGGTCAGTTCGGTTATTTTGAAAAATATCGGTTTATTCGATTTTCGATCTATTCGGTTCGGTTTGATTCGCTTTTAACCAAATACTCACCCCTATATATATATAGAGAGAGAGAGATAGATGATTTTGTGTCATACACCTCATGAGCTACCGTAAGCGACGCACTCGCTTGGCACTGCTAGCTTGAGTTTGCAATAATAAAACATTCCTGGCGTTCTCTCCCCAAAGCTCGAATTTTTAGTATTAAAACAAAATTTTTTGTTCTCGCCCCTTTCGTGCTCCATTAAAAACCCCAAATCCTCACTCGTCTTTCTCAAATCTAAAATTTCCCTCGCTCTCGTGTCTTCCCTCTCGCTCATAATCCTCTTCTGTTCGTCAGCCTTTCTCCTTCCTTCTCTAGTGTCTTCCATCGCTCTTGATCCTTCACCGACGTCTTCTGTCTCTCTCGTTCCCACCCCTCTATTCTCAATTGTAAGACCTTCAGTCCTACCTTGAGAATATTTTATTAGGGTTTAGGTGTCAGATGTGCAAAGAATATTTTATTAGGGTTTAGGTGTCAGATGTGCAAAGAATATTTTATTAGGGTTTAGGTGTCAGATGTGCAAAGAATATTTTATTAGGGTTTAGGTGCCAGATGTGTAGATGTTAAAATGTACAAGCTCTACTCCAAAATAACTACTACAATGGTTAGTAGCCGTTCAACAGTATCTGTGCTAGAGAATGAAGTTATCAAAGAATAAAAAAGTAATTCTACTGATATACATTGTAGCAGCTACCTTAAAGTAGTTGCTACAACGTTAAACTCATTGGACTACTGCTTATATACGTTATACCAGGTACCTCAAAGTAATTGCTATAACATCAAACTCATTGGACTAACTCGTTGTAGTTGTTAACGGAATATAGCTGCTACAACGTCAAACTTGTATTGTAGTAGTTACGGAACTGTAATTGCTACAATTTAAAAACTTACTTTACTCAATAGTATTTGCTACACATGTTTCTCCAATACAATTAGAGGCGCTTTCATGGCTTAAATTATTTTTTAAAAAAGGATTTGAGGCGTCGTCAATTGCATGGAAGATGCCTCGAGTTCGACATGCATAGGTCCGTGACATGCGGTCTACAGTATAAAAAAAATCCTCTATATATATATATATAATCTTATTTTTTTTAATGTTTTTTGCTTGAAACTGTAACTCAATCTTGAAACCCTAAATGATATACTTATACTCGTGAGGCAAAAAAATAATCAAAAAATTTTATAAAAAAACTCAAATGCACCGTCGCGTCTGACTCGAGGCGCCTCCAGTGCATTGGAGGCGCTATACGTCTATTTTTTGTTTATTTTTTTAACCTTTCGGTTATGACAATAAGATTTTTTCGTTAGAGTTTAGAAGTTAATTATAGTATTAAGGTATGTTTAAAGTATGCATAGAGTGTGTAGCATAAGGTATGTAAGTTATGTTTACATTATACACTAGGGATGATAATGGATTGAGTTCAGATCGGATTTTATATCCGTCGTACTCATACCCATTGAGTATCGAATATTCATCTTCATACACATACTCATTAAAGGATCCGATATCTTCTATACTATTTTTTTTATTTCTAGTCAACTATTATCATTCAAAAAAAATATTAGAATTAACATCACATTATAAAATATATATAATTAAAAAAATAGTTTAAACATCTATATAACCAACTTTTGACATAAAAAAAATTAGTGGATTTAGGAAAAGATAATTTTCTTTAATATATATACATATTATTTAATTGGATATTTGGGTCGGATATCGGGTCTTGGTAGTCCCTCTATATCTTCCTTCATTCAAGTCGAATATCAGATCTTTCATCAGATTCGAAGGAAATTGTCATCCCTATTCTACACTCGGTGCACACTTCAAACATTTTTTTGGGTTGAAAATTTTGAGGCGCCCTAAGTCAGGGGAAGAACGGGTGCGAAACAAAAGGTCTGCAACACACACACACACACATATATATACTGTAGACGAGTCACTATAAACTCGTCCATGACATAGTGCATTTTTTTTGGTCGATTTTTTTAAAGTTTTTGGTCATATAAATAAAATTTTGCCTTTAGAATTTACGACTTAAGCGGCTATAGTATTAAGCACAAAAAATTTTCAATTCGAAAAAATATTTGAGGTTTACACAAGGTATGCATGGTAAGGTCTTTAGGGTATATGTATATAGTTGTTGCGGAACGCTACATCCCATAGTGATCCAAGCATTCGTATTCAATTTTTTTTTAAAAAAATCAATATTTCCTTAAACTTTAAATACATATAATACACCCGTGAACATCTAAAATTTTTTAGTGTTAAAACTTTTTTTAGCTTGAACGCTATAACCCAACCCCTAAACCCAAGTAAAATTTAATTAGTTTAACCTCGGATCTAAAATAAATAAACAAAAAAAATAAAAAAAATGTTATTAGGCGCCTAAATATATACCCCGTGAGCACATAATTTTTTTTTTGTTTTAATTTTTTTTAGCTTAAATACTATAACCTAAACTTTAAACCCTAAAGGCAAAATCTAATTGACTTAACCCCAGAGCTAAAAAAAACTTAACAAAAAAAAATACCATTTAATGAATCCAAGCGCTTGGATTTTGTGTCGCGCATGGGTTTGTAGTGGATGGTCCGCAATATATATATATATATATATATATATATATATATATAGAGAGAGAGAGAGAGAGAGAGAGAGAGAGAGAGAGAGAGAGAAATGATTTCCTGTCTGACACTTCATGAGCTACCGTGAGCGACGCACTCACTTGGCACTGCCAACTTGAGTTTGCAGTAATAAAACATTTCTGGCGTTCTCTCCCCAAAGATCGAATTTTTAGTATTAAAACAAATATTTTTTGCTCTCTCCCCTTCCGTGCTCCATTAAAAATCCAAAATCTTTACTCGTCTTTCCCAAATCTAAAATTTCCCTCGCTCTCGTGTCTTCCCTCTCTCACAATCCTCTTCTATCTGTTAGCCTTTCTCCTTCCTTTTCTAGCGTCTTCCATCGCTCTCGATCCTTCACCGACGTCTTCTCTCTCTCTCGTTCCCGCCCCTCTATTCTCAATCATAAGACCTTCAATCCTACCTTGCGAATATTTTATTAGGGTTTAGGTGCTAGATGTATAAATGTTAAAATGTACAAGCCCTACTCCAAAGTAACTACTACAATGGTTAGTAGCCGTTCAACAATATTTGTGCTAGAGAATGAAGTTATCGAAGAATGAAAAAGTAATTCTATTGCTATACATTGTAACAGCTACCTCAAAGTAGCTGCTATAACTTCAAACTCATTGGACTACTGCTTATATACGTTATAGCAGGTACCTCAAAGTAATTGCTACAATGTCAAACTCATTGGACTAGCTCCTTGTAGCTGTTGCCGGAATATAGCTGCTACAACATCAAACTTGTATTGTAATAGTTACAGAACTGTAGTTGCTACAATGTAAAAACTGACTTTACTCAAAAGTATTTGCTACATATGTTTCTCTTTTTGTACAATAATTTTTATTAGTAACCCCTTTCTTTTTTGATAAAATATAAATTTTATGGTTACATCATTTGCAGGAAACTAGGCATACATCATTTCCCACATTTCATTCGACGAAAAATTCCAAATTTTAAGTTGTAATTCCCTCTAATCCAAATCTATATTTTATAGGTAATTCAGTGATTCTAAATGATGTATTTAATCTAGGGGAAAACATATGCTATCTTTATTGGGCATCAAGCAGGTGTTTTTGACACGTGGATAGAAGCATCTAGACAAGTTAAACGTTTTAAGGGTGTGATACAAGAGTAAAGAGGAGGCTAAAATGGTTTTTGAAGCACACTTTGAAGAAAATCTATCACCTACCTCCTTCACATTGAGGGGAAAAAAAGTTCCTGTGCAGCTTCAAATATAGTATTAAGTTCAAACTCAAAGAAAAAGTATCGAAGCCTGAAAAAATCAAAAAAGTGAAAGATTCATTGGAAGAGATAAAAATTACAATTAAATTCTCTACAAATTAGGGATAAAGAATAGCTATGCTATTTAAAGTATATGTCTCGTTAGATTCTCTTCTGACTAAAAAAGTTAAGCATCTTAAGCATATTTTTTGGGCGCAATTAAATACTACTAATTCAAGTTATTGTGTTTATAAGTCTTATTGTCATTGTTTATATTCTAGAATTCGAGTTCAATACATTTTACTTGTTGAGGAGCTACAACATGAAATAAAAAATGTAGGATCAATGTTGGACGATAGAAGGGGGGGGTGAATATCGACTTGAACGTTTTGTCGGAATCTCATCGTTCGAAGTTAGTATGCAGCGGAAATATAAAATAAAATAAAAAGAAAGACAGCAGAAAAACTCGCGGGATTTACTTGTTTCCCAACCCCCAGGGTCAGTACATCCAAGGCCTAAGTGCTTAGCGTGAGTCCACTAGTGGTCTCTTTTTCAGACTTTCTGGAAGCGGAAAAACCCATCTTACAGTTTAAAAAGAAAGAACAAATAGAAACAATAATTCCAACTTGTAATTAAAATCAAACCAAACAAACTCGACGATCACGACTGGTTTGGAACTCCGAAGCGTCGCACACTTCCTCCGGGAGTCTCCTCGGTCGTAGAGCTTCGCTTTGAGCGCTTTTTCTTTGCACAGAATGCCTTAGAAGATGAGAAATTTGAATAATTGAATTGAGGGGTCGAACCTTTTTATATACTGCATTCTCGGACGCCTCAAAGCTCTTGGGCGCCTGCCACGTGTGGTCAAAATCTGATCCGCAGCAGCAAATCTCGCGCAAGATAAGATCTGCCTTCCCAGGCATCTAGCACCCTCCCAGGCACCTAGGAAGCCTCAGGCGCCTGGTTTACCAGGTGCTTGGGAAGGCCTAGCCTCAACCAGGGCACCCAACTTACTGGGCGCCTGATTCATTCAGGCGCCCAGGAAGCCTTCTTCCTAGGTCCATTTTTTCTTGCATTTGTTCTCCTATCTTGCCTCCAACTCCAGGTACTGATAACTATCATTTTGTTACTCTAATTAGGCTCTTAAATTCATGTTTTGATCCCTTTTCATATGCTTAAGTTTGCATTTACATTAGGTTTCATGAAATCTTTCTATTTTGTCTTTGGATATAATTCTTTCTATATTTGAGATATTTTGGTATTAATTTTGAATCTAATTTTATAGGCTTCAATTGACTATGGACCTAGATCAGTTTGGACCAGACTTGAGCTCCTACTTGGCTTTGATCAAGGGGATCAATAGGTGGATCAATGTGAGCTGTCCGATCAAGAAACGGCTAGATCTGAGCCATCCATCATCTGCTGACCAATCAGAGCTCAAGTTAGAGTTAATCTAGACCACAGATCAAGATCTGAAGATTTGGTCCCAATCAGAGGTCATCCAGCCGTTGGATCGAGCTTAAGAGGAGCCGAAATCGCCCATTCAAAGATCAGAGCGATCTGAGCCATCCGTTGCAGATCTGAATGATTCGAGCTGAGGAGGAGTAGATCATGACCCTTGATCAAGATCTAGAAGGTTTGGTTCAGATATGAAGATATCCAACCGTTGGATGACACGGAAAGGATCTCAGCCGTTCAAATTCAAATGCAATTAGTTAAAACAGAAACTCCCTCTTCCGCTCGTCGTCATCGCCAGATCGTGTCTGAGTTTTCTTCCATTCATTTTTGTTCTTCAATTCCAATCGCACGCGACCACCCAGATCAAGCTCTTCGTCAGATTTCAATTCGTCAAGATCAGTTTCGTGAGGGGCTCGCAATCGTTTCATCTCTGGAAGCTCTGGCGAGGGTTTCACCGTGAACTCGCATCATCCAATCAATCTTCGTTCAATTCCATTTCTCCAGCAATCGGGCCAAGTCAGAGGGGTTCTCTGGGTTGGTATGAGGGTTCCTGAGCTACCACTTGCCATTCCAATCATCAAGGAAAAAAGGATCGGAGGAAGTTTCAGATTTCGCAATCAAAGCTACGCAACTGATCAAGGAGTTGATTTCTGTTCGAATCTCGAGCGAGGGGGTTCCGAGCTCGATCCTTGTGTGACAGCAAGGAGAAAATCTTGGTGAAGAACTGATAAGTACCATTTTGTTGACTATTTTAATTGCTAAAATCCATGTTTGACCTATGATTTTATTGTTTAATTGTGATTTTACCCTAGGTTTTAGGATTTCCTCTTATTTTGGACTTAATTGCAAAATTACATATTTTTGGGTTATTTGGCCACTAATTTTCTGATATATTTTTGTAGGCATGAAAGGATCGTGGACCTAGGGCATACTGGGTCAAACTCGAGTCGGATGTGAACCGGATCGAATTATCAAGCTTACAATTAATCCGGGCCGTCCGATTCAAGAGCGGCTAGATCTGAGCCATCCGGGATGATCTGAAGCAATCCGAGCTAGGGTTGATCAAGCTCTATGATCAAGATCTGAAGGTTTCATTCCAATCAGAGCTCAATCAACCGTTGGATCAAGCAAGGAGGGCTCTAGAGCGTCCAATCACAGATAGAGTTGATCTGAACCATCCGTTGCATATCTGGAGGATCCGAGCTACCACAAGGAAGATCCTGACCCCAGATCATCATCATAAAAGTTTGGCTCAAATCAGATCAAGATCTGCCGTTGGATCTTCTCAAATCAATCTGAGTCGTCCATTGGTTATTATTTAAGGAAATTTCGCCCGCAGTCTTCTCTGTCGCGTCTTCTTCGCCGCAAACTTTTCCTTCAGCTGTTCTTAGCATTTTTCAGCAATTTCTTCATCTAAAGGGGCGCGACCCCTCATTTCTTGCTTAGATTGAATTCTAGGTCATTGGGAAGACTTCTCGGTGAATTTCCAGCTCTCAATTGCCCAAGAACAGAGCTTTTGTGAGGTCTCCGGAGCTCTGCCGTTTGGTTTCGTCAACATTGGCTGCGCATCAATTAATCATCCTAAGTAGTTCAGAGGGGTTCCCTGGAGTGCTCGGATCAATTCCAATCCATCATCGCAGCTGAGTTGAAGGAATTGGATGGGTTTCGGATTTGAGCAGATGTGAGCTGATTTTGAATCGCAGATGCCATTTTCCATCGACTTGCTGAGCTTGCGGGTTCGAAGCTCACACTTGCGTGACGAACAAGGAGGATTCGAGCTTAGGGAAGATTGAGGAGTAGTTTAACTCGTTTAAATTCATGTTTCGTAGTTGTAGTTTCATTTCTGAAACGTTTCGTTACTGAATTTTCTGTTTCATTAGCTGTAATTTCGTTTCTTGGTTGTTTTGCTTAAGTTAGAGTTATTTTCTGCAAGTAAATTAGATAGGCAACTGGTGTAGTGATAGATTTCGTTTAATTTCAGTTTATTTCTTGTTTTTAGGTTGCGTATCAGCTTGTTAGGTTGCGTATCAGTTCAGTTTTGTTGTGCCCAGCTTATTGATTTCTTTCTTTTGAGTTTCTGGATTGTTTATTAAGCTAGCTCTAGCTTTAACTTCTGAATTACATTTAGTTTGTTTCCTTTACAAAGTTTTTGAATGTAATTTCTGCATGTGGTTTCATCAGATGTGTATCAGTTTTATCCCTGAAAATTAAGCTTCATTTCTGCTATTCAGTTTTCTGTACAAGTTTGAACAAACTTTCTGAAATAGGGATTAGTGGGCATTAGTTCTCTAAGATTAGTTTGAGAATTGGAGGTGAATCTGTAATCTGAATTGTGAGTTATAGCACTTGGGTTCCCTCAGATTTTTGCAGCTGAATCGATATTTCTGCACTAGAAAGGAATTGTTGCATTTTACCTTTGTTTCCTGCATCTTTTGAATTCAGATTTTCTTTCAGCTGTCTCTGGAATTCTCGGCTACAATTTCTGAAGTTCACAATTGATCTTTGCTTGGCATCCAAGTAGGTTTCTGAAAGTTTGTATGTGATCCCTGCATTTCTGAAATTCTGCAATCAAACTGCTGCAGTCAATTTCTGCAGTTTTTCCCTTCAGTTCTGTAATGTTTTTGAATCCATTAGCCATTCAGAATTGCTAGGTTACAGCTCAAGCATTTAGTTTCAGCTAATGGCACATGAGTTATCCTCTTTGTATCAAGATTGCATCCATTTTTCCACCTTGTATCAAACTGAGTTTCATTTGGACTGTCTTGAGTTTGATTTTTGTTGTTTCATTGGTTGGCACTTGCTCTGCATTTTGAATCAAAGTCAGCTTCCAAAAATTGCTTAAGGGTTTAGATGGGTAAGTGATCCTTTATCCTTTGCATTGTGTTTTTGATTCCGAATTTCAACCCAAAGACCCAATATTTATTTGAAACCCGAAATTCACAAACGACACATAAATACAAGCGCGAATCAAATTATATCAACTAGTCCCCGAGAAAAATACGACCTGTGGCCCCTATATTACATTTTCATACTTTTGATTGTAAAAAGGGTTTCTAGTTATTCATTCATGTATAAATTCTAAATCTGATGAGCCCACACTTTCGTGACAA
>JAGFNQ010005910.1:45959-129998 GCA_024364735.1 Boesenbergia rotunda
TAGGTTAAGTTTAGAATTGCAATTTCCTAGTTTAAGTTTGCTTAGTTAAGCTTGTTTCGTTCCAACTACATTCTCAATCTTATTTGCAAAACAAAACCCCTATTCTAATTTTAAAACCCAAATCATTTGACGATAAATAATTTCAAGCTTGATTCAAACACTCACAACTAGTCATTGGAAAAATACGACCTGAGGCCCCTATTCTACATTTAATCTTGCTAGCCAAGGGTTTTCAATTTATAAATATCTAAATTTGAGGCTCATCCATGACACCTGTTTTGTGGCCTTTCAGGTACCTACAAGATAACAAACACAAGACAAACATATAAATAATCTTAATTTATTGGTTTTGATTTTAGATTTCACTTGAAACCCTAGGTCGAACCGACGCCTAATGTACCATTTCCCGGAGAACGCGTCCTTACCTACTCCACCCTAGAGAAGTTATCTTTTGCCAACCGGGACCTCCGGTTGGACTTTCGCTCAGCCTCCGAGAACCTGGATCTCGAGACATTCGACCTCGACCCATCTCTACTTCTGTCCGATCCCCGCTTAGCTAAGTCATTTGCCCGATCCTCGACCAAGACTTCGTGCTCAGCCTCCGAGACTCTTGGATCTCGAGACGTCCGACCTCGACCCGTCTTTACTTCTGTTCGTAGTCCTCGCTCAGCTAAGACTCCGTTGCCCGATCCCCGACCAGGACTTTGTGCTCAGTCCCCCGGACCAAGACTTCGTGCCTAGCTTCACTCACCAGGACTTCGTCCACCTAGCTTTACTCACTAGGATCCAACTTCACTCACCAGGATTTCCTTCACCTAGCTTCACTTACTAGGATTTCTTCCACCTAGCTTCACTCACTGGGACCCAG
The DNA here is from genome assembly GCA_024364735.1 of Boesenbergia rotunda. Taxonomy (NCBI): domain Eukaryota; kingdom Viridiplantae; phylum Streptophyta; class Magnoliopsida; order Zingiberales; family Zingiberaceae; genus Boesenbergia; species Boesenbergia rotunda. The sequence continues at coordinate 46,828 of JAGFNQ010005910.1, forward strand.
CTTCACTCACTAGGATTTGTTGGTGCAGAATGCACCTAAGTCAAACCTGTGTTTTGATAATGGCAACATAGGTCAAAAGTTAAGTCTTTCTTGTTTTCTAACAAGTTAATCAAGTGTGCAGGAAAAGCCCTAGCAAAGGATAGCTAAGCAACTGGTGAAGGACTGCCAGTGGCAAAGCCCTAGCGAAGGACTGCTAGGCAACTGGCGAAGGACTGCCAGTAGAAAAGACCTAGTGAAGGACTGCTAGGCAACTGGCGAAGGACAGCCAGTATCCAAGCCCTAGCGAAGGACTGCTAGGCAACTGGCAAAGGACTGCCAGCATCAAAGCCCTAGCAAAGGAATGCTAGGCACCGGGCGAAGGACAGCTCGGCATCCAAGCCCTGACAAAGGACCGTCAGGAAAAAGTCTAACCAAAGGAGCGGTTGGCATCAGGTAAACTCTCAACAGAAAATTTACCGATATTCACCCCCCCTCTATCGGTTTTCACGATCCAACAAGTGGTATCAGAGCGGGGAAGTTCAAACCTGGTGCAACCACCAGTTTGAAATTTTTTTTCGGATTTTATTTTTCCTTTTTTTTCTTTTCTTTCTCTTACGAATTTTTCGTTAAACATTTCATTCGATTTTTTTCTTGTTAAGCAAGGTTGGTGCAACACCCCTTGTTATTCATTTTATCCAGCACTGCTAATCCAAGACCTAGTCTTGGAAAATCCTTTAAGTTTTCTGTTTCAGACCAAATGGCCATGCAAGAGGGATTCAGCACCGCAAGACCTCCACTCTTCAGTGGAGAAGACTTTTCCTACTGGAAAAGCCGCATGGAGGTCCACCTGAAAACTCAGGTGGACATGTGGATCATTATCCAGTCCGGTCTGGAGATCCCCCGAAATGCTGATGGACTCCCTCAGAACTACTCCGAATGGGATAACTCCCTAAAACGCAAGATAGAAGCCGACGCAAAAGCTACTCAGACTCTTCAATGCGGATTGACGAAAGAGGAGTTGAACCGCGTGGGCCCTTTCAACAGTGCAAAGGAGCTGTGGACAAAACTGATCGAGCTACACGAAGGGACTTCAGATACTCGGATCAGCAAGAGGGATCTGCTACTAAACAAACTCTACACCATCAAGATGGCAGACAACGAAACAGCAGCCCAACTCCACGCACGAATCCAAGAGGTAATGAACGGTCTTCACACAATAGGTCACAAGGTCGAAAACCGTGACCTAATAAGGTATGCCCTAAACGCTTTCCCTAGAAGTACCTTGTGGGCATCTATGGTAGATGCGTACAAGGTCTCTAGAGATCTTTCTAAAATAAAATTAGATGAATTGTTTTCCGAACTAGAACTGCACGAACAAACTAACACCAATATGGTCGAGAAAAGTATTGCTTTCGTTGCAGGTAAAACAGGAAGGACTACGAAGAAGAAGCCTGAGCCCGAAACTGAGTCTAACTCTGACTCAGACTCAGAAGAAGATGGAGATCAAACTAAGCTGGTCCGGCTCGCTCGAAGCTACTACAAGGAGCTGAAGAGTCGAACCAACAAACGGAAAACCGGCCAAAGAAAGGATGAACCAACTGAATCCGAAAACAAGCCCAATGTGACCTGCTATGAATGCAAGAAAAAGGGCCACTACAAGTCAGAATGTCCAAATCTAAAGGAGTCCAAGAAAACAAGACGGAAGAAGGCGCTCCAAGCAACATGGGACGAATCGTCCTCAGAAGAGGAAGGAGAGGTACCCCAGTCCAATCTCCTAGCTCTGACCGCCTCAGATAAAGTCGAGACAGAGTCAGAACAAGAGGACGGCGAGCTGACCTTCACAGAAGACGGAGAAATTAAGGTAACAGGTTTTAATAGATCGTAATTAAGTGATTTAATTTCTTTTCTTTCTCGAGATTTGGCCAAAGCCAAACTCCGAGTCGAATCCCTCCGACAGGAAGTAAAACTCCTGAAAGAGGGAGCTGAATCTAAACCCTTAACTGAGAAGGTTCAGGAAGGAACTCCTGCTCAAGTTGAAAAACTTGAAAAGGAAAACTCCTCCCTGAAAACTCAGATTAAGGATCTTAGATCAGCATTAGAACGGTTTACATCTGGTTCCAAGGGTCTTGACATGATCCTTGGAAAACAGAAATCAGTTCTAAATCGATCCGGATTGGGCTATAGAACCAAATCTCGGCAAAGATCATACTTTGCTGTACTGAATCAGTCCAGAGGCAAAATTCAGGCATGGGTACCTAAACTATGCCTGAACAAACCGACTGGATCAAATCAGTATTGGATCCCCAAGGACAAGATTCACATCTTGCCTAACCATCACCGTGGCTTTAGTCCAGGGGGAGCCAAACTGAAAACAATATTCATTATTAGATAAATAATGTTAATTCTTGATTGCAATTGCTTGTTTGATTGTATATTTTAAATTCCTGCAATTTACCATGCTTAGATTTAGAAATGGTTAGTTAAGGACTGAACAAACTTAACTGAAACTTGACAACATAGTATTGGGTGGAGGTGAGATGATAATACGTTGGGGAAACCAATTCTAATAAGATCAAGTTCACTTGGTCTCTTTAGACTGGCGGAACTAGCCGAAGCTACCGATCCAAAACCCAAACTAGTTAGACCAGAAATTTTTCAAAGAATAATTTTGAAAATGAAACTTCATTAAAAGGCTGTGTCAAGGAAAGGGTGGATGATCCCATAAGGCTTCGGCCAAAGAAGGCCTAGTGCCTCGCCAAGACCTAGAAGCCAATTTTTGAAATTCAAATTCAAATTAATTTTTGTCAAATTCGAATCTAACACAAAATTTCAGTTATTTGTAGATTTAAACTTCTGTCAAAATTAATTGGTTTCAAAATTAATCAAGTTTTTAAAATTTGATTATTTTCAAAATTAATCAATCTTTTCAAAACAACTTTTAATCATCAAAACCTGTCTCACGAAAACCATAAGGTTAACGTGATTGAAAATCCTAGACTAGGTGAGACAGCAGGATTAAGACTAAAATTGAAATTCATTTATCTATATGATGAGATATTCTTATATCTGTCAAAGTCATGGTCAAAACATGATTAATACAGTCAAATCATGGTCAAAGCAGTCAAACTACAGTCAAACCATGGTCAAAACAGTCAAACTAGAGCCAAAACAGTCAAAACAATTCCAACCATGGTCGAACCAATTAAACCATGGTCAAGATAATGACAAGACAAAAGTTTGTCTTTACCAACCCTATTCAGGGCGCCCGGAACCACGCGGGCGCCCCCCCTTTCTTTTTCGTTCCCCGAGCCCAAAAAGCTGATTTTTACTTTTGACTAGGGCACCCGGAACCACGCGGGCGCCCCCATCAAGTCGAACGCAGCAAAAGCTGCAAAGCCCTCTGTTGAGGGCGCCCGGGCTGTCCCGGGCGCCCCCAACAGTCAAAAGCAACAGCCTTTGGCAGCAGCTGCTGACCCGGGCGCCCGGAAGTTCCCGGGCGCCCCCATGGGTTTTGCCTATAAAAGGCACCCGAAGCTCCTTCATTCTCCACACCAAAAATCAATCTTCTTCCCCACTTCTTACTCCTCAAGAAGACCTTGCAAGTCCTCTTCCTCAATCATGCCTCCCCGAGCCGTCCGGTATGATTATTATTGTTATTGCATTTAAATTTATTTTCTTATGCAATATCCTTATTTTTTCTTTAATTTCCTCAACTAAGAAGATGCCGACCGAACCCGGCCAACCCCGGTGCCCAACCTAGTCCCGACCCTAGATTCCCTAATCTAGAGTTATGTAATAGGTTCGCATAAACCATCTACAAGCCTATTAAAATGAGTTATCTCAATAGGCACTTTTTTACTCAATCATGCCCTGTCGCCATGAACATCATCAACTTCTATCAATTGGACAATCTTGTCTTCTGCACTCATACAATTAATGAAACCTTATGTGCAGAATTTTACAACAACATAATTAGACAAGATAATCTAATGTTTCACACTACTGTCCAAGGGATCCCTCTGACCATTACTCCTACTTTATTGAACCGATTCCTAGGACTGCGACCCTCTCAGTCCACATTCTGCTGTTATCCTCCTAGGAACCCCCCATTTGATCCTCCCTACTCAGAGATTACCCTAGATACCATTCACTCCTATTTCTATAGGGCAGACCTCCCTGCAAATAGACGCTTCCTAGCTGTTGAACTTCAGGCCCAGAACTATGCCTTATATAGAGTTCTGGTCCGCTGTATCTTACCACTCTCCACCAGAGACCTTGGGACTATGCGACCCTTTCATGCCTTTCTACTTTATGCCTTAGTCCACCACCTTGACCTAGATATTGGACTCCATATGTTTCATACCATTCTGCATGCGTCTAGAGTCAAGACCCAGGGACGTGTACGCACTCCATATTGCCACATCATCACATCCCTCCTTCATCACCACGGTCGCGACATTACCGTTGGTGAAATTACCGCTATGACTGACTTTGACAAAATAGGATTTAGGAACTTTTCATTAGCTGGTCTAGAGGTGTCGGCCACCGGGGTTCTTAGTTGGAGACGACAGCAGGCCGGAGCACCTGTCGACACAGACGAGGAGGTCGAAGTCGACATTGGAGACGTAGCTGCAGCAGCTCGAGCACACATCGACGAGCCCGCTCCACCGACACTCTACGAGAGAGTGACCCGTATGGAAACACAGATCCAAAGCCTTCGAGAGGAAATTGAAGCCAATCATGCCGAAGACTTGGAGACAAATCGGGGCTACTACACTGAGTATATGAGAGCCCTTAGAGCTGAGCGGGAGGCCAGAGATGCACAGTATCTAGAGATGATGGCACGATTTGATGCATGGCAGCCTGGCCCGTCCGATCATCCCGGTCCTTCGTCTTAGATTTACTTATCATTGTACCTAGTTGACTATCCCTACTCAGTAGGGTTGACTTGAGTTTGACTGTTTGACTGTATTTGAACCATGACTACCTGCCTTATTTTTCTGTTGACCAGGTTATGAATACTTGTTCTCCTTTCAGTTAGGATTGTGCTCTGGAGAATAGACTAATTTTTTTTCTGGATTTTAAATTTTTTTTTCTAAAAATAGAATTTGAAAAACTGCTTTACTTAATTTCAAAATTAGTTTTCATTTTACTTAGTTTTGTTGCAAAACTACCCCCTTCAAAAACTAGGATTTTTTCGAAAATGAACTTAGCCTAGGCCCTAACCCTAGAACTGCATGCACCTATAGACTTAGAAGCCAACATCTCACAAGCACCTTAGGGTACTTTTGATTGATAACCTAGAAAGGGTTGAGATGCTTAGGCCTTTGCCTTAATTCAAGATGCTTTAAGTCAGTGCATCTGCAGTAATTGGGGCACTAAATACAACTTATACAGCAATCAAGTTAAGTGTCAAGTTTAGAAAATCTAACTTGAACAAAAACACTTAACTTGACTAACCCTAGCAAAAACTACTATTTATAACAGTTAGTAAGTAGCTAATTGGGTTAGACAGATCCCTACAGAGAAAATTGGTTGATTTAGTTAAGTCTAATTATGATTTGGTTCAGTACAGCAAACTCTTATTTATTTCCTTTATCCATGCTATTTTTATTTGTTTTGATATATGGCAAAGGGGGAGAGATAGAAAAAAAAGTTTCAAAATTTCAAAATTTAATTTTCTTTACTCTATCCTTGATTCAAAAAGTCTTTCAAAATTTTTACTTATTCAAAATCTTTTTGAAAAGTACTAAAGTTTTCAAAACTTGCCTAAAGTACTCTAGTTTCAAATTTTCTTAAAAGCTTTTGAAATATTGCTAAGTACTCTAGCTGCAAGATTGTTACTCAAGCTTTCAAAAATTCTCCTAAAGCACTCTAGCTTTTCAAAAGGTGCTTACTTAAGCTTGTCAAAATTTTCTTTACTCTAAAGCTTAAGTTTTTCAAAACTGTATTAACTGAAATTCTTACTTAAGCTAACATTTTAAAAAAAAGGTTTTCAAGTACAAATAATTTTTTTTAAACCCCACGAATTTTTGAAAAATCTAGGGGGAGATTCCTTCTAGGGGGAGGGAACAAAACATTTTCAATGTTTTGCTTAAACTTAACTTTTTGAACTAGGGTTGCCATAAATCAAAAAGGGGGAGATTGTTGGTGCAGAATGCACCTAAGTCAAACCTGTGTTTTGATAATGGCAACATAGGTCAAAAGTTAAGTCTTTCTTGTTTTCTAACAAGTTAATCAAGTGTGCAGGAAAGCCCTAGCAAAGGACAGCTAAGCAACTGGCGAAGGACTGCTAGTGGCAAAGCCCTAGCGAAGGACTGCTAGGCAACTGGCGAAGGACTGCTAGGCAACTGGCGAAGGACAGCCAGTATCCAAGCCCTAGCGAAGGACTGCTAGGCAACTGGCAAAGGACTGCCAGCATCAAAGCCCTAGCAAAGGAATGCTAGGCACCGGGCGAAGGACAGCTCGGCATCCAAGCCCTAACAAAGGACTGTCAGGCAAAAGTCCAACCAAAGGAGCGGTTGGCATCAGGTAAACTCTCCCGAGAGTAGTAGGTGAGGACGCGTTCCCCGTCGAGGGAACAGTAGGCGTCGGTTCGACCTAGGACTCCATTTTGGAGACCAAAGTCAGAACCAAGACAGCTAAGGCTGTATAAACAAATATTCTATTGATTTATTGTGTTTTGGACTAACCCTGGATGCAAGACCAAAGGAAGAAGTGTCTGCAGCTCAGATAGCCTCAAAGGAGTGAGGTGGTAGCTGAGTAGGGCGACCGGAGTGTCCCGGGCGCCCCCAAGGGGCATACAAAACAAGTAAAGTCAAGCTGAGTTCGAATACAGGCTGGGCCGGGCAGACCCGGGCGCCCGGGTGCTCCCGGGCACCCGCGTGCTCCCGGGCGCCCGGGTGCTCCCGGGCGCCCGCGCTGCTCCCGGGCGCCCGCTGCGTCCCGGGCGCCCGCATCCGCACCCGCGAACCCGAACCTCTGCGAAGCCGAGAAGATAAAGTTTGACCAGTCAATCCGGGCGCCCCGAGCGCTCCGGGCGCCCCGAGCGCTCCGGGCGCCCCGAGCGCTCCGGGCGCCCCGAGCGCTCCGGGCGCCCCGGTCAAAGCGGATCCAGAGGATCAGACGCGATCGAGACTCTGGCGGATCGGAGGCCACGTTGGGGGGCGCCCCCGACGTCCCGGGCGCCCCGACGTCCCGGGCGCCCCCGACGTCCCGGGCGCCCCCAGGCCCTATTTAAAGGCCCCTCGACCAAGGCTTCAGTACAACACTTCCATTCAACTCCTTAAAGCTCTTCTGCTCTCGCGACTTGCTCCGAAAACCTTCCAACACGAGCCGACGACGTCCTGCTGCTCCGAGAAATTCAATCTACTTCGGACGTCGGTAAAGAAGAGCGTGTTTTGTTTACTGCACTTATTTCTTTTCAATCAAACTATTGTAAACTGTTTGCGCCTATATAGAATTGCCCAAAGTAAACGGTCAACGACCGTGGGCCTTGGAGTAGGAGTCGACACAGGCTCCGAACCAAGTAAAACCTCCCGTGTTTGCGTTGTGTGTTTTTAACTTCCGCTGTGCAATTGCTCCTTACGTAAATCCGAAAATTTACCGATATTCACCCCCCCTCTATCGGTTTTCACGATCCAACAGGATTTTCTCCACCTAGCTTCACTCACTAGGATTTCTTCCACCATAATCGCTTCTTTGCTAGTCATCTTAATCCTGACTAGACTTCTTCCAACCTTCAGGTAAGTATACCAAATCTCAAGTCCGGTTTGGTTTAATCTCTTGGTCAACCTGACCAACCCTGGGTTCTATTCACTCTGCCAAACATCAAATCTTGTTTGACTATCCCTTTGTCAAGATGATCAAACCTGGGGTTGCCCTACCAAACATCAAGTCCTGTTTGGCTTAATCCTTGATCACTTTGACTAAACCTAAGTATATTATCACTTATAGTTCTGCCAAACATCAGGTCCTATTTGGCCAATCCTTTGTCAAACTTGATTAAACTTGGGTTTATCCTACCAAACATCAGGTCCTGTTTGGCTTAACCCATGATCACTTTGACTAACCTTAGTATATTGTTAAACATCAAAACTCTAGAGGATGACTGCTCATCATTGATGCTCTTTACACCAACAAAAAATATATTTCATTTTGTTGAAGCTACTTCTATTGGATAGAAACTACTACAATGTAAAAGGGAAAGTAGCTGCTACATGTTGTAACAACTAGTTGATAGTAGCTGCTACAATGTGATACTATCTAGGAGCTGCTACAACGTATAGCAGCTAGTTAATAGTAGCTGCTACAACAAAGTACTGTGTAATAGCTGTAACAAGCAGTCCTTCGATAGAAAAGAGGAGGCAACAAGACCTTGGATGCACGCATTGATACAAATCTATCACCTACCTCCTTTATATCGAGCTGGAAAAAAGTTCATGTACTACTTCAAATATATTATCAAGTTCTACACATTGTAGTAGCTTCTCGACACTAGCTACTACAACATCGAACCGATAGTAGCTCTACTGCTACACGTTGTAAAGGGAGCTAGAACACATAACTGCTATATGTTGTAGTAGCTACTATATAAGTAGCTGATACACATTGTAGCAGCTACAAATGTAATTTAAAAGTATAATATCATTTTCATGTTGTAGTAGCTACTGTTATACACATTGTAGCAACTACTCAAGTAGAAGAAGCTGTTATAACATATAGTAGCTATATACAAGTGTAATTTTATAATATAATTTCACTTATAAGTTGTAGCAATTACTCAATAGTAGCTGCTACAATGTCAAAATGACTATCGCTTTGTTCATACACATTGTGGTAGCAGCTCAACTAGTAGCTACTACACGTTGTAGCAACTACTAAACATAGTTACAGCTACACGTTGTAGCAGCTATTACTGCAACAACATGTAGCAACTTCAAGTTTAATTACTTTATTTAATAATTCTTTGGCATTGTAGCAACTAGAGTTGAGTTAGCTGCTACAACGTGAATGCAAAATGATTTTGTATAATTACCCTATTGTCCTCATCATTCCTAAAGTGATAAGTGAATAAGTGATAATCCCAAACCATGCGAGCAAACATTTCAAAAATCCTCCTTGGAAGTAGCTCTATGCTGTGTGGCCGACGATGTCTTCGTCTATCAAGCTCACCACGATAACTACTTTCTCCTCCGAATCTTCGCCTATATCATAAGTATTTCATTAGAGTTTAGTGTTTTGATTAGTTTCCTATATTTTTGAGGTTGTGAATTTTTAGGATTTAGTAGGGTTGTGTTCTATAACATGAAAACAAAGGTGTAATTACCCTTCAGGGCATGTAGCTTCCACTATAACCCATAAAAAAGAAACATTTGAAACCATTTCGAACCATCTTACTTGTTTAGCCCTCTCGTTCGCGATAGTTGCATCATCTATTAACCTCACAGCGATGGCTAGTTATCGCCTACTAATCTTCGTCCATGTCATAAGTAATTTTATTTGTCTGTTCACCTTGTCTTTAGGATTTAGAGTTTAGGGTTTATTAGGGGTTTCAATTGGCCTTCAGGTCCTTTAGAATAGCACAGTAGCACAAATTATATTTCTTATCTATAGTATATATTTGTCCATATTATTCTTATTATACCATTGAAATTTATAATTTAAATTGAACTAAATCTGTCATTGTCTAGCAATGGAAGAAACCTATTTTGATAATTAGCTATATATTCGCTAATTGATCGAAAACCAAGAATTGGGATGGAATTGGCAATAATGGAAGTGGCATTTTCATTATATAACCAATGTGCATGAGAAGCCGGGTTTAGTGGTAGAATAGGCAAAAGAAGAAAAGGACAAATAAAGTTGGATGGAAACAATTTATATGCTTTAAAGAAGGACATATAGATGACAAATGGAATAATGAACCAAAAAGTCAAAGTAAATAAAGGAAAGAGCATGTGGAGAAGTTAGGACGGGATATAAATCAAAGATTTCACTTGTTAAATAATAGACTGGGCCAAATTGGGTTGTACAAACTTCATGGAAGTCATAATCATCCACTCATGACTCCTTCAAAGGTGCATTTGCTACGCTCACATCATCATATGTTGGCTGTCAAGAAAGTATTAACTTAACAATTTTCAGAGACTAATGTGTCAACTTGGCAACAAATATGATTATTGGAGATACAATATAGAGGCCCTGAGAATATAGGTTGCACAAAAAGATATATTAGAAAATTTGAGAAAGATGTAAGGGATAAGCAAAAGGGTATCGATGCTAAAACACCGATCGAGTTATTTACATCAGAGAAAGAGAAGAATTCAAATATTTTCTTTGATTATGAAACTAATTCAACTAAGAGTTTCACTAGGTGTTTTTAGGCGGATCATGTATCAAGGAGAGCATACAGTGTCTTTAGTGATGTAGTTGTATTTAATATGATATATAAGACCAACAAATGTGACCTGATTTTTGCACCCTTTATATGAGTTAATCATCATCATCAGACTATTGAGTTTGGTTGTGCCTTTCTAAGTGATAAGAAAACTGAGTCTTTTATTTGGTTGTTTAAGAAGTTCATAAAAGACATGCCTAAAGGTCCACCAACCATGATCATCACTGATCAAGATCCAACATTAACAAAGGTCATTGCATAAGTTTTCTATCAAACAGTGCATCGATATTGTTTGTGGTACATACTTAATAAATTTCCAAATGAACTACCCCCTTTTAACTTTTCACTACTACAATCAAACCATAATGAATGTCATCTTAAACTCCTCAACACCCGATGAATTTGAGAAGCCTTGGGAAGAGGTTATCAAGTGTTCTAACTTGGAGAAAAATGAGTGGTTGTCATTGATGTATGAATTACAACAAAGGTAGGTCCCATTATATTTTAGCCATGTATTTTTGTGTTGAAATATCAAGTACTTAGAGATCTGAAAGCTCACATTCATTTTTCAAGAAGTATGTTTCTAATAAGAATACATTGATGGATTTATCACCCGTTTCAATAGGGCATTATGACACCAAAGATACAATGAGTTAGTTGCCGACCATGTCGACCATGTTGATATGAATGAGCATCCCAAGATTAAAATAAGCTGGCAAATGGAAACTTAAATGGTTAAGTTGTATACAAAAATGAAATGGTTGGGTTTTTAAAGTAAAATGAGTAAGAATCATGATTATTATGTGCAACAAGCAATTATAGGCATTAAAATAGTAATTTATCATGCCATGAATTTTCAAAGTAGTTCTTCTTGAAAACCAAGGGTGCTTACGCATGACAAACTGATGGAGAACATATCGTGTAGCTGTAGGAAAATTGAGTTTGAGGGCATATACCATGTAGGCATATATTAGCTTTTTTCCTAATCAACTAAGTGTTTCTATTGAGTGATAAGTATATATTCAAAAGATGGGCAAGCAATGCAAAGGTCGGAGCAATATATGATTTGAGTGAGGAAAATGTCATCGATCATCCAGATGGGATTTTGATGTCAAAACACTCAAGGTTATTCTATAAAGCTTCAATAGTAATTTATGGTGCATCTTTGACGGATGAGGGCATAAATTTATTGGATGAATAATTGGATTGCCTATATAGTAAAATTTAAGAGCTCAACATTAATCGAACATGTAAGAATGAAAGTAAAGGAAGAAATCCATCGATGGGCCCCCCTCTATTGTTGATCCTGTTGGGGCAATCTATGGTCCGGAGTGACCATGCGTTTTGATGTTTGGGCAAAGGATTTAAGTTAGGTTCACCCTTGTGTTTGATATGTGTATTTGAGTGGGTGATAGACCTAAAAGAGCTATCACGATTGTGGGTCTCAAATTTAGAATATTTGTAAATGTTGAAAATCCTTTTTGCAATCAAAGAATAAAAGCGTAGTAAAGGGGCCACAGGTCGTATTTTTCCTTAGGCTAGTTGAGATGGTTCGATTTGAGCTCGAGTTTATGTGTCGTTAATATTTTTGGGTTTCAAGTAAAATCTGGTGTTTGGTTTCAAATAGACAAGAAAATGCAATGAAAAGGAAGAAAAAATTAACCAAGTGAACTAAACAAGGGAATAGCAATTAAAGAAATATGAAGTGCCAACGATTGAACTAACTGCAAACTATTTAACTGATCAATGAAGCTTAAAAAAATATGCTTTCAATGAAGGAGAACACCGGACTGGAAATATTCAGAATTGAGTAAGTATTAAATCGAAGACAAGCTAGTGCAGGAAATAAATGTGCAAGAATTCAAAAACAAAAAGCAGAAACGAAATGCAACAGGAATTGGATGCACAAATCATACAAGTAATCTGATTTCAAATGCAATAAAGTTCCAATGCAAAGCTTCACTGATACAAATTTAGAAATGATAATTGGGAATCGCAGAAATGGAGTTGGATGGCAGAAATAGAATGCATAATTTACTAAATGAAGTGCAGAAATGTAACAACAAATCTAATGCTAAAACTATGAATTGCAAGCTAAATTCGAATCATTATTCTAAGTGCAGGAAGTTTAAAATTGGCTAAGGTTTACTTGGCACTCACTTAAGAAACTAACAACAGAAACATGCAGACCTTAAACTGAATTTGTACAGAATTCAGTTGATACACAACATTCAACTGATATGCAGAGCAAAAACGGAAATCACATGTAGAAATTAAAGGCAAATGCTTGTAAACGATACAACCTACAATGTAAATTCAGAAGATGGAAAGAAACTAACTTGATATGAAACTCAGGGCTGAAGACAAACACTGATACGCAACCAATATGATGCAAAAATGCAGAATTGAAACTAAGTTTCAGAATTGAATCAATACAAAGTAAACTGATCTAATTTCAATCATTCATTACACAAACAACTTTGCTAACTAGAATGCATAATTGAAAAGCTATCAACTACAGGAAATGATCCAATAAAATTGATACTGAATTCAGAAATTGTAAAAACACTGCAGAAAACAGGGCTGATACGCAATGCCCACTTGATACGCAAGCAATCTCACTAGCAAAAAAAACTGATACACAACAGATCAACCAATTGCAGGAATTGATACACACTATAAATTCAGAAGATAAGAACTCAAATTCACTTGATACAGAAATTGCAGGAACTAAAAAGAAACTGATACACTGAATTAACCAAACTTGATACGCAACAGCTGAATAAGTGCAGAAATGAACTAAGCAATGAAATGAACTGAAATTGAGACAATTGTTCACCAACCTAGCTCACAAGCTAACTACCTTGCAGAATTTAGCCCTAATTAAGAAAGAACAATTCGGAAAAATGGAATTGAAGCAGCTAAACTGAGTGCAGAAACAGAAATATTGCAGAAATGGAAATTACAGCATAAGTAATTGAAATTCAGTAAGCAACTAAGTCTCGACCCTTCCCATGTTTCAAGACCTCCTTGCCGTCACACAAGGGCAAGCCAAGAACCCCTTCAACTCGCAAATCAATGGAAAATTAGCTTCAATCTCAAATCTGCTCATAGATTTGCATGCAGCTGGAAATCCAATCCGATCTCTTTGATCTGGCAACGAAGGAATGCTATGAAGATTGGTTGATGATCAGAGTGCTCCAGAGACCCTCCAGATGGCTCCGATTGAAGAAAACAACACAAAATCACAATCAAATTGATCAGAAATCAGAAACTGATGAAACCTTCACTCAACCCCTGTTTTGATGCAAATCCGAGCTAGAAATTCCATTGAAGCCTCTTCCAATAATCTAGATCTTGCTCCAAGGTGATGATCGAGTTGGCCACGCCTTCAGATGGAGAAATCACCGAAGAAAACGAAGAACAAGTGAGAAACTGAGCTACGAACTGCGAAGACGCGACGCCAGATCTGAACAGGGGAAGCTGTTTAAGTAGTTAACCAATGGACGGCTGAGATCATTTCACTTCCATCCAACGGTTGATCTTCGTCCGATTTGAACCAAAACTCTCAGATGTTGATCAAGGGTCAAGATCTATCTCTCAGTGGCTCGGATCCTCCAAATTTGCAACGGATGGCTCAGATCAAGCTGATCTTTGAATGAATGGTCTAGATCTCTCTGATCGTGATCCAACGGCTAGATGATCTCCGATTGGGCTGAAACCTTCAGATCATGATCCAAGTGCTTGATCAACCTTAACCCCAGCTCGGATTGATCAGAAGTTCTCAGATGGCCTAGATCTAACCATTTTTGTATCGGATAGCCCATATTCGTCGACGCTTGATCACTTGATCCAGTCCACTTTTGACTCAACATTTGACCCAACATGACCTAGGTCCATGATCCTTCCAAGCCTACAAAAGTAGATCAAAAATTTAGTGACAAAATAACTCAAATGTATCCAAATTTGCAATTAGGTCCAAAAAGAATATAAATCTAGAACCTAGGGTAAATCCATCATTAAGCAATTAAAACATGAGTCAAAAAATAGATTTTAGCATCTAAATTGATCAATAAAATGATACTTATCAGTGTGCAGGTTTGCAGGATACACATGGACTTAGCGGGTCGGCTTCAGGTCCGGTGAAGGATGGGATGAGGAGACAAGTCGTGGGCTTGTATGCATCCGAGAGACCGTGGACAAAGCAGGGACGATGAGCCAAGGGAAGCGGACTTCAAGGCATACGCGAAGGATGACATGGGAGATAAGTCATGGGCTTGCATGCATCCGAGGGACGAGAGCCAAAGTCGAAGAGGGCTTGAAGACAACAGATCGAGGCTGCGGGATGAAGAGTCAGCTAAGTCGTGAGGGGTTGAGTACTGAGGGAATTGTACTCAAGAAGGAAATCCTAGGGTTTGAGTGTTAAGAGAAATGTGCTCGGGGAAGGGAAACCTTAGGTGTAAGGGTGGACCAGTCGACTGATGTTTGATCAGTCAACTGATGAAGTCCACAGAAGGATCAGTTGGGCTGTAACGTTCGAATCTAAGTGGGACCCGTTGACTGGTGCTGGACCAGTCAACTGGTAATGGTCACATCAGCATAGAGCACTATTTAAAGGGGCTAGGGTTTGGCTGAGACTTCTTAACGAAATTGACTTTGGTTAAAGGCCAATTAGTAGTCTAAGAGTTCAGGAAGGTGTTGCGGGTTGTGGCAAGGTTTCTCCACCCACAAGGAGCTACACGAGCTAGCCGGAGGTCTTCCGGGGAGTCATCCACCGACGGATCAGGATCATCCACCTTATGAACAGTCGTGGAGTAGGAGTTTTATCTCCGAACCACATAAATCAGTGTGTCTTTCTTAGTTGTTAGTTTTAGTTTTTATTATTCCGCTTGCGCACTAACACCTTGTAGGAAGAAAAATCAAAAAGTCTATTCACCCCCTCTAGTTAAACGGAAAGGTCCCAACAGATCCTTCTTTTGTAATTAAGGGCAAAGGGATGTGGGAAGAGACTAGAATTAGGGAAGGAGATGTTAACCTTAAGTCCAGGGTATGTCATGAATGCGGTCATCGTGGTGTCTCACACGACAAGCACAACTGTCCAATTTTGCAGCAAGAGTGTGTGTCCTTTAATTTTGCCTTTTATTATAATTTTGCTTGCAAATCAGAAATGATATATGATAAATACTAGTAAATATGACGATGTATCAATTGATAAATTAACTGCTACAAAGAGTTATCATAACAACGATGACAACACATATGAAGTGATGGATCGATTTGGTGTGCTAGAGGGGGGTGAATAGCACTTTTTCGTTTGGATCTCTACAAGTTCGTTAGCGCAGCGGAAACAATAACATGTAAAAGAGAATAAGAACAATGCTAACAACCTGATTTATTTGGTATCCACCCCGGATGAGTGACTAATCCAAGAATCCGTTGGTGGATCAACCCCCGGATAACCTCCGGCTAGATCTGTCGCTCTTTGTGGGCGGAGAAACCTCACCACAGCACGTTGGACGCTATCTGATAACAAAAGACTACTAACTCACTTTACCCAAGCGAGTTTCGTCAAGAAAAACAGCTGTAAACGAGCCCCCTTTAAATAGGGCTCGAATCTAAAACAGCCGCTACCAGTCGACTGCCAAATGGCAGTCACCTGGTCTCACTCAGATTCGACCGTTGCCACACAACGTTCGAATCTGCTAGCCTGTTCTAGCCTATACCCTCCCGAGTTTCACTCTCGAGTACAAATCTCTCCGCACTCAAACCCTCCCGGCTTAGCCCCTGAGTACAAATACTCATACTCAGACCCTTACAACCCAGTTAACTCTTCACCAGCAGTCTTGACTGTCGCCTTCACGTCCTCTTCATCTTCGGCCCTCGTCCCTCGGATGCGCACGCAAGCCTCCAGCTTGCCTCCATGCCACCCTTCACGTACGCCTCGAAGTCCATGTCCCTCGGCTCATCATCCTGCTATCCAACAGTCCCTCAGATACGCACGCAAGCCTCCAGCTTGCCTCCATGCCATCCTTCACCTGAAGACATCAACCAAGTCCATGTGTACCTGTACACATGCACGTTCATGTACACATATTAGTCCAGCACAAATCCTAACTTAACCATATTGCCCACTCATCAAAATATCATGATCCTCCAGATCATCTCAGGACCGATTGCCCCAACAATCTCCCCATTTTTGATATGTGGTAATATGTTAAGTTAGGTAAACATATAGCAATGATAATAGCAAAAACAATTGAAAATTAAAGCATAACACATAAGAGGCAACCTCCCCCTTAACCTATACTTTCTCCCAAATTTCAATTCTTATTGCTAATCCCAAGTTAAGTTTTCCCAACTTAACTCTAAAGTTTCATAACACAAACTAAGTTAGATTTCGACCTAACCTAACCTAACACACACATTTCTCCTCCTTTGACACCATCAAATTGATTGCCGCAAGCAACCCTAGCCCTGGTGCCAAGTGGAACCAACCATATTTCTGAAAAGCCCCTTAGAAATCACAAAAACACACACTATCCACACTCCCAGTCGACTGTGAGCCTACCAGTCGACTGATACGCCATTTTCAGAATTTTCAGCCGAAATTCAGAAACGCATAAAAAATTTCAGAAAATCTGGAAAAATGTGAAACTTTGCAGGCACGATTGTTAAGGTATTCCTACCCTAGAAAAATATTGGTTCATGAAAAACATCAACCATGCTTGACTTTTGGTACAAACTAAAAAATTCTCAAATAATGACACTTTGTATCAACATTGACTTCTAATCATAGTATCCTATATTTGCCACTTTCTATCAGCTCCATTTGACATTTAAAATGATTCCCAAGCTCCCCTTTTTCATATAACTATTTCCATTTTGACACGATTTCCCTTTCTTTATCTCTTGAGTCTAAATGATCATTCCCTAAAAAGCGTTTGATTTCCAACCAAACCATATTAGGTAATTAAAAATATCAAATCATATTATGAGCACATATATAAGGACCAATCAGTTTTCAAAACACTATCTAGTCATGATAAAATTTTCATAATAGAAAAATAATAAAGCAAGTCACATGACATAAATCTACATAATAGAGTAATACATAGAAGTTTCATACAAGAAACACAGAAATAGTCATGACATAAGACCTAAAAGAGTATCTAGGGCCAAAGCCCTGAAGTCATCCAAATAAATACAATCATCAGAATAAAAAGTGTTTGAGAGGTATAATACATCAACCAATGATAGTACTCTCAACACTAGAATCTCTCTCGAAGGTTGCATCAACTGGTCAGAAGAACATGTGATCGTCACTGCCTGGAGGTGGAGGAGGAGGAGGAGGACCCTGAAAAGCGAGATGTCACTGCTGCATCATCTCGTACATGTTATCCTGGCGGTTGGTAATTCTATCAACTTTTGTCTCAAGCCGCTGCTTCGTCTGCCGAAGTCCATGAATATCCTCACGAATGACGTGAGCCTTCTCCTAAAGCCTGTCGACATCGGATCGAAGCTGGGTGAACTCTGCACGTGTCACCAGCTCGCCAGGCTCCTCATCTGAGCTCGAGGCCTCTGGGCGCTGTCTCCAAACAAACTCTCCCTGTCAACACTCGATGTCTACCAAGGATAATTGTCATGTACCTATCTGGTCATAATCCTTGGGCAGGTGTCTATCCTGACCACTACCCACACAGATGCCAAAACATAAATGGAAAAACTCGGTCAGGACATGGTAGAAAGGCATATATATCTTCCCATTCACACTATAAGAAGAATGACAAATGACACTAAAGACCTGTATAGCAACATCAATGTCTAACCTCCTCTCCAAAGCATACATCATCACCAAATGTGGGAGTCTGATCTTGGACCTCTCCTTGGTGACAATAGGCAAGATGCACTCGATGGCGATCTTATACAATACATGGCTAAACGGTCTCATGGGTTTAACATCAAAAAGACGCTCCGACTCATTCCTGTGTCTTCTAAAATAATGCATATGTATCTGATCAATGGTGACTCCAGGAAACTCTAATAGTTCGATAACAGTGGGAAAGTAAGTGGATGCATTGTTTGCCGCTCTACACTGTAGGAACCCAGCTAGACCCATGACTGAGAAGGGAATAGGAACCCCAGCTACTCGAGACTCATATAAATTATTATCTGAGTTGATGCAGGTCAGATTTGCATAAAACTCTGTACATAAATCGATATCTGCAGGTCATGCTGGCAATAGACCAGCTGATCCAGTCGAAAATGAGTGATCATTTCAGCTAATTGGGGCGACTTCTCTTGAATGAAGGCCTTGTTTAGATATCTGCAGTTCATCACCACGAACTCATTTTCTTCAAAACGTTTCTTACATTCCAGGGATCTAAACCTGGACCCTTCTTGACCTTGTTGGGACGTGCCTTCACCCCTAGGTTTCTTAGAGGCCATTCTAAAGACCATGCATACCGATGCATGCCAAGACTGATGGATCGCTTTGGCGTGCTAGAGGGGGGGTGAATAGCACTTTTTCGTTCTTTTCTCTACAATGTCGTTAGCGCAGCGGAAACAATAATATGTAAATGAAAATAAGAACAATGCTAACAACCTGATTTACTTGGTATCCACCCTGGACGGGTGACTAATCCAAGAATCCGTCGGCGAATCAACCCCCGGATAATCTACGGCTAGATCTGCCGCTCCTTATGGGTGGAGAAACCTCACCACAGCACGTTGGGTGCTATTTGATCACAAAAGACTCCTAACTCACTTTGCCCAAGTGAGTTTCGCCAAGAATGAAAGTAGGAAATGAGCTTCTTTAAATAGGGCTCGAATCTGAAACAGCCGCTACCAGTCAACTGCCCAAATGGCAGTCACCTGGTCCCACTCAGATTCGATCGTTGCTCCACAATGTTCAAATCTGCCAGCCTGTTTTAACCTATACCAGTCGACTGCCAGCGGGCCAGTCGACTGGGACACACCTAAGCCTAGGGTTTCACTCCTGAGTACAAATCTCTCCGCACTCAAACCCTCCCGGCTTAACCCCTGAGTACAAACACTCATACTCAGACCCTTACAACCCAGTTGATTCTTCACCAGCAGTCTTGACTGTTGCCTTCACGTCCTCTTCATCTTCGACCCTCGTCCCTCGGATGTGCACGCAAGCCTCCAGCTTGCCTCCATGCCACCCTTCACGTACGCCTCGAAGTCCATGTCCCTCGGCTCATCATCCCCACAATCCAACAGTCCCTCAGATGCGCACGCAAGCCTCTAGCTTGCCTCCATGCCATCCTTCACCTGAAGACATCAACCAAGTCCATGTGTACCTGTACACCTGCATGCTCATGTACACATATTAGTCCAGCACAAATCCTAACTTAACCATATTGCCCACTCATCAAAATATCATGATCCTCCAGATCATCCCAGGGCCGATTGCCCCAATAAAGACAACCCCCCCCCCCAAGGAAAAACATCAAAGAATATGCAAAAATATCATGTTAGTGCCAAAGCATGGTTTACATGAAGAAAAGTAACCTTAAACACCAATACCTTTTCATTCTTCTCATGATGATTTGATTTTGAGAGTATGACTTGAAGAGGAGAGGATTTAACAAACCCTAGAGGTAGATCGAGGTTAGGGGAGGACTTAGAGAGAGATTTTAAGGCTTGGAAGGGCCTGAGGTCGAAGGAAGGACTTGGGAGAGGTGAGGATCGCCGGGGAAATCTCCAAAACCCTAGAGTTTGGCTCCCTGGCGCACCCTTTCCTTTTATAAAACCTGCGTCCCAGTCGACTCGGAGGAGGCCAGGCGACTAGGAAAACCCACAGAACGTAATTACACTCTAGCCAGTAGACTACGAGGAGGCCAGTCGACTGGGAAAACCGACAAAATATATTTTCACTCTGACCCAGTCGACTGCCATTTGGCTGGTGACTGGTATCTGCAACTTTGCTTTTCAAGCGAAATTCAGTAATGCACTAATATTTCCACAAATACCCAAAAATTCTGAAATCTTGTGGGAAGATTTGTGGATCCTATATCTACCTGGGAAAAATATAATTTCACTCAAGACTATCCTGAATCCCAAGACTGATACAAACTTCAAAATTTTCTAAATTGTATCATGAAACCTTTCCTAAAAGTTCTAATTTTGTCCTCACCTTGATGCTTCTTCCCATACTCGTTCATAATTCATTCATAGAAGCAAGTTATATGGTATTTAGGCATCAAAACCAATTTCTCTCAATTAAAATCCCAATTTCCTTCTTTTACTCTATAACTCTCCCTTTAGTGTACCAATTCTCTAGGATTAAGACTAACCTTAGCCTTTTATGCCTCTTGGCACACCCTATAGTCCATCAAGTTTCTTGAAGGAGACCACCTGAGATCCATTGACCATGGATCCCATTTTGACTGCTTGTGCTCTCCCTTGAGCTCCTAACCCTAGTTATCTTCCTAGGTAACTCATCTACAAGTGCAAGACCACACCGGTGCTCCTCCGGTACTTTTTGACCTTCTACTCTTTCTCTCTTAACCCTGTAACCCTTTTGCCTGGTCAATTCCTTTTCTTTTTCTTTAAATGGCTTTTCTTTGCCATTTTTGACTTTCTCTCTACCATAGTTATAGGGCACCCTTGAATATTGCATTTTACTCACACTTGCTCTCTTAGGGTGATATCCTAAATCTGGTTTACCATTCCTAAGAGATTGAACTTTTTCCATCATGCTTGTCCCCTTTGACCCTTTAATGACTCTTTCTAGGTTTTTCTCTAACTTATCAAGTTTTGCTCTCAAGGCTTGATTTTTCTTTTCTAATTTCCTAACCTTAGAATCATCAGACCTAATTTGATTATTTCTAGATCTGCTCATTTCTCTAGGCATATTTCTCTCTTCCTTAGATTTTATGCCTTGGTCCTTAATCCTAGAATTCCTAGGTTTATCATGAAACATAGAATTTTAAATATTTTGGCATGCAAAACTATTTTTGGTTCTATCATGATATCTGAAATCAAAATTACATCTAGGCAAGCAATTGTTTACATTTCTATCATTCATGGAAGAATTTTGAGCATAAATAAAGTTAGGGATTACCTCCCTTACCTTTGATGCTCTCCCTTGATGTGAGCTCTTTTTCATTCTTTGCTCTTTCTCCCATCTCCTAAGGTGCTCCATCTTTTTCAACTCTTCTTTCCTTGGGCATTTCGTATGGTAATGCCCTAGCTCCCCGCATGTAAAGCATCGAATATTCCTTCTCTTCTCCATTTTATCCTTCTCATTCCTACACCCCATGTTAGAATTTAAATAAATGGAATTGGATTTAGGAATTATCTCCTTTTTACCTAGTGGGCACTTATCCTTGTAGTGCCCCATTTTGTTGCACCCAAAGCATATAATATGCTCCTTTGATTTAGCTTTGGTGGAGGTGGAATTCTTTTCTTGCTCTTGTGGGGATGAGGGTCTCTCCTCCCCCTCAACCCTTGAGGTTGATACTTTTTCTTCTTCGAATGATGTGAATGGCTCCTCACTTGATGAACTTGACGCTTCTCCTTCATTTTGGTCTTCTTGGACCCTTGAGCTTATTTCTTCGGGTTTTTCTACTAGTTGAGCTTGTGTATGTTGGATCGTGAAAACCGATAGAGGGGGGGGGGGTGAATATCGGAAATCGTTCTTTTTCGGAAAACTAAGAGTAAGTGCACAGCGGAAATAAAAATAAGAGACACAGCACAAAGACACAGTGGTTTTTACTTGGTTCGGAGCCAGTGTCGACTCCTACTCCAAGGCCCACGGTCGTTGGCCGTTTACTTTGGGCAATTCTATATTCACGCAAATAGGTTACACAATTTAATTACAAAATGAGTGCAATAAAATATAATAAATTAAGTACGCTCTTCTTTACCGACGTCTGGAGTAGGTCGACTCTTTCGGGGCAGCGGGACGTCGTCGGCTCGAGGTGAAGCGTTTCTGGAGCAAGGCACGAGCGTAGAAGAGCTTTGAGGCGTTGAGAGAATTGATATTGGAAGCCTGGGGTCGAGGGCCCTTTATATAGGGCTAGGGGGCGCCCCCCACGTGGCCTTTGATCCGCACAGATCTCGGTCAGCGTCTATCCTCTGGATCCGCTTTGACCGGGGCGCCCGAAGCGCTCGGGGCACCCGCATTGACCGGGTCAAAGTTCTATCTTCTTGGCTTCGATGGCTTCTTAGTTCGAAGTAAGCGCATGGGGGCGCCCGGGAGCAGCGGGGGCGCCCGGGAGCACGGGGGCGCCCCGCCCAGCAGCTTTTCGAACCCTTCTTCTTTTGATGTGTTTTGTATGTACCTTGGGGGCGCCCGGGACACTCCGGGCGCCCTACTCAGCCTTTGCCTCTCTCCTTTGAGGCTTTCTGAGCTGCAGACACACGTTCCTTCGGTCCTGCATCCAGGGTTAGTCCAAAACACAATGCAATAAAATATTTATTTGTTCATACAGCCTTAGCTGTCTTGGTTCTGACTTTGGTCTCCAAAATGGAGTCCTAGGTCGAGCCGACTCCTACTGTTCCCTCGGCGGGGAACGCGTCCTCACCTACTCCTCTCGGGAAAAATTACCTGATGCCAACCGTTCCTTTGGTTGGACTTTTGCCTGACGGTCCTTTGTCAGGTCTTGGATGCCGAGCTGCCCTTCGCTCGGTGCCTAGCATTCCTTCGCTAGGGCTTCAGTCCCAGACTGTCCTTCGCCTGGTGCCTAGCAGTCCTTCGCTAGGTCTTGGATACTGGCAGTCCTTCGCCAGTTGCCTAGCAGTCCTTTGCTAGGGCTTGGATACTGGCAGTCCTTCGCCAGTTGCCTAGCAGTCCTTCGCTAGGGCTTGGATACTGGCAGTCCTTCGCCAGGTGCCTAGCAGTCCTTCGCTAGGGCTTTGTGTCCTGGCATTCCTTCGCCAGGTGCCTAGCAGTCCTTCGCTAGGGCTTTGTGTCCTGGCATTCCTTCGCCAGGTGCCTAGCAGTCCTTCGCTAGGGCTTTTTCTGCACACTCAGTGAACAACGTTAGATCACAAACAAACTTAACTTTGAATCCTTTGCCAATATCAAAACAAGGTTCGATATGGTGCTTCCTGCACCAATAATCTCCCCCTTTTTGATTTATGGCAACACAATTCAAAGTTAAGTAAAAACTTATAACAGTTAAGAAATGAAGGAGTATGAACAGTATAAGTGTAGATTAAAAAAAATTTTATACCCCCCTAAATCCCTGAATACTTGTATTATATCCCTTAACTTTGACCTTTCTCCCCCTTTGACATATATCAAAAACATACATGGGCGAACAAGGTATCTAATAAGGAGTTTTGAGTTTTACCAAAATAAATTTAAGTAAGGGAGTTTAAAACCATAGTTTTCAAGAAAAACTTTAAGTAATGGATTTCATAAAATGATGTTCAAAGTAATAGGTGTTTTGAAAATACATGAAGCTCCCCCTTAATGTTACAACTCTTCTCCTTATATTTTAGAGAAAGCTTGCAAAAACTTGCAACATAGTTTTTCAAAAAAATCTTTACTTAGACATACTTAAAAATTTGAAGCACTAGAAACACTTGAAAGTACTTGAAGTAGTTTGAAATTTTAACAGCACTTGGCGCTTAAAAATAATTTGAAGTACTTAAAAATTATGTTTTACTTTTTGAAAAAAATGAAGAAAAAATTCCTTTCTCTCTTTCTTGCTCTTCCCCTGGAATATATTTTGAAGTAAGTTTGTGTATCAGAGCCTATGGGGTTTAAAAAAAAAGATACTTAGTATAATCCTTGAAAAAAGCTTAAATTGCACTTTTGAAAAAAAATTCGTACTTTGTAACCATTAGTGCCTTGGAAAGTATTAGTACTTTTGAAAAATAGTAGTACTTTTGAAAGATGTTATGTATATTTTGAAAAATATAAGTACTTTTGAAACATATTATGCATTTTTGAAAAAATATAAGTACTTTTGAAACATATTATGCATTTTTGAAAAATACTTTTGAAAAGTTTTAATATTATTTTCAAAAGTATTCTAAAATCAAGCAAAATTTTGAAAGTGATAGTATATATAAGCAAAATGAAGAGTAGTATTTTGAAAGATATTTTATTTATGTTTTCAACAGGATTTTAAAATTGCAGTGCATGAAAACATATAATTTTTTTTTAAAAAAAATTTAATAATTCTTTTAATTTAATCTCCCCCTGAGCTTGACCCAGTCCTAGGAAGCTTGTTGACTACAAGCGATCTTCCTCTGAGTCTTAAGGTTTGATTCAAACTATAAGAATTATCTAATAATTTTAAAAAATGATTGTCAGAAATAATTTCTTTTGACTTAAACTCCCCCTAAATTTGACACATCCTAGGAGTCCTTATAGATCATCAAGTGGACCTTCCTCTATGTCTTTAGAGTTTATTAAAATCAAAAGAATAATTTTCAAGGAGATACATTTTTGAAAACATAATTTGAAATGATAACACAGTTTTTGAAAAAATATTTTGAAATGTTGATAATTTTTCAAACACATAGTAGTATACGAAGATTTTGAATCAATTTTTGAAAACCTTGTTGAGATGATAATAATATTTAGAGCATAAGGTTTTTTTAAAAAAAAATTTAAATTTTTTTTGAAAAGTATTAAAAGAAACTCCCCGTGTATCTAACACAGTCTGACTTTTATCTAAGTTCCTTAAGGGGTTTCAGTGTGCAGGTTTGACTATGTTTGATCAATTAATAGCATCTTAACTATGTTTGACTCAGTTGACTTTTAAGAAACATGAAATTTAAAAAAATAGAGATGAACAGTAGGGTACAGTAAACTGAATTAATTTGAAAAATAGATATTTATGCTTTTAGGTCCTAGATGTCTCACCCAGTTCTATGTGGTCAAACATGTTAACCTTATGGGTTATGTGAGACAAATATTTAATTTTGAAAGAATGGTTAATTAAACCTTAGTTTAAAATGTTAAATTTGATTTTTAAGAAAATTAAAATTTAGAGAGTTAAGTTTGTTCAGTTAAATTAAATTTGAATTTTAAATTTGATTTAATTGAATTAATTCGAATTTGATTTAATTGAGTTAATTAAGATTTAATTGATTTAATTGGTTTTAATTGATTTAATTAAAATTTAATTGATTTTAATTGATTTAATTAAGATTTAATTGAATTGATTAAGATTTAATTGGTTTTAATTGATAAGGTTTAATTGAATTTAATTGATTTAATTAAGATTTAATTGAATCTGAATTAGTTGGTTGGGTTGAACTCAACTCTTAGGTCCTAAGCATCTCACCCATTTCTAAGTGACAAAATAGGATATCCTTAACTGTTTTGTGAGATGCATATTTTAATAGAAGGATTTATTTTGAAAAAGCCATGATTAATTTTGAAAAGATAAATTAATTTTTTTTTAAACCCAGTTTAAATTTGTTTTGAAAAGAGATATTTGAATCTAAAATTAACTGAAAATTTGTGTTAGATTCGAATTTAACAAAGAGTAAATTGAATTTGAATTTCAAAAATTGGCTTCCAGGTCTTGGCGAGGCACAAGGCCTTCTTTGGCCGTAGCCATATTGGATCATCAACCCTTTCCTAGACATAGCCTTTTAGTGAAATTTCATCTTCAAAATTACTTTTTGGTAACTTCTGGTCTAACTAGTTTGGATTTTGGATCGGTAGCTTCGGCTAGTTTCACCAGTCTAAAGAGACCAAGTGAACTTGATCTTATTAGAATTGGTTTCCCTAACGTACTATCATCTCACCTCCACCCAATACTATGTTTTCAAATTTCAGTTAAGTTTGTTTAGTCCTTAAACTAACCAGTCCTTAAACTAATTAAAAAAAAATCTAAGCATAAAATAAAATAAAAAGCAACACATAATTAAAGCAAACAAAAACTGATCTAAGTTACATCATAATCGAAATAAAACTTTGGTTTTTTAAAATTAGCATGGTTATGAATTAAGTTTTTTAATGTACTAACCTTAACTAATTTATACAAACTAATCATGTTATTTGAGATAGATATTGAATTTTCAAATATTGGAAACTTACCTTCCCCGATCGTTTTTCCAGTGCTCTTGTAATGATCACGAGCTAATTGGACCGGTTTGGGTCGGTCTCCTTCTTTGTCGTCAAATTTTGAGTCTGAGTTGGACTCGGGTATAGGTTGAATCTTTTTCTCTAGTGGTTCTCTTGGAGCTTTTCCTGCACTAGAGATTATACCTTTCTCGACCATTATACTATCTGTTGGATTATCTAATCTTGATTCAAAAAAGGATTCGAAATTGGTTACCATTTTTGTCTCAGTCAATTCGTCTTCTGACTCTGGCTCGAGTTCGCAGTCAGGTGCTAACTCAATTTCGGAGCTCTCTTCGTGTAGATTGGTTAGTTTCTCCCAAATTTCTCTGGCACATCTGAATGGTCCTACTAGTTCAAGTTGCTCCTTGGTTAGGCCACATTGTAGGATCGAAGTTGTCCTTGCATCGGTCTCGATTTGGTTGAGGGTTTGTTCATCCAGTTTGTCCCATTCGATGGATAACTCATCTTCTACGGGAAGAGAGAATCCTGTTTGGATGATTCGCCATAAGTCCATGTGGGCCTTCAGAAGGGACTCTATTTGTCTTCTCCAAAAGCTGAAGTTTTCGCCAGAGAAGAGCGGTGGACGAATGCTATTCCATTCTTGATTGGCCATTTAGTTTAAATCTCGCACACAAAAAAAATAGAAATGTCCCAAGACTTGGTCTTGGATTAGTAGTGTGGGAGAAAAAAAATAGCCCAAAAAAATTGCACGAATTTCGAGGTGAAATAATAATAAAATAATAAAAATAATTTATGATAAATTTTTGAAAATGATAATTTTGTCAATTCTGATTAATAATGAAAAAGTAAGATTTTAATGTTTGGGAAAAATTTTGCTTAAATTAAAGTAGCACGAATTTCGAGAAAAATATTAAAATAATAATAAAAAAAACTTATGATAAATTTTCAAAAATTGTTTGTTTTATCAATTCAAACTTATGGTGAAAATATGAAAATTCAAAATTGAAAAAGGCGTAAGGATATTTTAAATCCACCTACAGATATTATTTATTTAAAAATAAAAAGCGAGACTGATCGAGTGGTGTTGATTAACAAAAAGAAAAGAAATGAAAATAAAAAAAATTCGTAAATCCGAAAAACTTTCAAATTGGTAGTTGCACCAAGTTTGAACTACCCCGCTCTGATACCACTTGTTGGATCGTGAAAATCGATAGAGGGGGGGTGAATATCGGAAATCGTTCTTTTTCGGAAAACTAAGAGTAAGTGCACAGCGGAAATAAAAATAAGAGACACAGCACAAAGACACAGTGGTTTTTACTTGGTTCAGAGCCAGTGTCGACTCCTACTCCAAGGCCCACGGTCGTTGACCGTTTACTTTGGGCAATTCTATATTCGCGCAAATAGGTTACACAATTTAATTACAAAATGAGTGCAATAAAATATAATAAATTAAGTACGCTCTTCTTTACCGACGTCCGGAGTAGATCGACTCTTTCGGGGCAGCGGGACGTCGTCGGCTCGAGGTGAAGCGTTTCTGGAGCAAGGCACGAGCGTAGAAGAGCTTTGAGGCGTTGAGAGAATTGATATTGGAAGCCTGGGGTCGAGGGCCCTTTATATAGGGCTAGGGGGCGCCCGGGACGTCGGGGGCGCCCCCACGTGGCCTTTGATCCGCACAGATCTCGGTCAGCGTCTATCCTCTGGATCCGCTTTGACCGGGGCGCCCAAAGCGCTCGGGGCGCCCGCATTGACCGGGTCAAAGTTCTATCTTCTTTGCTTCGATGGCTTCTTAGTTCGAAGTAAGCGCATGGGGGCGCCCGCAACGCAGGGGGCGCCCGGGAGCAGCGGGGGCACCCGGGAGCACGGGGGCGCCCCGCCCAGCAGCTTTTCGAACCCTTCTCCTTTTGATGTGTTTTGTATGTACCTTGGGGGCGCCCGGGACACTCCGGGCGCCCTACTCAGCCTTTGCCTCTCTCCTTTGAGGCTTTCTGAGCTGCAGACACACGTTCCTTCGGTCCTGCATCTAGGGTTAGTCCAAAACACAATGCAATAAAATATTTATTTGTTCATACAGCCTTAGCTGTCTTGGTTCTGACTTTGGTCTCCAAAATGGAGTCCTAGGTCGAACCGACGCCTACTGTTCCCTCGGCGGGGAACGCGTCCTCACCTACTCCTCTCGGGAGAAATTACCTGATGCCAACCGTTCCTTTGGTTGGACTTTTGCCTGACGGTCCTTTGTCAGGTCTTGGATGCCGAGCTGCCCTTCGCTCGGTGCCTAGCATTCCTTCGCTAGGGCTTCAGTCCCAGACTGTCCTTCGCCTGACGCCTAGCAGTCCTTCGCTAGGTCTTGGATACTGGCAGTCCTTCGCCAGTTGCCTAGCAGTCCTTCGCTAGGGCTTGGATACTAGCAGTCCTTCGCCAGTTGCCTAGCAGTCCTTCGCTAGGGCTTGGATACTGGCAGTCCTTCGCCAGTTGCCTAGCAGTCCTTCGCTAGGGCTTGGATACTGGCAGTCCTTCGCTAGGTGCCTAGCAGTCCTTCGCTAGGGCTTTGTATCCTGGCATTCCTTCGCCAGGTGCCTAGCAGTCCTTCGCTAGGGCTTTTTCTGCACACTCAGTGAACAACGTTAGATCACAAACAAACTTAACTTTGAATCCTTTGCCAATATCAAAACAAGGTTCGATATGGTGCTTCCTGCACCAACAGTGTAGGGTTCTTGTGAAGTTCTTCTAGTTTGCTCCATAACTCATAAGCACTTGTCTATTCTCCTACACACCTCATCACATTTTTAGACAAAATATCAATCAAAATGTTGATTACCTTTTCATTTGCCCTAGATTACTCTTGTTGTTCATTTGTCCAATATCTAGGACGAAGCCTTTTCCCATGCTTGTCTCTCGGAATTTCAATGGGGTCTTCAATGATCATTCTACACTCCCAATCCA
Organism: Boesenbergia rotunda; assembly: GCA_024364735.1. Taxonomy (NCBI): domain Eukaryota; kingdom Viridiplantae; phylum Streptophyta; class Magnoliopsida; order Zingiberales; family Zingiberaceae; genus Boesenbergia; species Boesenbergia rotunda. The sequence continues at coordinate 76,167 of JAGFNQ010005910.1, forward strand.
TCCCTAGCCAATTTTCCATCCTTGCCTTCCAATGGCCGAATTCTTCATGATTGTAGGATGGTGGTGTGTTGATGTCTTCCCCCAACTTATCTTCCATGTTCTTCTTCCTCTAGCGTGTGCTCCCTCGGCGGTTAGTCCGATCAAGAGCGGTCCTTCGCTTTGATACCAACTGATGGATCGATCTGGTGTGCTAGCTAGAGGGGGTGAATAGCACTTTTTCGTTTGGATCTCTATAAGTTCGTTAGCGCAGCGGAAACAATAACATGTAAAAGAGAATAAGAACAATGCTAACAACCTGATTTACTTGGTATCCACCCCAGACGGGTGAGTAATCCAAGAATCCTTCGGTGGATCAACCCCCGGATAACCTCCGGCTAGATCTGCCGCTCTTTGTGGGTGGAGAAACCTCACCACAGCACGTTGGATGCTATCTGATCACAAAAGACTACTAACTCACTTTATCCAAGTGAGTTTCGTCAAGAAAAATAGCAGTAAACGATCCCCCTTTAAATAGGGCTCGAATCTGAAACAGCCGCTACCAGTCGATTGCCAAATGGCAGTCACCTGGTCTCACTTAGATTCGACCATTGCCGCACAACGTTCGAATCTGCCAGCCTGTTCCAGCCTATACCAGTTGACTGCCAGCGGGCCAGTCGACTGGTTCACACCTAAGCCTAGGGTTTCACTCTCGAGTACAAATCTCTCCGCACTCAAACTCTCCCGGCTTAGCCCCTGAGTACAAACACTCATACTCAGACCCTTACAACCTAGTTAACTCTTCACCAGCAGTCTTGACTGTCGCCTTCACATCCTCTTCATCTTCGGCCCTCATCCCTCGGATGCGCACGCAAGCCTCCAGCTTGCCTCCATGCCACCCTTCACGTACGCCTCGAAGTCCATGTCCCTCGGCTCATCATCCCCGCTATCCAACAGTCCCTCAGATGCGCACGCAAGCCTCCAGCTTGCCTCCATGCCATCCTTCACCTGAAGACATCAACCAAGTCCATGTGTACCTGTATACCTGCACGCTCATGTACACATATTAGTCCAGCATAAATCCTAACTTAACCATATTGCTCACTCATCAAAATATCATGATCCTCCAGATCATCTCAGGACCAATTACCTCAACACGAAGAAGATTTAACATCTGTAGCTGGTACTAACAATACTTCATTTCATTTTGTTTAGTCGCTCATTGATAAATTTGTGTTTATATTTGTCTTTATTATTGTAGGTTCTAACAACATGCCCGGTGAATGATGAAGCTAGGTTTAACAACATAACATTTATTGTTGTAGTTGTGTTTTTATTGGTTAAGCTCAATGTTATTATTGTATATCTAATATACGTGATCTTGTGGTTCTATATTATTATGGTGGGCTTATAGGTATTTGTAGGATTTTCATTTAATGATGTTATTGAGTTTCATAATATATCATAGAATTATAAGGTTATCATATCAACTACGTGAGGTATTTTCAGAAAGCAAGGTAATTGCAAAATATACGTGTTTTCACATTGTAGCATCTACAACATTATAATAGTTACTATCGAGTAGCTGCTACACCTTGTGGCAGCTACTTGACAGTAGTTACTACAACTTGAACCTGACGTTGCATGCTTGCAGGAGTTATTGTCTGTAGCACAGGTACAACTTGAATCATAAAATTTAAAATAGATTTCCAGCCAAAATTATAATACTGGATAGAAAGAATGACAACAAGAGTGATTCACTAGAATATAAATCAAGCATTACTTATAACTTATTTGGAATTAAGGGTTGGAAAAGCACCAATTTTATGATGTTACAGCTTCTGTTCATATTTACATTATAATGGCAGTTTAAGTTTACATCATCTAATGTGAGAATATATTTTAAGCACAATGTTTAACATGAATATATAATAATCATACCCTCTTAACATACTCGGACTATGTAGCATACAACATGAAACTCCCTTGTAACAAATACATAATAATGGCATCATGTGTAGAGTCTTTGTCCCTTGTTCTCCATGTTCTGTATACCTAAATCAAAGGAAGCAGCGTGGGAAGATAATACCCAACAGGATCAACCTGATTTGTTATGATAGGTTATTTAGAATCCCCAGGCATCTACAATAGAAACCATGAATGGTCCAACATGATTAACGGACGTTGATCGGGGAGACGAATGGTGTTCGCAATAAAGATATTCCTTTTTTATCCCCAATTAGTATCCATAGATGCATATACTGCGGAAGGCAACATTACCAACTTGGTGACAGTTCCTGCTTTGGGAGGAAGACAGAGTATCAAATTTCGGACAAAGACAGTGGATGTCATGAAAGGAATGACGAAGTTGGTATCGGGAAGATGGTGCCATAGTTATACTGCTCATTTATCTCGGGCGGCATAAGGCGATTCACTCGGCCCAACCACCCCCTCTAATACATCCCAGGGCTAATACAAATGAGGTAAATTAGGGGGATACTAATTGATGTGGGTACCCGCAAGTGCAGGAGAATACCGTCAAGTAATAAAAAGATATCGTATCCATAGGGACTAATGAGACAAACACTAGGGAGGTTGCACTAGTGAGCTAGCTAAGTAAGCCGAAAAATGGGAGATGGTCACACAAAACTTGTTCGCTAGAGAGAGAGAGAGTAGAGAGTAGAGAGGAGAAGGGATGAGATCTAGGCTCTTGGTGTTGGAAGACTATGTGTGAGGAATGTCATAGGGCATAGGTTTCCATGTGATGGTCTTTGAAGTTCTATGAATTGGTAACGCCTTGGTCTTTATGGTTTGGAATCATAGGTAGTCTAACTAGATTACCAATGTGAGTAACTAATTCACATTGGAGTGCTTCCCCCATGGGCCATTCGATACCATTAGATAGGCAAGGTAATTTAGGATGTCTGGTTAAAGGTCGACCTCTGTCATAGGTTGCCCCGGTCATATGATCCTATATTACACAAGTCATCTCTTGACACGGGATTAGGGGAAACCCATTGAGTAGCAATTAGATCTATCCTTGCGTGGACCCAATGTCCAAGTCAAGGGAATGCTCAAGGTTGTCCAGTTCAAAGGATACCCTTGTCAAAGAGGGCTCCCCGGGCATACAACCTTGAGTATCTCCCCTTATTGACCATAGGTCTACACAATCCATTCAATCAATATATAAATCAAGCATACACTCAAGTAAATAAGCATAAAACCTTCATTAAAATATTTGATCAAACAAGATATGCTCCAAAGCATGTCATCAATCCAAGGGCATTACACAAATTATGGGGTTTATCTCAACTACACATCACATCTACTCCCTAGCCCTAGAACATAGAGAAATCTACTCACTAGACATGGAAAATGAGATCTAAGACACAAGATGAAATCTTCTTGAACAAAAGGGAGTGAAAGAGAGGAAGAATCCTATCTGTCATGATCCGTAGTCTTGAGATCCAATCTAAGTCTTCGTAATGATGGAGGAGTGTCGGAGATGATGTGGAGTCGACAGAGGTCACCAGAATGGAGTGGTAGAGCCTAAGAATGATCCCCTTGGTGGGGAACCTTCCTCCATTTGGAAAGGGGAGAAAATCCCATTTTATAGCCTGGCCGTGCCACACACGGCTAGGTCGACACGACCGAAGCATGGCCATATTGGCTGGTATGGGTGGTCATGCCACATTTGACAAGATTGGCATGGTCGAGTCACCTGGTTCCGCCTGGCCATGTGACATTTGGTAGGATTGGCACGACTGAAGCAAGATCGTGTTGGCTGACATGACTCGAACTAGGAAATAAGGCATGACCCAGCCGTGTAGGCTGTTGGGGGACCGTGTCTCTTGGCCAACGCCTCGTCTTGATGGTCTCCGACTCTGATTTGCTTCTTTTCTTGTCTGTTTGGTTTCAAAAATGTTCTCTGAAAATGAAAATAGAGAAAGACCAGATCTCCGAACAAGAAATAAGGAATATGTTGATAAAAGCTAAGAAAAGGGGCATAATAACGTAAATATGAATCAAGCAAATCAAGTCAATGAGCGTGAAAACAAGGATAAAATGATATCAAATCTACGCTCATCACACCCCCAGACCTAAACATTTGCTTGGCCTCAAGCAAACACTCAGTAACGACCCGAAAAATTCTCTTAATATTTTCTTAAAATTTTAAGCATGACTAGATAATTTTCCGAGGAACCTAAAAATATTAATGCGAAGTTTGGTCTAGAAAATCCATGTTTTCTCATTTAAATTGGGAAAAAGGACACTAATGGGCCTTATATGGGCTTTTTAGTACCATAATTATTGGTGGATTTTAGGTGAAAATTTATATAAATATAAAGGGATTTTAATAAGAAATATTAACATAATTATGGGGGAATTTTTAAGGGATTTTCGAAAATACTAGGAAAATAAAATAAAAATAAGGGGAAAAAAATTGGGCATCTACCAAGGATTGAACCTTGGACCTCTTGTACAACCATGTATGCTCTAATCAACTCACCTAGCAAGGGAATGTTATGAGGGAATGAAGTGGATATTGGTTAAGGCTTAGAAGAAGATGAAGGGTCATGGAGAGACTCTTCATTTACCACCTTAATGGGTTATAAAGAGGGGGGTTTGGGAGTTACCTCTTCCTTCCATCACTTTGCATTTTCTTCCTCCTCCTTCCCTCATCCTAGCCGAACACCAAAGGAAGAGTTTCCCTTGGGAAAAGCTCCACAAGAAGGTCTCATCTCCAAGATCTAAGGGTTTTCCAAGGATACAAGGACAAGGGGGTTCAAGTGTTCAAAGATTTTGCAATTTCCTTCTCTTTTAAGGTTTAAAAATCAAGATCAACCAAGGTAAGACTCCCTCACCTGTGGTATAATAGTTCCTTATGTTTTAGCATGATTTATTGGTTGGTTTTTGGGACTTGATGTTGAAAGAAACAAAACCAAGCACCCTAGAGACCCTATGGGTTTCGGCCACTATGTTTTAGGGTCCATGATGATGCTAAAAATCTTGATAATGTTGTTTAATGTACTCTTATGATGTTTAGAGATTAAATATAATTTTTGGGAATTTTTGGGGTACCCTAGGATACCCTAGGGTTTCGGCCAACAACAAGACCCCATGGGTGGAGTTGGGTCTAAAACCTCAAGTATGTGTTTGATGTATTAACATGATATAAGGGAGATGGAGGGTGTTTATGTGAATGTTTCACATGGCCTTGAGACCCTATAGGTTTCGGCCAAGTACCCTAATAGGGTGGAAAGTTAGGATTTATTTCAAGTAAGGGCCCCAATGGCCCTATGGTAAGGTATGGTTGGTGTTTAACAATTGATTTGGGGTTTTAATGGAAACTTTTCCATGCCCCCATGGCCTTGAAGTTTCGGCCAAGAGCAAGATTAGGGTTGGCTTTAAGTATGGGATCAAATGTTTCCTATGGCCTAGTATGTATGTATGGGATGTTGTTTGAGAAGTTATGTGAAGTTTCATGAACTTAGGGTTCCTTGGGGACTTTCGGCCAAGGCCATTACCTAGGGCTAGGGTTGGGTTAAACCTACAAAGATGCTTGGGTATAGGTTGCTAAGAGGTATGTTTAAGTAAGATGGAAGAATTTTTATGGTAACCAAACCATTAGTTTATATGTCATGAAATATATGATTAGGTTATAAATGTTTAAACATGTGCCATGATCTATGAATGATATGTATGTATGCCATGTTTTATGAGTAATATGTATGTATACCATGTCTTATGAATGATATGTAGGTATGCCATGATTATGAATAAATTGTATGTATGTCATGCTTTATGAATGATGTGTACATATGCCATGTTTAAGAATGAAAATGATGCCATGTTTAAGAATGAAAATGAAGAATGAAGTTAAAGTTCATGTCTTTGAGGCATAACGATGATGTTAAGTATGATGAATGAATGAATATGCTATGAATGATGATGAATGAAAAAGCATGTGAAAGCATTTTATTTTATCTTATGGGCTTGTACCGGACCTAAGTAAGGTCCACGGTTCTGGACTACCGATGAAGCTATCCACGGTTCGGGACTACCGATGAAGCTGTCCTTACGGTTCGGGACTATCGATGAAGCTGTCCTTACCCTAGTAGGTCGAGATTAGCTACCTCGTATTTACTTAGGGATGCGCGCATATGATGTATGAATGTGGTACAAGCCAGGGCCCAATGAATGTTATGATTATGTTAAAGTATTTAAAAGTATGTTTTAATGTCCTAAGCATCCTTATATATATATGCATAATTGCCACATGCATCCATCCATGTTATGCATTATATCTATGATAAGAATAGTATGCAAAGTAAGTTTATGCAAGGTATGTTTATGCAAATGATTTTATTTATGTTCATGCTAGTTTAAGATGCCATGATTTTATTGATGTTCATGCTAGTTTAGATGCCATGATTTTATTATGTTCATGCTAGTTTAGGATGCCATGATTTAATTATGTTTATGCTAGGTTAAGATGCCATGATGTTTTTATGTTCATGCTAGTTTAAGATGCCATGATTTATTTATGTTCATGCTAGCTTAGGATGCCATGATTTAATTATGTTTATGCTAAGTTAGAATGCCATGATTTTATTTATGTTCATGCTAGTTTAGGATGCCATGATTTAATTATGTTTATGCTAAGTTAGAATGCCATGATTTTATTTATGTTCATGCTAGTTTAGGATGCCATGATTTAATTATGTTTATGCTAAGTTAGGATGCCATGATTTTATTTATGTCCATACTAATTTATGATGCCATGATTTAATTATGTTATGCTAAGTTAGGATGCCATGATTTTATGTATGCCCATGCTAATGTTTGAAGCCATGATTTAATTAGGTTTGTGCTAAGTTAGGACGCCATGATTTCATTTAGGTTCATGCTAAGAATGTTTGTGAGGTTATGTTATTATGTTATGTCTATGCCAAGTATTATGCCATGCTATGAATGTTTACGATGTTTATGTCTATGCCAAGTATTATGCCATTCCATGAATGTTTTTATGGTTATGTTTATGCCATGCTACGAATGGATTAAGCTATGTCCATGACATGTCGAATGTATGCTAAGTAATGATAAGGCTTACGTTCTAAGTAAAGCACTAAGTATGTTTCATGTGCTCATGATTAAGTGATGAATGGTTTTAGTGAGTAGGAAAGAGTCTTACTAAGCCTGTGTGCTTATAGTCTTATTTCCTTATACCGCAGATCACGCAAGGGGACAGTAAGGAAGCAGCAGGAGGGCAATGAAGCATGTGTGTGATAGTGACTTGGCCAAGAAACAATATGTTTGCTCGTCTTATGATAGAACTTTACCTTTACTATTATGTGCTTGAATGTGACTCTATGACATGATGCTAAGTATGACATGATGCTAAGAATGACATGATATGATGCTAAGTATAAAGTTAATATGCCAAGTTCCCATGTTATAATGTTAGGAAGGGTAGTAAGTGCATGTAGGTGTAAGTTAAAGGTTTCCGCTGCATTATGATGTCTACATGCCCTAAGTATGTTAACGTAACGCCGCTTTAGGGAAAAGGAAAAAAAAGCGGGCGTTACAGGTTGGTATCAGAGCAGTTACCATCTCACTACACACACATCAAGCCCTCTTCCTGCCGCTTCCAAGTAAGTACCTCTTTACATATCTGATAGTATTAAGATGTTTTATGATTTTAAGATATGCAAGTATGAACGAAGCTTATGATGAAAAGTACTTTAGGATATGTAACGATGAACGATATTTTATCTTCTTTCATGAATCAAATATTTAGAATTTAAGGGTAGGAAAGGTGGCTATATAGATTTTAATCACTAGGGTAGAAGAAACCGATTTGGGTGTGTTTTTCTCTGTATATATTTGCGAATTGGAAAAAAAATGGTTCTGTACTGACTTGGCAGGTTTGGTACTAACTATGTCATTTTTTTTTCAATTCCAGATGTTGCATGAGAACTACACTGTGAGGTGCCGCGAGCTGATGAACCAGATAGAGGAAGTTGAGTACATTCCGACCCGTGGAATTCAAGGCAACATGGGGTTATTAGATCGACTATTCTAGAAACTGGAGCAGGAGGGGTTTCCAGTCATGGATGATCATAGGATCGGAGCTTTACTTCGTTCATTGCCCAATCGAGCGAGAGAGGTTGCTCATCGGATCTGGGGACAGCACGGATGCCGTATCGCATATACGGAATTATGTAGGCAGCTTCTCTGCCATGAGTTTCCGGAAGATCTGGGGGATTCAGAGGAGGAGCCCGAGATGTTTGAAGAGGATCCCGAGTCATCTGAGGGGGATCCCGAGATGTACGAGGAGGATCCCGAGCCATTCGAGGAGGACCTTGAGATGCTCGAGATGTTCGAGGAAGACCCGATGAGCGAGGACGATCTCGAGATGTTTGAAGAAGACCCCGAGATGCTCGAGATGTTTGAGGAAGACCCCTGGGTGTTTGGGGAAGACCCTGAAGTGGCTGAGGAGGTTCCCGAGATAGAGGAAGAGGAGCCGATGGAGACGGTGGAAGACCTTGAGGTAGGCCAGGGAGAGATGAACGAGGGAGTGGCAGTGACTGCCATGATGTTCTTTGTTATGGGCATGATGGCAGCCCATCTATTTCATTAAGTTCGGTTAGTTTGGTGAACCAATAAGGTCTAAGTTAGTACTAATACAAGTTGTCGAGTGTGTGTTTCAATCTTATGTCCATGAACCTGATATTAACAATAAGGGACCTATCATATCACACAATGGTATCAAATTATATGAAGCAAATGATGATAATATGAGAGCATGTACTAATATAAGATTATTATCAATATAACCATACTAATTCCTTATCATATAAGTATTGTCATAATTCACCTATCATATAGGTTTTATTATGAGCCTACATACAGGTTGACATGTATCATCTCAACCTATAAGTTATCACCTATACATATTATTCCATAAGCAAATTACAGGTATTATACCTATAATGTATATGATAAATAACTATAATTTATGATATTATGTATAACCTATAGTATAGTCTCATGTAGGGAATTATATGATAGCCTACATACATAAGATCATAACACTCTCACCTATGTTAGCGTATAGTATTAGTTCCATTATACTAATACTAATATAATCAAAGGTATAAGTCATACGGCATAACCGAAAATGATACGCATAGGGTAGTGTCCTAATTATATTAACACTTATTATGGATTATGGGTCCCCTATATTTTCATACTAATTATGAATATTAGAATTATCAACGTATGTTTCACTATTATCTTATACATAATATATAAGATTACCTTAAGTTATTTTATGGTAATATAATAAATATGATCTCACCTACCATATAATAACCAAACTAATATAATTCATAGCTCATGTTGTGAACTAATATCTCGGAGGCATACTATTATTAGGTTTACCCATACTTATAATAACTATATAATTATGATATATGCATATAATTACAGCATAGAGCTATTAATGACACTAGCTCAATTATGACAATCATGTATGTCACTTATATCATCAAGGATATAAGCAAGTAAGTAGCCGTGAATAAAGTACACATAATCATGTTGGTAATATTATCAGTTCCTTGAGTGGAAGAATTTTCCCTTATTCGATGCGCCCGGGATCCACCAAAAGGTATCATGACCTGAAGGAGAAATTCTGGTGGTCCGACATGAAGAGAGATGTGGCGCAGCATGTTGGTACATGCCTAACCTGCCAACAGGTGAAAGCAGAACACCAGCGACCCGGAGGAGTTCTGCAGCCGCTTCCAATTCCGGAATGGAAATGGGAAGATATCTCAATGGATTTCATTTCAGGACTTCCCCGGACTACAAATGGATATGATGCGATATGGGTCATTGTGGACAGGTTGACTAAGTCTGCTCACTTCTTAGCAATCAAGATGACTTATTCGATTGAGCAACTGGCTCAATTATATGTTAAGGAGATAATCAGACTTCATGGAGTTCCCAAGACCATCATCTCAGATAGGGATGGTCACTTTACTTCGCATTTTTGGGAGTGTATTCAGAAGTCTCTTGGCACTAAATTGCGATTTAGCACCGCCTTCCACCCGCAGACTGACGGGCAAACTGAACGGGTGAATCAAATACTAGAAGATATGTTGAGAGCTTGTGCCCTGGATTTCAAAGGAAGCTGGTGTCGATATCTATGTTTAGCGGAATTCGCATACAACAATAGCTACCAAGCTACTATTGGAATGACACCTTATGAAGCATTGTATGGGAGGAGATGTAGGTCTCCGATCTGTTGGTATGAGGGTGGTGAAAAGAAGGAAATGGGGCTCACAACGGATGTCATAGACAGCACCACCCGAGCTATACAGAATATTCGACAACGGATAGAAACTGCTCAGAGCCGACAGAAGAGTTATGTCGATGTTCGACGTAGACCACTGGAATTTAGTGTCGGAGATTGGGTGTTTCTCAAAGTGGCTCCTATGAAGGGGGTGACAAGATTTGGGAAGAAAGGAAAACTAAGTCCGCGCTATGTGGGGCCATACCTGATTCTGAAAAGAGTCGGTAAAGTGGCATATGAGTTAGAGCTGCCTCCAGAGATGTCAGCTATCCATAACGTATTCCATGTGTCCCTGCTTAAAAAGTGTATCCCAAATATGGACCAAGTGATCGAACCACAGACAGTACAAGTGCAGGAGGACCTAAGCTATGAGAGCAGACCCATCCAGATTTTGGATAAGGAAGTCAAGAAGCTGAGGAGTAAGGAGGTACCCTTGGTCAAGGTCCTATGGCAAAGTCAACGGTTCGAGGAAGCTACCTGGGAACGCGAGGACGAGATGAGGCGCAAGTACCCGGAGTTGTTCTAAGTTCGAGGATGAACTTTCACGAGGTATGGGGGATTGTAACGACCCGAAAAATTCTCTTAATATTTCCTTAAAATATTAAGCATGACTAGATAATTTTCCGAGGAACCTAGAAATATTAATGCGAAGTTTGGTCTAGAAAATCCATGTTTTCTCATTTAAATTGGGGAAAAAGGGCACTAATGGGCCTTATATGGGCTTTTTAGTACCATAATTATTGGTGGATTTTAGGTGAAAATTTATATAAATATAAAGGGATTTTAATAAGAAATATTAACATAATTATGGGGGAATTTTTAAGGGATTTTCGAAAATACTAGGAAAATAAAATAAAAATAAGTGGAAAAAAATTGTGCATCTACCAAGGATTGAACCTTGGACCTCTTGTACAACCATGTATGCTCTAACCAACTCACCTAGCAAGGGAATGTTATGAGGGAATGAAGTGGATATTGGTTAAGGCTTAGAAGAAGATGAAGGGTCATGGAGAGACTCTTCATTTACCACCTTAATGGGCTATAAAGAGGGGGGTTTGGGAGTTACCTCTTCCTTCCATCACTTTGCATTTTCTTCCTCCTCCTTCCCTCATCCTAGCCGAACACCAAAGGAAGAGTTTCCCTTGGGAAAAGCTCCACAAGAAGGTCTCATCTCCAAGATCTAAGGGTTTTCCAAGGATACAAGGACAAGGGGGTTCAAGTGTTCAAAGATTTTGCAATTTCCTTCTCTTTTAAGGTTTAAAAATCAAGAAACCCAAGGTAAGACTCCCTCACCTGTGGTATAATAGTTCCTTATGTTTTAGCATGATTTATTGGTTGGTTTTTGGGACTTGATGTTGAAAGAAACAAAACCAAGCACCCTAGAGACCCTATGGGTTTCGGCCACTATGTTTTAGGGTCTATGATGATGCTAAAAGTCTTGATAATGTTGTTTAATGTACTCTTATGATGTTTAGAGATTAAATATAATTTTTGAGAATTTTTGGGGTACCCTAGGATACCCTAGGGTTTCGGCCAACAACAAGACCCCATGGGTGGAGTTAGGTCTAAAACCTCAAGTATGTGTTTGATGTATTAACATGATATAAGGGAGATGGAGGATGTTTATGTGAATGTTTCACATGGCCTTGAGACCCTATAGGTTTCGGCCAAGTACCCTAATAGGGTGGAAAGTTAGGATTTATTTCAAGTAAGGGCCCCAATGGCCCTATGGTAAGGTATGATTGGTGTTTAACAATTGATTTGGGGTTTTAATGGAAATTTTTCCATGCCCCCATGGCCTTGATGTTTCGGCCAAGAGCAAGATTAGGGTTAAAGGATTAGGGTTGGCTTTAAGTATGGGATCAAATGTTCCCTATGGCCTAGTATGTATGTATGGGATGTTGTTTGGGAAGTTATGTGAAGTTTCATGAACCTAGGGTTCCTTGGGGACTTTCGGCCAAGGCCATAACATAGGGCTAGGGTTGGGTTAAACCTACAAAGATGCTTGGGTATAGGTTACTAAGAGGTATGTTTAAGTAAGATGGAAGAATTTTTATGGTAACCAAACCATTAGTTTATATGTCATGAAATATATGATTAGGTCATAAATGTTTAAGACATGTGCCATGATCTATGAATGATATGTATGTATGCCATGTTTTATGAATAATATGTATGTATGCCATGTCTTATGAATGATATGTAGGTATGCCATGTTTATGAATAAATTGTATGTATGCCATGCTTTATGAATGATGTGTACATATGTCATGTTTAAGAATGAAAATGATGCCATGTTTAAGAATGAAAATGAAGAATGAAGTTAAAGTTCATGCCTTTGAGGCATAACGATGATGTTAAGTATGATGAATGAATGAATATGCTATGAATGATGATGAATGAAAAAGCATGTGAAAGTATTTTATTTTATTTTATGGGCTTGTACCGGACCTAAGTAAGGTCCACGGTTCTGGACTACCGATGAAGCTGTCCACGGTTCGGGACTACCGATGAAGCTGTCCTTACGGTTCGGGACTACCGATGAAGTTGTCCTTACCCTAGTAGGTCGAGATTAGCTACCTCGTATTTACTTAGGGATGCGCGCATATGATGTATGAATGTGGTACAAGCCAGGGCCCAATGAATGTTATGATTATGTTAAAGTATTTAAAAGCATGTTTTAAAGTCTAAGCATCCTTATATATATATGCATAATTGCCACATGCATCCATCCATGTTATGCATTATATCTATGATAAGAATAGTATGCAAAGTAAGTTTATGCAAGGTATGTTTATGCAAATGATTTTATTTATGTTCATGCTAGTTTAAGATGCCATGATTTTATTGATGTTCATGCTAGTTTAAGATGCCATGATTTTATTGATGTTCATGCTAGTTTAGGATGCCATGATTTAATTATGTTTATGCTAGGTTAAGATGCCATGATGTTCTTTATGTTCATGCTAGTTTAAGATGCCATGATTGTATTTATGTTCATGCTAGCTTAGGATGCCATGATTTAATTATGTTTATGCTAAGTTAGAATGCTATGATTTTATTTATGTTCATGCTAGTTTAGGATGTCATGATTTAATTATGTTTATGCTAAGTTAGAATGCCATGATTTTATTTATGTTCATGCTAGTTTATGATGCCATGATTTAATTATGTTTATGCTACGTTAGGATGCCATGATTTTATTTATGTCCATACTAATTTATGATGCCATGATTTAATTATGTTATGCTAAGTTAGGATGTCATGATTTTATGTATGCCCATGCTAATGTTTGAAGCCATGATTTAATTAGGTTTGTGCTAAGTTAGGACGCCATGATTTCATTTAGGTTCATGCTAAGAATGTTTGTGAGGTTATGTTATTATGTTATGTCTATGCCAAGTATTATGCCATGCTATGAATGTTTACGATGTTTATGTCTATGCCAAGTATTATGTCATTCCATGAATGTTTTTATGGTTATGTTTATGCCACGCTACGAATGGGATTAAGCTATGTCCATGACATGTCGAATGTATGCTAAGTAATGATAAGGCTTACGTTCTAAGTAAAGCACTAAGTATGTTTCATGTGCTCATGATTAAGTGATGAATGGTTTTAGTGAGTAGGAAAGAGTCTTACTAAGCCTATGTGCTTATAGTCTTATTTCCTTATACCGCAGATCACGCAAGGGGACAGTAAGGAAGCAGCAGGAGGGCAATGAAGCATGTGTGTGATAGTGACTTGGCCAAGAAATAATATGTTTGCTTGTCTTATGATAGAACTTTACCTTTACTATTATGTGCTTGAATGTGACTCTATGACATGATGCTAAGTATGACATGATGCTAAGAATGACATGATATGATGCTAAGTATATAGTTAATATGCCAAGTTCCCATGTTATAATGTTAGGAAGGGTAGTAAGTGCATGTAGGTGTAAGTTAAAGGTTTCCGCTGCATTATGATGTCTACATACCCTAAGTATGTTAACGTAACGCCGCTTTAGGGAAAAGGAAAAAAAAAGCGGGCGTTACACACTCTGCATGTACTTATGTATCAGTTGTCATGCCTTATAATCCCTAGTGACAACCTTCCTCTATCATACACTTTCACTAATGAGCATGCTATCAAAATTAATTCGAGAATGGCCTAAGTAGAAGTTTTCTGTGCTCAGTGCAATAAGTTGCCATATTTTATCAAGTTTTCAATCCTAATGCCAAGTCAAGTTGTCATCTAATTGGTTTCCTTGCGGTCCTGACGATAGGCACTTACCTGCCACATGCTTGGTTCCACTCTTTCAAACTGCTTATGGTCTCAAAGGCATGCTCGGATCAAGAGAAGCCTAACATTCATTTCCCCAGTAACCTAACTCGGTCTCAAAGGGGCAAATTGCTAGTTTCCACTAACGAATCTATTTTTTATCCCTTATTTGATACTTTTTTTTTGAGTTCTTCAAGAGTGTCGCACTTACTGATATTTCATATCAAACTGTACAAGCTTGGGATTTGATTTTTTCGAGTAAGCTTTAATGATCTGGGCCATATCCTGTAACCAAAATGCAATTTAAAAGATCACCATGGGGTACAAGTACTAGCAAATTCAATGAATCATGACTTGTCATCAAGTTATCAACTCTTCAAAAATAGACAAGGTGAAAAGAGATTCAACTGTTAGATGTGTATACTAAAATACTTGCTTCTTTTATATATAAGATCATCTATATATTTTGAAAAGAGAATCACAACAACACTAGATGCTTGTTTATATTAGTACATGCATAAAAGTCCTTTACTTTGCATTGTAGATAACATGGTGTGTGATGACACACGGAAGATCATGTTATCAGTCCCTTGCATAGTATAAGTAAGAGCCTCATAGCCAAGATAGAATTGGACAAACCATCGGGATGATTGTAATATAATTAGGTGTGGTTGGTCTTGACCATAGAATTACACTAGTGTGCTCTGTGTGCATTGAGCAGGACCAAAACCAGAGGTCATCCAATTTGTAGTGACTTGATAATTGGATTAGACCTCGGATTTATTATGGAGTACAATCCCTAAATACCGATATAATAACGGACACATATTGTTAATTATTATTTCTTTGATTTATCAATGGGTGAGATATATTCTGTTAAATCGGTAGGCCCGATAAGTTGAGAAATAATATTAATTATATGGTGAGCCATTGATTATTGACGGAATCCGTGTCCTGGTGAGTTGGGATGATGATGCCCCCTTGATGAGCTCAAAAGGTTCATCATGTTAAACCCTGCAGGTGGATTTGATCCGACATGATGATAAGGTTGAGTGGTACTAGTCAAGGAGCTAGAAGTCAATTAATTAAAATTTTCAATAATTTAAATTAATCGACGGGAATTCAATATCTTAAACACGAGAGATGGATGACTCATAATATGTGGAGGCCATATGAAAATATGGGAGTTGGTAAGGAAGTTCAATTAAAATCCTTTAGTGGAATGGATCTTAATTAAATGGATTGGTTTTAGATCCATTAGTGAGCCAAGATCCAACTCCTCCTCTTGGTCCCTACCTTAGCCCTATATATACTCCATGAAGCCATCAAGAAACAAGATAAATTGAACCTCAAATTATTCCTCTCAATCTCTTCCTCTCTCTCTCCTAGGGTAAGAATCGGTCGGCGGCAAGGGATAAGAGAAGAAGCTAAGTTCTTCTCTTCTCCACCTTTCTTCTTCACTTGTTGAGTGGTACAAGGAAGGAAGAGGAGTTCCTCATCTTCCTCTTGGTCGGACGCAGCTGTGGTGGTGAAGGAAAGGGTCGGCGGTGGCGCTTCTTGGCTAGGGTGCGGTGGCGGTGATAACCTCCAAGGGAGGACTTTCCGGCGAGTTCCAGAGGGAGGTGATCTCTTCCTTAGCTCTTCCTCGGGTCGGCAGCAGCTGTAGAAGGAAGAAGGAGGTGCTGGTTGGGGAGAAGAAGGAGTTTTTCTCTTGGTTTGGCTGGCAATAACAAAAACCCTAGGTTTTTGTTTGGCTGGCGCAAGGAGAGGAAGGAGAGAGACTTTAGCTCTCATTTGGTGGTCTCGGTTCTTGGTAGCTCATCGCCCACACGACATCTGAGAAGGGACGGACATAAGGTAGAAGGCTACGAGGTAAAAGGAAGGTATAACTCTCTTCTTTTGGCTCCTTTTTGTTCCTTTGTTTTGCTTCGTCATTTTATGTGTATTAGTTAATTATTTTGATTTTGTATCATGGTTAATAATTAACTAATTAGACCGCGACCATAAACACAAGAACCGGTGATCCACTCGTCGTCTCTTCTGCGGTCGTTCGGTTAGAAGAATTACAAGGCGCGATCTTTGTGATTGGCCAAGTTGTAATTTGTACCGAACGATATGATGACGAGATAGCCGTTGGGAGACGGGTTTCCATTTGGGTTAAATTTTTTAATTCGTAGACATGGAGAGATCTCTCAAGGACGACCAAGTATTCGCTAGGGAAACCCGCCAAGCCATACCCAACACCAACAACTAGGCAATCCTTAAATATCTCAAAAGAATAATGCTCAATTTATGCTAATGAAGATAGTGTTGGTGCAGCCAACACCTGAGTCAAACCTGGGTTTTGATAATGGCAAAGGGGTTCAAAAGTTAAGATGTTATGTTGGACTAATGTGTTCACTGAGTGTGCAGAAAGAAGTCCTAGCGAAGGGCTGCTAGGAGTTGAAGACCTAGCGAAGGACTGCTAAGAACCTAGCGAAGAGCTGCTAGGAGTTGAAGACCTGGCGAAGGAGTGCTAGGCACCTAGCGAAGGGCTGCTAGGAGTTGAAGACCTGACGAAGGAGTGCTAGGCACCTAGCGAAGGGCTGCTAGGCATTGAAGACCTAGCGAAGGGCTGCTAGGCACCTGGCGAAGGGTTGCTGGGCAAAAGTCCAACCGGAGAAGCCGGTTGGCAAAAGGTAAACTCTCCTGAGAGGAGTAGGTGACGACGCGTTCCCCATCGAGGGAACAGTAGGCGTCGGTTTGACCTAGTGGTCCATTTTGGAGACCCGAAGTCAGAACCAAGACAGCTACGGCTGTAAAAAAATCACTAATATTCATGCTTTGTTGTTTTTGGAACTAACCTTGAATGCAGGGACCGAGGGAATGTGTTTTTGCGGCTCAGAACGCCCCAAAGGAGAGGGGCATGCAGCTGGTGTTGGGGCAATCGACCCTGAGATGATCTAGAGGATCATGATATTTTGATGTATGGGCAATATGGTTAGGTTAGGATTTGAGTTGTTTTTATATGTGTACATGAGTGTGCAGGTGTACAAGTACACATGGACTTGGTTGATGTCTTCAGGTGAAGGATGACATGGAGACAAGCTAGAGGTTTGCGTGCGCATCTGAGGGACCGTTGGATAGCAGAGATGATGAGCCGAGGGATGCGGACTTCGAGGCGTATGTGAAGGGTGGCATGAAGGCAAGTTGGAGGCTTGCATGCGCATCCGAGGGACGAGGGCTAATGATGAAAAGGGCGTGAAGGCAACAGTCAAGACTGCTGGTGAAGAGTCAACTGAGTTGTAAGGGTCTGAGTATGGGTGTGTGTACTCAGGGGCTAAGCCGGGAGGGTTTGAGTGCGGAGAGATTTGTACTCGGGAGTAAAACCTTAGGCTTAGGTGTGTACCAGTCGACTGGCACAGGGGCAGTCGATTGGTGTTGACTGGAACAGCTGGAAGATTCGAACGTTGTACTGTAACGATCGAATCTGAGTGGTACCAGTCGACTGCCCCATGGGCAGTCGACTGGTAGCAGCTGTTTTCATATTCGAGCCCTATTTATAGGGGCTCGTTTCCTACTATCTTGGTTGACGAAACTCGCTTGGGTAAAGTGAGTTAGTAGTCTATTGTGATCAGAGAGCGTCCGTAGTATTGTGGCGAGGTTTCTCCACCCACTAGGAGCGACAAATCTAGCCGGAGGTTATTCGGGGGTTGATCCACCGACGGATTCTTGGATTAGTCACCCGTTCGGGGTGGATACCAAGTAAATCTTCATGTTAGCATTGGTTAGTGTTGTTTATTTTGTTTATTATTATTTCTGCTGTGCAAACTAATAACGCAGGTACAAGAAAGATCCGAAAAATACTATTCACCCCCCTCTAGCGGACATGATCGATCCTACAATTGGTATCAGAGCTAGGACCGCTCTTGATTGGAATAACCGCCAAGGGAGCAAAGCAAAGCTAGACGGAATAATGGAAGAGAAACTTGGAGAAGATATAAACTCACCACCACCATACGAGCATGAAGATTTTGATTACTGGAAAGCTAGAATGAAAATGTGGCTCGGCATGGATTGGGAATGTGTAATGGTGATAGAAGATCCATTTGAGACCCCTAAGGACAAGCACGAGAAGAAGCTCCGACCTAGGTATTGGACCAAGGAGCAACAAGAACAAGCAAGGTCCAATGAGAAGGTAATCAATATTTTGGTCAATATCTTGCCTACTAAAATTTTGGGTAATGTAGGGAGTTATAGAAATGCATATGAGTTGTGGGATAAATTGGAAAAGTGTCATGAGAACCCTACACAAACTCAAGGAGTAGAGGAGCCTGAAGAAATAAGCTCAAGTGCCCAAAAAGACCAAAGAAAAGGAGAATCATCAAGTGAAGTGGAGGAATTGAGTGAAAAAGGATCCACTTCATCCGAAGAGGAAGAAGAAGAAGTATTAATATCAAGGGTTGAGGGGGAGGAGAGACCCTCATCCTCACAAGAGCAAGAGAAGACTTCCAACTCCACCAAAGTCAAGTCAAAAGAGCATATCATATGCTTTGGGTGCAATAAAAAGGGGCACTACAAAGATAAGTGCCCACTAGGTAAAAAGGAGATAATTCCTAAGCCCAAATCCATTCAATTTAAATCCAATATGGGTTGTAGGAATGAGGAAGCTCAAAACAAAAGAAGGAGAATTCGATGCTTCACATGCGGGGAGCTCGGGCATTATCATACAAAATGCCCAAGAAGTGGAGAGCTCAAAAAGATGGAGCACCTTAGGAAGTGGGAAAAAGAAGAATGGAAGAGGAGCACTCATCAAGGGGGAGCCCCAAGGGTAAGGGAGGTAACCTCTGACTCTACTTATGCTTCAAATTTTTTCATGAATGCTCAAAATGTTCGTTTGAATGATAGAATTGATAACAATTGTGTGCCCATGCGTGTGTTTGGTTTTAAGTATCATGATAGGAATAGAAACAATTTTGTATGCCAAAACACCAAAAATTCTATGTTTCATGATAAATCTAGAAATTCTAGGGCTAAGGACCAAGGCATAAACTCTAAGAAAGGGAGAAATATGCCTAGACAAATAAGTAGACCTAGAAATGATCAAATTAGGTCTAGTGATCCTAAGGTTAGGAAGTTAAAAAAGGAAAATCAAGCGTTGAGAGCAAAACTTGACCAATTAGAAGAAAACCTAGGAAGAGTCATTCAAGGGTCCAAAAGATTGAACATGATGTCAAAGGGCTAAAATCATAGGAACGGTAGGTCGGGTTTAGGATACCACCCTAAGAGGGCTAATGTTGATAAAATGATATATTCAAGGATGCCCTATAGCTATGGTAGAGAAAAAGTCAAAAATGGCAAGGAAAGGCCATTTAAAGGAAAAGAGAAGAAATTGACCAAGAAAAAGGTCTATAGGGTCAAGAGAGTGATAGTGGAAGGTCAGGAGGCACCGGAGGAGCACCGGTGTGGTCTTGCCTTTGTAGATAAGTTACCTAGGGGGTAACTAGGGCTAGGAGCTCAAGGGAGAGCTCTGGAAGCCAAAATGGGTTCCATGGTCAATGGATCTCAGGTGGTTTTCTCCTAGGAGATTGAAGAAGACTATAGGGTGTGCCAAGAGGGTTAAAAGGCAAAGGTTGGTCTTAATCCTAGAGAATTCGCACACTAAAGGGAGATTTATGGAATAAAAGCAAGAAATTGGGATGTTAATGGAGAAATTGGTTTTAATGTCTAACTACCATATAAATTGATGCTAAGAATGGATTATGAATGAGTATGGGAAAGAGCATCAAGGTGAGGTCAAAGTTAAAACTTTTGGGAAAGGTTTCATGATACATTTTAAGGAAACTTGGAGTTTGTATCAATCTTGGAATTCGGGATAATTTTGATTGAAATTATATTTTTCCCAAGTAGACTTAGGATCCACAAATCCATCCATGAAATTTCATAATTTTTGGAAATTTATGGAATTAGTTAGGCATTTCTGAAGTTTGGATTAAAAATCTGAAATTCAGAATATCAGACACCAGTCGACTGGCTAGAGGCCAGTCGACTGGTAAAACCCACAGAATGCAATTACACTATGGCCCAGTCGACTGACCCGGGAGCAGTCGATTGGCAAAACTCGTAATAACGTTCTGTGAACTCTATCAGTCGACTGGCCTCCTGCCAATCGACTGGTGCGCGGGATCTATAAAAGAAAAAGGGCGCACGAGGTGGCCGAAACCTAGGGTTTTTGCGGTCCACCCCGGCGAGTTCTTCTCCTCCCGAGATCCTCTTGCGTTGTAGGCCTCCCCCGAGCCCTAAAATCCCCTCCTAAGCCATCCTCTACTTCGGATCTACCTCTAGGGTTGGCGGAAAATCCCTCTTCTCAAGCCATTTTTCTCAAAACCAACAACACGAAAAGATTAGCAAAGAGGTATAATGATTTTTTGTTTATTTCTCCATTTAAACTTTGTATTGATACTAATACGATGTTTTATGTATGTTTTCTTTGATATTTTCTCTTTTGGGGGTTATCTTTGTTGGTGCAGAATGCACCCAAGTCAAACCTGGGTTTTGATATTGGCAAAAGGCTTCAAAAGTTAAGGGTTAGTTGTTGTCTAACAAGCTTCTTGAGTGTACAGGAAAAGCCCTAGCGAAGGAATGCTAGGCACTGGCGAAGGACTGCCAGACAGGAAAAGCCCTAGCGAAGGAATGCTAGGCACTGGCGAAGGACTGCCAGACAGGAAAAGCCCTAGCGAAGGAATGCTAGGCACTGGCGAAGGACTGCCAGATAGGAAAAGCCCTAGCGAAGGAATGCTAGGCACTGGTGAAGGACTGCCAGACAGGAGAAGCCCTAGCAAAGGACTGCTAGGCTGGCGAAGGACTGCCAGAAGCTAAGCACCAAGCGAAGGGCAGCTTGGTAACTCAAGACCTGGCGAAGGACTGCCGGGCAAAAGTCCAACTGGAGGATCCGGTTGGCACCAGGTAAACTCTCCCGAGAGGAGTAGGTGAGGACGCGTTCCCCTTGAGGGAACATTAGGCGTCGGTTCGACCTAGGGCTCCATTTTGGAGACCAAAGTCAGAACCAAGACAGCTAAGGTTGTATAAAATAATTATTGTTTTATTGTGTTTTGGACTAACCCTTGATGCAGGACCAAAGGAACGTGTGTCTGCAACTCAGAGAGCCTCAAAGGAGTGAGGCAACAGCTGAGCAAGGCGCCCTGAGTGTCCAGGGCGCCCTCAAGGTGAATCAGAACCAAGCGAAGCAAAATAGGCTTCAGCTGCTTACTGGGCAAGGCGCCCTCAGCAGCGAAGGCGCCTTCATCAGTGAAGGCGCCTTCAGCAGCCAAGGCGCCTCCAGCTCACTCTGCGAAGCCTCAGCTTTATCCACAGCCGAGTCTTCTGCGCGGAAAAAGTCAGCCAAGGCGCCTTCGGCGACCAGGGCGCCCCAGAGGTCAAACCTCATCCCTATTCCGGTGCGATAAGGCTTGACCGAGCGAAGCACGGATCGGGTGACACGTGGCAGGGCGCCCTCGACGACTAGGGCGCCCCTAGGTGCTATAAATAGCACCCCTCGACCCCTAGCTTCAACATAGCTTTCATTCAACGCATCTAAACGCTCTGACGACCGCGCTCTGCTCCGGAAACTTTCCGACTCAAGAACGAAGCGCCGTCAACCTCCCACTGCACCGAAACTCGATCTACACTGGGAGTTGGTAAAACAAAGTGTATATTTCTATTTACAGTAATTTTGTAATCTCACTTTGTAACCGTTTTGCGCACTATAGAATTGCCCAAAGTAAACGGTCAACGACCGTGGGCCTTGGAGTAGGAGTCGACCCAGGCTCCGAACCAAGTAAAAATCTTGGTGTTTGCGTTGTTTGTCTTTATTCCGCCGCGCACTTACTCTTTCTTTTAAATCCGAACATTTTCCGATATTCACCCCCCCTCTATCGGTCTTTCTCGATCCAACAAGTGGTATCAGAGCGGGGACTTCAAACTTGGTGCAACCACCAGTTTGAAAATTTCGGATTTTTTTTTTCTCTCTCAATTTTTTTCCGTTAAAAATTTTTTCGTTCGAATTTTTCTTTCAAGGTTGGTGCAACACCCCCTGAAATCCGTTGTTATTTATTCTTCCCGCACTACTAATCCAAGACCAAGTCTTGGAATATTTTTTTTTTTGCTTTTTTTCTATTTCTGAACAAATGGCCATCCAAGAAGGCTTTAGCACCGCTAGACCTCCACTTTTCAGTGGAGAAGACTTTCCTTACTGGAAAAGTCGAATGGAGGTCCACCTGAAAACTCAGGTGGATATGTGGATAATCATCCAGTCTGGACTGATGATTCCCACAAATACTGAAGGCGTACCGTAAAACTACTCAGAGTGGGACACTGCCCTTAAACGCAAAATCGAAGCTGACGCCAAAGCAACTCAGACCCTCCAATGCGGACTAACGAAAGAGGAGCTGAACCGCGTAGGCCCTTTCAACAGTGCCAAGGAGCTATGGGCTAAACTGATCGAGCTCCACGAAGGAACTTCAGATACGAGGATCAGCAAACGCGATCTGCTACTGAACAAGCTCTTCACCATCAGAATGGCAGATAACGAGACAGCAGCTCAGCTCCATGCCAGAATCCAGGAATTGATGAACGGTCTTCACGCAATAGGTCACCAGGTTCAAAATCGTGATCTTATAAGGTATGCCCTAAACGCGTTCCCTAGGACCACCTTGTGGGCATCTATGGTAGATGCATACAAGGTCTCTAGGGATCTTTCAAAAATTAAGTAGATGAGTTATTTTCTGAACCTGAACTTCATGAACAGACTAACTGCAATTTGGCCGAGAAAAGTATAGCTTTCTTTGCAGGGAAAACAGGAAGGACGACTAAACAGAAAACACAAGTTGAACCTGAGTCTACCTCAGACTCAGAAACAGAAGATCAAGAAGGAGATAAGTTTGAACTGGTCCGGCTAGCTCGAAGCTACTACAAAAAGTTGAAGAACCAAGCTAACACACGGAGAACAAAGCGAAGAAAGGATGAACCAGCTGAACCAGCAACTGACAAACACAAGCCCAACGTAACCTGCTACGAATGCAAGAAGAAGGGCCACTACAAGACTGAATGTCCAAGCCTAAAGGAGTCCAAAAAGACCAGAAAAAAGAAGGCACTCCAAGCAACCTGGGACGAATCTTCCTCAGAAGAAGAAGAAGAAGCACCCCAGTCCAATCTTCTAGCCCTGACCGCTTCGGATCAAATCGGGACTGACTCAGACTCGGACCAGGACGACGGCAAGCTGACCTTCTCCGACGACGGCGAAATAAGGGTAACGGGTTTTTCAAAATTGCAATTAAATTCTCTTATTTCCTATCTATCCCGAGATTTGGCGAAAGCCAAACACCGAATCGAGTCCCTCCGACAGGAAGTAAAACTCCTGAAAGAGGGAGCTGAGTCTAAATCCTTAACTGAGAAAATTCAGGAAGGAACCCCTGATCAAGTTGAAAAACTTGAATCAGAGAACTCCTCCCTGAAAACTCAAGTTAAGGACTTACGAACAGCTTTAGAACGATTCACTTCTGGTTCCAAGAATCTTGATATGATTCTTGGAAAACAGAAGTTTGTTCTAAACCGATCCGGACTTGGCTATAGAACCAAAACTCGGCAAAGATCTTACTTTGCTGTACTGAACCAGTCAAGACCTAAGGTTCAGGCATGGGTACCAAAACTGTGCCTGACCAAACCAACTGGTTCAAATCAATTTTGGATCCCCAAGGACAAGATTCACATCTTGCCTAACCCATACAGAGGCTTTAGTCCAGGGGGAGCCAAAATCAAAACAATTTTCATTATTAGATAATTTTTTTTCGTGATTGCTTGTTTATTTAAATTTCTGCAAGTTGCCATGCTTAGAATTAGGAATGGTTAGACTTAAGGACTAATTTACTTGAAATTTGAAAACATAGTATTGGGAGGAGGTGAGATGATAGTACGTTGGGGAAACCAACTCTAATAAGATCAAGTCTACTTGGTCTCTTTAGACTGGTGAAACCAGCCGAAGCTACCGATCCAAGACCCAAGCTAGTTAGACCAGAAAATGACCTAATTTAATTTGAAAATGAAATTTCATTAAAAGGCTTTGTCAAGGAAAGGGTGGATGATCCCATAAGGCTACGGCCAAAGAAGGCCTAGTGCCTCGCCAAGACCTGGAAGCCAATTTCTGAAATTCAAATTCAAATTATCTTTTGTCAAATTTGAATCTAACTCAAATTTCAAATAATTATAGATTCTAATCTGTTTTCAAAATTTCTATCTTTCAAACTTATTCTCTTTTTGAAAAACACTTAATCTGTTTTCAAAAATTCTGTTTTTTTTTCAAAAATAAAGAACTTTTTCCAAATTAAAACTTCTTTTTAAAATTAATTTTTACCCTCAAACCTGTCTCACAAAAACCTTAAGGTTAACGTGATTGAAAACCCTAGACTGGAGTGAGACAGACTAAGAAGTGAAACTCAATTAAGCTATCTCTAACTCAAATTGGATCCAAATCACCAAAAATTCTTTATGTGTAGGAACATAAAGATTTGGACCAATGGATGTTAGATAGCGGGTGCTCCAGACACATGACTGGAGACAAATTGAAGTTCACCAAACTAAAAATCAAAGACCTGGGCTCAGTGGCCTTTGGAAATAATGCTACACTCAAGGTAATTGGGTCAGGTAATATTGAACTTAAATCCAATTTCATTATTAAAAAGGTTCTATTGGTTGAAAACTTTAGTTTTAACTTACTTAGCATAAGTCAGTTATGTGATTCTGGTTATGTAGTTACTTTCAACAATTCTAATTGCCTGATTAGAAATGCACAAGACTCAGAAATTATGCTTAAGGGCACTAGGAAAAATAATGTATACACTATAAATCTTCCCCTTATACCCAAATGCATGTTAACACAATTAGAACAATCAAAACTCTGGCATAGGAGATTAGGTCATACCAATCTAAGAACTATCTCAAAGATTACCCAACTTGGCTTAATCAAAGGTGTCCCCAAAATTAAGAATAATGAAAACCTAATATGTGAATCTTGTAATCAAGGCAAACAAACCAAGTCTAGTCACAAATTGATCCAATCTGATCAAACCCAAACCACACTTGAGCTCCTACACCTTGACCTATTTGATTCACATGGAGCCAAGTCACTAAGTGGAAACCGATACTGCTTAGTGATAATTGATGACTACTCTAGGTTCACATGGGTCAGGTTTCTAAAGACCAAAGATGAAACCCTGAACCTATTTAACAACTTTTGTAAATTGATTGAGAATCAAAATGATACCAAAATCAAAAGACTTAGGTCTGACCACGGGGGAGAATTCGAGAATCAGAGATTCGAAGAATTCTACAAAATAAATGGATATAAACACGAATTTTCGTGTCCTAGAACTCCCCAACAAAATGGTATAGTAGAAAGAAAAAATAGAACCCTACAGGAAGCTGCTAGGGCAATGCTCAATGAATTTGACCTACCTAACCATTATTGGGCAGAAGCAATTAGCACAGCTTGTTATATCCAAAATAGGATTCTACCTAATAAAAGGTTAAATAAAACACCCTATGAACTTTACTACCATAGACTTCCAAACCTACACTATCTTAGAGTCTTTGGATGTAAAGTCCATATTCTTAATACCAAAGACTATCTTAGAAAATTCCAATCCAAGTCAAACCCAGGCATCTTCTTAGGGTATTCTACAACAAGTAGAGCTTATAGAGTCTACAATAAGATAACTAAGAAAATTGAAGAAACAACCAACTTAATATTTGATGAAGAAACTAACCCAAAATCTGATAATTCTGACTTAGCTTCATCAAATACTGATCAAGAAGATAACTCTGAAGCCCCAATTGAATACGTTAATGACTTAACAATTGAACCAACTTCTGAATCAGTTGAACCAACCAATGAACCTAGAACTGAACCTATTGGACCAGCTGGACCTGAAGCTGAGCCAAGTACTAGAAAAACCAAGAAACCCAGACTAAGTCACCCAGCTGACCAAATCGTAGGTGATCCAACCTTAGGAGTCAGAACTAGAGCTTCCTATAGAAATCTTAGTCAAATAGCCATGATTTCAAAGATTGAACCTAAGACTATTGAGGAAGCCCTACCTGATCCTGACTGGATCCTAGCCATGCAAGAAGAATTAGCCCAATTTGAGAGAAACCAAGTCTGGGAGTTAGTACCTAGGCCTAGGGGCAAATCTGTAATTGACACCAAGTGGGTATTTAGGAATAAGTTAAACGACCAAGGTGAAATAGTCCGAAATAAAGCCCGCTTAGTAGCTAAGGGATTCAGTCAAGTAGAAGGGTTGGATTATGATGAAACCTATGCCCCTGTAGCTAGACTTGAGTCTATTAGGATGTTACTAGCCTTTGCATCTCATAAAGGATTTAAATTATACCAAATGGATGTAAAGTCAGCCTTCTTAAATGGGCTTATTAAGGAAGAAGTTTATGTAGGACAACCCCCAGGATTTGAGGATATAGAAAAATCCGATCATGTCTACAAACTTAGTAAAGCCCTTTATGGACTAAAACAAGCACCCAGGGCCTGGTATGAAAGATTATCCAATTACCTGATTTCTAAAGAATTCAAACAAGGTCAAATTGACCCAACCTTGTTTGTTAAAATTTTAGAAAAGGATATATTTATTGCTCAAATTTACGTAGATGATATAATATTTGGATCAACTAACTCTAAATTTCTAAAAGAATTTGTAACAATAATGGAAAATGAGTTTGAAATGAGTTTAGTTGGGGAACTTAACTTTTTCTTAGGGTTACAAATCAAACAAACTAAGGATGGAAATTATGTACATCAATCTAAATATGCTAAAGAACTAATTAAGAAATTTAAAATGGATAACTCTAAAAGTATAAGTACCCCAATGGCCACAAATGTGAAAATAGATAATGACCCTGATGGTAAACCAGTAGACCTAAAACTTTATAGAAGTATGATAGGAAGTCTACTATACCTTACAGCCAGCAGACCTGATATACTTTTTTCAGTAGGAATGTGCGCTAGGTACCAAACCTGTGCTAAGGAAACTCACTTAGCAGCCCTAAAATGAATTTTAAGATACATTAAGGGCACCCTAAATGTAGGGATATGGTACCCTAGGACTTCATCCTTTAAGTTGTCAGGATACTCTGATTCTGACTATGCTGGTTGTAAATTAGATAGAAAAAGTACAAGTGGAAGCTGTCAACTTTTAGGAAACAGCTTAGTAAGTTGGTGTAGTAGGAAGCAACACTGTGTTGCTCTATCCACAACTGAAGCTGAATATGTAGCCTTAGGAGAGTGTGTAGCTCAACTCCTATGGATGATGCACACCCTTAAGGACTTTCAGCTAAACTACAATCTGACTCAAGTCAATATTGACAATATTAGCTCAATTAACTTAACCAAAAACTCAATACAACATTCTAGAACCAAACACATAGAAGTGAAACATCACTTTGTAAGAGATCACGTAGCTAGGGGTGAAATAGTCCTTAAGCATGTAGACTCCAAGTCCAACCTAGCTGACATATTCACTAAACCCCTACCTGAATCTGAGTTCAGCTCACTAAGAAGGCAGTTAGGATTATGCTTAGTAGAATAGAATCATTTGGTTTTGCCTCAATTTTAAAATATTTTAAATTTTAAAATGATGTTTATTTTAAAATTTTTCTAATTTAAAAAGTTTTATTTTGGCTTTAAAATTTTTTTTGACTTAGTTTTATTTCTAAAACTACCCTCTTCAAAACTAGGGTTTTCTTCGAAATGGACTTAGCCTAGGCTCTAACCCTAGAATTGCATGCACCTATAGATCTAGAAGCCAGCATCTCACAAGCACCGTAGGGTACTTTGAGTGATAACCTAGAAAGGGTTGAGATGCTTAGGTCTTTGCCTTAACTCAAGATGCTTTAAGTCAGTGCATCTGCAGTAGTTGGGGCACTAAATACAAACTGAACAGCAATCAAGTTAAGTATCAAGTTTAGACAATCTAACTTGAACAATGCACTTAACTTGACTAACCCTAGCAAAAACTACTGTTTATAACAGTTGGTAAGTAGCTAATTGGGTTAGACACGCCCCTAAAGATGAAACCAGACTTAGGTTCCAGTTTGATTCAGTACAGCAAATGCTTTATTTAATTATTGCAAATACTTCTTCTGCACTTTTTTGATATATGTCAAAGGGGGAGAGTTGGAAAGGAAAGAGGAAACCTAAATTTTTTTTCTCCCTATTTCCTTCTTCAAAAAGTTTCAAAGCGTAATTCATTTTGAAATTTTATTGTTTTTTTATATACTTAAAATTTTTCCTTAAAAATTTCTAACTCTGAATTGTTTTCAAGCTAGACCGTTTTTTTTGCTTAAAATTTTCTTAAAAATTTCTAACTATGAATTGTTTCTAAGCCTAAGTTTTTTTTTGCTTAAAACTCTGAAAGTTTTTCTTAAACCTAAAATTGTTAATGTTTGAAAACTTATCGTGACTTAGAATAATTTTTCGCATAAAAATTCTTCAAACTCAAAACATGAAATTTGCTAAGTGTTGAAAATCACACCACCTACTTTTGAAAAACCTAGGGGGAGATTCTGTCCAGGGGGAGGGAATCTAACTTAGGATTTCATTTTAGCATTTTTTTACTTAACTTTTTGAACTTGGTTGCCATATATCAAAAAGGGGGAGATTGTTGGTGCAGAATGCACCCAAGTCAAACCTGGGTTTTGATATTGGCAAAAGGCTTCAAAAGTTAAGGGTTAGTTGTTGTCTAACAAGCTTCTTGAGTGTACAGGAAAAGCCCTAGCGAAGGAATGCTAGGCACTGGCGAAGGACTGCCAGACAGGAAAAGCCCTAGCGAAGGAATGCTAGGCACTGGCGAAGGACTGCCAGACAGGAAAAGCCCTAGCGAAGGAATGCTAGGCACTGGCGAAGGACTGCCAGATAGGAAAAGCCCTAGCGAAGGAATGCTAGGCACTGGTGAAGGACTGCCAGACAGGAGAAGCCCTAGCAAAGGACTGCTAGGCTGGCGAAGGACTGCCAGAAGCTAAGCACCAAGCGAAGGGCAGCTTGGTAACTCAAGACCTGGCGAAGGACTGCCGGGCAAAAGTCCAACTGGAGGATCCGGTTGGCACCAGGTAAACTCTCCCGAGAGGAGTAGGTGAGGACGCGTTCCCCTTGAGGGAACATTAGGCGTCGGTTCGACCTAGGGCTCCATTTTGGAGACCAAAGTCAGAACCAAGACAGCTAAGGTTGTATAAAATAATTATTGTTTTATTGTGTTTTGGACTAACCCTTGATGCAGGATCAAAGGAACGTGTGTCTGCAACTCAGAGAGCCTCAAAGGAGTGAGGCAACAGCTGAGCAAGGCGCCCTGAGTGTCCAGGGCGCCCTCAAGGTGAATCAGAACCAAGCGAAGCAAAATAGGCTTCAGCTGCTTACTAGGCAAGGCGCCCTCAGCAGCGAAGGCGCCTTCATCAGTGAAGGCGCCTTCAGCAGCCAAGGCGCCTCCAGCTCACTCTGCGAAGCCTCAGCTTTATCCACAGCCGAGTCTTCTGCGCGGAAAAAGTCAGCCAAGGCGCCTTCGGCGACCAGGGCACCCCAGAGGTCAAACCTCATCCCTATTCTGGTGCGATAAGGCTTGACCGAGAGAAGCACGGATCGGGTGACACGTGGCAGAGCGCCCTCGACGACTAGGGCGCCCCTAGGTGCTATAAATAGCACCCCTCGACCCCTAGCTTCAACACAGCTTTCATTCAACGCATCCAAACGCTCTGACGACCGCGCTCTGCTCCGGAAACTTCCCGACTCAAGAACGAAGCGCCGTCAACCTCCCACTGCACCGAAACTCGATCTACACCGGGAGTTGGTAAAACAAAGTGTATATTTCTATTTACAGTAATTTTGTAATCTCACTTTGTAACCGTTTTGTGCACTATAGAATTGCCCAAAGTAAACGGTCAACGACCGTGGGCCTTGGAGTAGGAGTCGACCCAGGCTCCGAACCAAGTAAAAAATCTTGGTGTTTGCGTTGTTTGTCTTTATTCCGCCGCGCACTTACTCTTTCTTTTAAATCCGAACATTTTTCGATATTCACCCCCCCTCTATCGGTCTTTCTCGATCCAACAATCTTGGTATGCATGCATGTGTTTGGGATATTAGGGGTGTGTCTAAGAGGTCTAGGGGTGAAGGTTCATCCCGACCAGGTCCACAAGCTCCAGAAGAGTCAATGTTTAGGAACTTAGAGTGTAAAAAGAGATTTGAAGAGAATGAGTTTGTTCTATTGCCTTGTCGGTACCTTAACAAAACCTATTTCAAAGAAAAAACGCCACAAATTATTGAGATGGTGACTCACTTTGGCATAGAACAATTGGTATATTGCCAACATGATACTAACCTTGATCTATGCAAGGAGTTTTATACAAATTTGACTTGTATTGATTCAGAAAATGATATTTATGAATCAAGAGTGGCCGACGTTACCATTCCCTTCACAGCCATGATTCTAGCCAGTTTCTTAGAGTGTCGGGCGTCAAACAATGTCAATACCTATTTTCCCAATGTCATTGAGCCGCTTGAGTTTCCAAACGTCACCATCGATCAGATTCATCTGCACTATTTTAGAAGACATAGGCATGAA
This sequence comes from Boesenbergia rotunda, assembly GCA_024364735.1. Lineage (NCBI taxonomy): Eukaryota > Viridiplantae > Streptophyta > Magnoliopsida > Zingiberales > Zingiberaceae > Boesenbergia > Boesenbergia rotunda. The sequence goes on from JAGFNQ010005910.1 coordinate 107,412, forward strand.
TCTGAGTGTACCTTTGATGCAAAGCCCATGAGTCCATTTAGCCATGTTCTATATAAGATTGTTGTAGAATGTATCCTACCCATTGTTACTAAGGGGAGGGCAAGGATTCGATTGCCTCACTTAGTAATGATGTATGCTCTTGAGCGACGGTTGAACATAGATGTGTCTTTGCATGTGTTTGTCTCCATCTGTCACTTTTCCCAGAGTGTTAATGGGAAATCTATATGCCTTTTTGCCATATGTTGACTGAGTTTTTCTAGTTATGTTTCGGTATTCGTGTCACCAGTGGTCAGGTTAGACACCTGTCCAAGGACTATGACCAGATTGACACTCGCCAATTGTCCTTGGCAGGTATTGAGAGTAGGCAGGGGACCTTTGTTTGGAGGGAGCACCCGGAGGCCGCTGACGCAGATGAGGTCTTTTCACTGTCTTATATTTGCAACCATTCTGGTTGCAACCAAGTAACTTCGAGCCTCTTCTTTTCTAGTTATTGATATTATTTATGTTTATTTTAACTGCTTAAACTAATCTGTTTATCTTTACAAAGATTTAGCAAAAGATCTAGTTTTAATTTGCAGGACTATTCACCCCCCTCTAGCCAACCTACACGTGACCTACAAGAGGTATCAAAGCCCAACAGCTTTAGGAGGACTAACGCCACCTAAAGCAAGAAGACGATGACCTCAACTAGCATTCATCCGCCAAAGTTTGATGGGGAGTTCACGACATGAAAGTGAAAAATAAAGGTATTCTTTAGAACCAATTTTGAAATTTTATTAATAATGAAATATGATTTTAAAGTACCCATAGACGAGAATGACAAGATAAAAGAAACATATTTCTAGAGCAAGCAGCAACAGTCAGATTCTGTAGCCAATGATAAGATAGAGTTCCACCTGCTAACAATATTACCACCTCAAGAAGTCAACTGCATCGGCAACTATCACTCGACAAAAGAACTCTGGGAGAAGTTCCTGGAGCTTCACGAAGGCACATCGGAGGTGAAGCTAGCACAACGAGATCTGCTTCGAGACCAGCTAACCAACGTTCAGATGGAAGAAGGAGAGACAGTGGCTCAATTGCATGTGAAGATTAAGGAGGTAATCATCGAACTCACGAATCACAGAGAATCAGTATCTAATCAAGATTTGTTAGGGTATGCTTTGAATGCCTTTCCGAGAACTAGAAAATGGACGTCAATAGTCGACCCCTATTTCATCTCCAAAGACCTCGAGGTATGTACTCTAGAAAGTTTATTTTCAACCTTCAAGTTTCAGAATCTCAGTGTATAGGAATGAAAAGTATGGTAGACAATATTGCCCTAAATACGAGGAGGATCGAATCAGATTTGGATCACCACCCAAAATTAAAGAACAAAAAGAAGGAGAAAGAAAACAAGTCCAAGCACAAGAACCTGAAGTGACGTGGGGTGATTCATCATCAGATGAATCTGAGATTGAAGCCTATGCCAGACTTGCACTTATGGCAAGTCATTAAGAAGAGGAGAAACAAAGCAACCACCTCCGACATGAGCATCAATGAATGGGAAGATTCGACAGAAAAAATAGTGATAAAGGGCGAGCATCTAGTTTCAGACAACGACGATATGGTAAGTGAGCTATGCAAACTCTCTCCGGACAAATTGCATTCAGGTATTAGATCCTAGCTTAAGTCTTTATGTAAGTTAAGGATGAAAAAGAAAGAATTGAAAAAGAAATTAGCCCTTTTATATCCTTTAGAACTTATGATCATATAAAACATGAAAATGAAAAATTAAAAGAACAAATAAAAAAATCAGAAAAAGATTTGGCATGCAAAAATACTTTTCTCCCAAAAAGAATATTAAATATATTGGAAGATTAAACTAATACTTAAAAAATCATAGGGACCAAATTATAAAAGTACCTAAGAACTATATTTCAACTAAATTTTTTATAAATCCAGTAGATAAAAATATATATTGGGTTTTAAAATCTTGCTTATCATATTAAAATTGTTTGCATACTATAATTTATTTATTTATTTTCTTTTCAGAATTTAACAAATTATTTATAGAATTCCAATTAATTAAAAAATCTTTCAAAAGCATGTTTGATTAAATTTAATTGCCTGAAAATTTTCCATGATAGATAATCATGTTATCTGCTTATAGAAATTTTTGAAAGTATTTGACTGTCTTGCGAATTTTTATGAATTTTTGTTCAAAAATAAAATTTTTAAATACTTAAAAAATTGTTTTTGAGAATTTAATTTTCAGAAAGTACCCGTTATATTTTGACCGTTAGGAAAATGTTTCACATTTATTTTGACAAAATTCTAATTCTAAAAATTACTTTTTTAACACTTCTAAATCCTGTGATGAAAATTATTTTCTTAATACTTAGAAAGTTTATTTTATTCTGAAAATCTTTATAGAGTTGTGTTTGCTGATTTTTCACTTAGGTAAAATTTTGAGGATTAGTAGATACATTTTTATAAACTATTATCTGACAATACTTAGAAAGTTTTTTTTCCTCATGTTTTTATCCTGATTTTTTTTAATGTGATTAAAGGGAGAGTATAGTGACGATTAAGTTAAGGGGGAGCTCAACTTGACTTTTAATTGCATTATTTCTTGTACTTAATTGTATATTTTGTTTTTCGTATTGTGTTATTCTTATTGTGTTTATCCTAACTTAACTTGGGTTGATGAACATTAAACATGGGGAGATTGTATGTACCCCGGATAGTTTTGATGAGATTAACTAAGTCAAGTTAGGTCCTGGTCGTGTTTGATCCCTGTGTCTATGTGTGCAGGAGGTTAGGAGTACAGGAAGTTGAACGGAAGACGCAGCAGATGAGAAGGATGACATGAGAAGGGAGTCAACGGGTTCGGTGCATCCGAGGAATGCAAAGACTGTGAAGAGTGCACTGGTGGACGAGAAGGGCGAACGTGACGTCCGAAGGATGAGAAGCCGGGGAGGAAGGCTGTTCGAGGAGAAGGCCTGATTCGGATTTAGGTAAGCCTAACTCTTATTGGCCAGAAATCACCCAAGAGGACAAAGACAAAAAAAATTAACACAAAAGTTGACTTTGACGAGATGATCAACTGAGGCACCTCAGTTGCTTGAGAAGACGCCTTAGTTAAGGAGGAAAGCTCTGCGCAAAAGCAGAACTGAGGGGAACTCAGGCACCTCAGATTAAAAATTATCTGCGGCTTACCGTTGGCAGTGTGGATAAAGGTTTATCCACCTGAGGTGCCTCAGGTCCACATTAGCACAATGGTAACTTCAGTTTTTGAGCTATAAATAACCCCATAAACTTAGGAAGAAACAACAACAATTTGAATTTAATTTCCTAGTCATTCTTTGAGCTTTCCAAGATTGTAAGAGGCTTCTTCACCTATAATGAAGGAGAGTTTCAGTGAACTTTTCACTGCCATGGATTAGTAATCATCCTGGTTGCAACTAAGTAACTTTGAGCCTCTTCTTTTCTATTTGTTGATATTATTTATGTTTATTTTAACTACTTAGACTAATCTGTTCATCTTTGTAAAGAGTTAGCAAGAGATATTGTTTTTATTTAGAGGGCTATTCACCTTCCTCCCCCTTTAGCTGGCCTGCATGGGACCTACAAATTAGTGCATCATAATCCCTAATGATGCAAACTAATTCTATCATGCAATTTCACTAATGAGCAAAATAACAAATATTTGAGTAGAGAAATGATACGCACAATGAAAGTGAATACCTCAGTGAAAACTTTGACCGTCACTCGACGGCATGTCTGACGTCTGATCGTCGATCGGACACTACTGGCGGCCTCTGATCGCCGCCCCGAATTAAACTATACCTTGGGAGGACGGTGAACCTGTCAGGATCGCCGACAACGATGAACCCATCGAAATCAACAGTGAATAATGCGAGATCGCAATTGCAGCGATCCCCGATGGGTTCACCGTGCCCCCTAGGGTATAGTTTGGTTCGGGACGGCGGCCGGAGGCCACCGGTAGTGTCCGATCAGCAATCGGACGTCGGACGTGCCGCCGATTGATGGTCAAAGTTTTCACTGAGGTATTCACTTTCACTATGTGTATCATTACTCTATTTGAGTATGGCCTAAGTAAAAGTTCTCTGTGCTCAATGCAATGAGTGACTCAACTTTTTCTAGTTTCAACATCCAATCATAGTTAGGTCAATATCTAACTGTGTACCTAATACTTCTAGTGATAGACACTTACCTGCCACACTCAAGGTATGTTCCCCTCAATATCTACACAAGGTCTCAAAAGAAGACTCGGTATCAAGAGAAACATAACAGTTATTTTTTAGTAACCTAACATGGTCTCAAATGGATAATTTCTACTCACGATAACTTTTTCTATGTCTTATTCTCTCTCTCTCTCTCTCTCTCTCTCTCTTAAGTGCTTGCAAAATGCAACACTTGAATAGAACTCTCTCTCTCTCTCTTTCTCATCAAATTTTTTTCTGGGATTCTGATTTTTTTCCCAATGAGTATCATGATCGAGTTTATTCCAGTAACCAAAATATAGTTGACGGGTCACCTAGGAAACAAGAGTATTAGTCCGGCTCTATGAATCATGATTATTTTCAGAAATAGCTACCATTAAAGTCAGGCATAGTATGAAAAGATCCTAAAACTAGGTCAACACTCAAATTCTTTTAATAAAAATATTGTTCACTTCATGCTACTACGAATAGGAATATGCAGATCACTGAGCATACTGGTGTACCATCATAACATAAAAATGTAGAATTAGCATTTTAGTATCTTGGTATAAGGAATAAACAAGCGATACAGTGCATGCATGACATGTAAACATTTATTAGTTAAAGTAAAGCAACAAAAAAATAGCCTCTAGACTTAAACTCCTCATTGTCTTCAATAATTACAAAATATATATTGAAGGGAAGTTTAAAGAGGTTACCAAGTGATATGTGCCAATCGTATGAGTCATTCCATTGCTAGCCCTTTGGATCAACAACATTTTTTCATGTGTGAAACGGGGTCAATTCATTCTGAATTTTCTACCATATTGTACATCTTCAAAATAGCTTTGAGTTAAGTAGTTGTGTGCCCCGTACTTCATCCCGAATCAAAAGTTATCGCCATTTGAAAATTTTTGTTTTTCAAGCGTCTAGCATGGGTGGGAAAATTGTGACATGGGCGTGCCCTTTTAAAGAGACTCAAAGTGCCACGGATGTGTCATCTAGCATTGGTGCCAAAGGCACATTTGGTGCTCTAGCCATGCCTGTGTCGTTGGTCACAGGCACCCATGCAGCATCTGAATTTTGTGTTTTCCCCTTCAAATTTGATTCGATGACTTGCAAAACCAAATAATTAGATTAAAAAATACTTAAAACAAACTAAAACTAAAATGATCATGATAATGAAAATGAAAATCTACTAAAAGAAACTATTGGGTTGTCTCCTAAGAAGCGATTGTTTAAGGACATTAGCTCGACCCCTTATTAAATTCATCTAAATCTCAACCTTGCTGGAATAAGATACTTCCGGGCTTTTTTGCCAATCACCCATGTTATAGAGAGAGCTATCATCATGAAATCAATATCATGAAGCATCTCTCTCCCCATCTTCGTCTCTTTGAAAGTACTTCTTGGAGGTCAGAGACGATTCTATTGCAGGATTCAATCCCAAGCCATAGATACCTGCACACCCAATAAAAGGAAATACTGTGGGATCGGTGACGTCAATAGAGGGGGGGGGTGAATATCGACTTGTAACATTTTGTCGAAATCTAGTCGTTTGTTCTTTCTATCAAAGATGTTAGTATGCAGCGGAATAATGAATAAGAATGAAATACATAATACAAACACGCGGGATTTTGACTTGGTTCCCAATCCCAGATGGTCAGTACGTCTAAGGCCTAATTACGGGAAGTGCCCGCCCACTAGTGGTCTTCTTTCTGAAAGTTTTCTGGAGGCGGAGAAATCAGTCTTATAGTTTTTGGTACAAGTATAAATAATATAAAGAATTACAACTTGTAAGTAAACGCAAACCAACAAAAATGACGACCCCGACCAATCTAGAAGTTCGAAGCATCGCGCATTTCCTCCTGGAGCCTCCTTGGTCACAGAGCTTCGTCTTTGCACTTTTTCTTCATATGGAATGAATAATCTGATGGGAAAATTAATTATCTGAATGCATGGCTTGAGCCCCCTTATATATACTGCATCTGGGCACCCGAGAGCCTATGAGAGCACCCTCCACATATTCAAATCTGATCCAGACAGTGAACAAGATGTGAGGGGATAAGGCAGACTTCTTGGGAGCCCCCATGCTCATAGGGGCGCCCGGGTCATGGGGGTGCCCCCATGCCCATAGGGGTGTCCAGGATGGGGGAGCCCCCAAGCACCTTGAGGGCACCCTTAACCCTTGAGGGCACCCAGGATCTCCTTTTCTGGGTTTTGTTTGTTTGTGTTTGCTCTTCTATCTTGCCTCTAGCTCTAGGTTTCTGCAAGACAAACAAACACAAGACAAATAATCAATCCTAAGCCTAAATGATTGACAGCTAGAGCTATCTGGTTCTAACTTTGGATTTCAAATGAAATCCTAGGTCGAACCAACGCCTATTGTTCCCTTGTCCGAGGAACGCATCCTCACCTACTCCACTCTGGAGAAGTTACCTTTTGCCAGCCGACACCTCCGGTTGGACTTTTGGTCGGCCTCCAAGACTCTCAGATCTCGAGACATCCGTACTTTGACCCGTCTCTACTATAAGTACTCCAGGTTGATTTTGAAGTAGTCAATCGATTTAAGTTAGATCCTGGTGTTTTTAATCCCTCTGTCTAAGTGTGCAGGAACTTATGTAGCGACCCGCCTTCTCTGCCTTAGACGGATCATTACTTTTGTCTACTTCTCGACTCTAATGCACGACTAAAAATGCGGAAATCTTTTTTTTCTTTTAAATTCATCTAGGGATGGTATTCTAACTTAATTAGTCATGCATGATACCATGTCACACTTTCTTTCTCAAAAACTCGTAAGAAATTACTTATTGAAACTTACCTCGCCCAACTCAGCTTACGGGTATCAGTCGACTGATACTGTATCAGTCGACTGATAAGCCTGAAATCAGAAATTCAGGTTTCGAAACTTGTTTCAAAACTCCACCAAACCTATACTTTCGAGCCATATAAAATCATGACACCATTTCTATACTCTATACCAGTTTCCTAAACAATTTAGCCAACCAAAACGAATCCATAAACTCGAAATTAGGACTTTTGCGAGATTTAGCAAGTTATGAAAAACTATTTAAACTTTAGGCTAGAGTTTGTACCAAACTTAACTTCTAACCATTTAAACTCATCATGCAAGATTCTATAACATTGCTAAAACATCATGAAATGAGAAGGCGACTTTTCTAAGCATAATTGAGCAATAAAACTTGATTTAAAAGGGAAACTAGTCCTATCTTTGGCATATGCATTAATAACTCCAATAAAGTATCAATATCTCAAACTACTCACACTTCTACTCATCCAATGCAATCATAAGGATATGTATGCTAAATGAAATGACATGGAATCTTTATTCTACGAAATTGAGCATGTAAAACTATCCAAAGCTTAAAAGTTCGTTAAACTCCATAAAGCAATAACTTGGAATTTGAATAAACTAAAACATTGTAATTCAAATAACTAAATTGTCTCGTCTTAAGGATCTCTCCAAAATCAGCCACCACACACACTTTGCTCAGCACCGCCTCGTCGCCTTCCTTCAGAATTGCTTGCCTTTACCTTTATCTGTAGTAAGAGGAAAATGCAACTAGTAAGCAAAAAGCTTAGTAAGTACTATCTAGCTCACAAAATCTCGAATGTGCAAACATGCTTCTTGAACAATATGAAATCACATGAGATACTTATATGCTTGAAAGAAAACTAAACTAAACATGTATAACTCAAAACATGCATACTCAAGCATTAATAAATCTCAACTTGCTTTTCTTGGCTCAACTTGAAACTTTAGCTATTCTTTAACTTTTTGAAAACTCTTTAAACTTTAGAAACTTTGCTAAAGCATATACTTGAAAATAATAATCACTTGGATCCACTGAAGACGTAAGTATCATCTCATATGCGCGTTCCCTAAAAGGTTGGGGTAGCGAGTCACCAATCCTAATAGAGCAGACCTTGGTCTACCAGGGCCAAGACCTTGGAATTGGACACCTGGATTTCTTTAACGACGCCCTTGGACGCCGGGTACTGACCTTAGAAAATAAAATAGCTTTTCTTTCTTTTCTTTCTTATCTGTAAATGCCTTGGCATTTTCTCGAGCACCTTGCGTGCTAAAATCCCTAAGTCTTGACTTTTGGGGATTTCTTAAGGCCTTGGCCTTTTCTTTTCTTATCTTTTCTTTTCTCATAACTTTTCTTAGCCCTAATCTCATATAGGGTGCTTAATCAACTTATACAAACATATAATGAACTAATATCACATGCCAAAAATCATAAACTAAAGAAACTATCTCTTTTAAAACTTTTAAAGGAAATTCTCGCGGAAAAACCGCCTCTTACTGCAGGTGAGCAGTACTTACCTTGATATCTTGGACTTACAACCAAGAACGGCGTCGGAGGTTCGGGAGAAACTTGAGATCTCGGAGAATTCTTCGCACCTACGCGTTCCTCTCGTCGCGGGGATCCCGAATATAGGAATATCTCTCGGAGGAGAGCCTTGGCCGGCCCTCTTGGCCTTGGTGTTGTTTCGCCCAAGAGAGGAGAGGGGAAGGGTCGCGCGGCTAGGGTGAGGAAGAGAGAAAACCAAAAAAATCCAATTTCCTCTCTTAACTTATCTATTTATATTTATGGGGCGGATTGACCTAACTATACCTTTTCTATTGTTTCGCCCAGTTTATTTCAACAAAACCAACCAGCACAGCTGGTCACGCGCGCGCCTGGTTAAATGTTTTTCCTTTTTTAAAAATACTAAACGGACTCGGAAAATTCCATAAAAATATTCTAAAAATTTCTAAAAATATCTAGAATATTTCTAAACTATTTTTAAATAATTCTAAGGACTTTAAGAACTAAAAATGGGAATTTTGGGACGTTACAACTTAGGAGCAGAGGAAGTCAAGCGTAAGACGCAGTGGACAAGAAGGATTGCACGGGGAAGTGAGCCGATGGGCTTGGTGCATCCAAGGGATGTAGAAGTTGTCGAAGAGTATACCAGTGGAGCGAGAAGGATGGGCGCGATGTTCGAGGGGCGAATAGCCGGAAGGAAGGACGCTCGAGGGGCGAATTATCGGAGTCAGGTTCGGGTGAACCTAACTCCGGTTGGCTAGAAATCACCCAAGAATACTAGAAATCACACTGGAGAGACTGGTCAGTAGTTGCTGACCTAAACCAGTCTCGGGCGCTCGTATGCATACGGGCGCCCGGGGTCTCGGGCGCCTGAGCACTCGAGCGGCCCTATGCATACAAGCACATGAGAGGCCGTTTTATCAAAAAGCTAGTTGCTTGCGATCGTTGCGCTGCGGATAACTCTCAGGCCACATGTCAGGCGCCCTGGAGCACTCGGGCGCCCTAGTATTGCCACGTTAGCAAATGGATAAGTTTGTCCGGGGCTATAAATAGGCCCCGAGAGCTCAGTTTCAATTCACTCATTCATCTCAAGCATTAGCAACAAGTTTTGTATAGTTTTCATTTCCTTTTCTGAGCTTTTTCATGTGAAAGAGGTTTCTCTGCCTAAAAAGTTTATTCAAAAGATATGAGCTATATTCTGCCTTGGATTTGCAACCTCCCTGGTTGCAAATCAAATAAAATTCTGACTACCTCTTTCTTTAAGTTTGCTATATTTTTAATGTTATTTATTCGCTTTAACTAACAAACATCATTGTTTAAGACGAAACAAAAGATAGAGTTTTCTCTGTTTAGGGGCAATTCACTCCCCTCTTGCCGACCTTTGATCATCGTCATCTACTTCTATCCGTAGTCCTTGTTCGGCTAAGTCTTCTGCCCGATCCTCAACCAGAACTTCATGCCCAATTCCTCAAACCAGGACTTCGGTACCCAACCCTCGGCCAGGTCTTTGTGCCCAATTCACTGAACTAGGACTTCGTGACCAACCCTCGGCTAGGTCTTCGTGCCCAATTCCTTGAACCAGGACTTCGTGCCCAACCCTTTGCCAGGTCTTCGTGCACAGCTTCACTCACTAGGACTTCGTCCACCTAGCTTCACTCACTAAGGCCCATCTTCACTCAATAGGATTTCGTGCCTCGATAAGGACTTCTTTGCTAGTCATCTTAATCCTGACTAGACTTCTTTCTACCAAACATCAAGTCCTGTTTGACTCAGTTCAGATATGTTTAATCACTCTGCCAAACATCAAGTCCTGTTTGGCTTATCCTTTAGTCAAACTGAGCAACCTTGGGTTCTCTACCAAACATCAAATCCTATTTGGCTAACCCTTATTCTAACTAACTAAACCTCGGTATATTGTCACACATGTCAGATCTAGGTTTGATCACTTTACCAAACATCAAGTCATGTTTGGCTAACCCTTGGTCAACCTGACCAACCCTGAGTACTAATCACTCTACCAAACATCAGGTCTTATTTAGCTAACTCTTTGGTCAAACTGATTAAACATGAGTTTACCCTACCAAATATCAGGTCCTGTTTGGCTTAACCCTTGATCACTTTGACCAGACCTTGGTATATTGTCAAACATCGAAACACTAGAGGTTGACTATTCATGTCAGATGCTTTTTGCACCAATAATCTGTATGATCGAGATAAGCGATACAGGGGGGATGAATATCGCTTATAAGAAAATTCGGATTTTAAAGCAATCGAGTATACAGCGGAAAACAAAACACGCACGCTAACATAGGTCAGTTTTACTTGCTTCGTAGTCTTGACCGGCTCCTACTGCAAGGCCCATGAACCTTGATTATTTACATTGGGCAATCACTAACAGTCGAAAGTATGTACAAATTATAATGGTTTAGTGTGCAAAACTTAAAACAAATATACCAAACTCCTTGAATGAGTTGAAGTTCTTCGCTGGGAGAGTCGGATGGCATTTCAGCGTTGTTGAGACTTTAATCGCGCAGCGCACAGGAAAATGGGTTGAATGCAAAGTGTAAGTTGATATCTGAAGTAATGCTCTCTACCCCTTTATATAGTCCTCATTCAGGCGCCTAAAAGGCCTTTCAGGCGCCCTAGTCGTAGCGTCTCAGGCGACAATTTTATCCACTACGCAGTCAAACTCTATCCTGGCTCAGGCGCCCTAATCCCTTTCAGGAGCCTGAGTACCGACGTGGCTCCTCCACTCAGCACTAGCCACACAAGCTTGACCGTTGCGCCATCTCAGCCACCCGTTGCAAACTCCCAGATGTTTGAGCCCCATTCAAGCGCCCTAGTCCAACTGAGTCAACAGCTTCAGCTACAACAAGGGTTAGTTCCACAATAATAATAAATAGAATTCATGCATGTATGGATTTACAGCCAGTGTTGTCTTGGTCTTGACTTTTAGGTTTCACCTGAAACCCTAGGTCGGACCGACGCTTACTATTCCCTCTCGGGGAACGTGTCCTTACCTACTCCTCTCAGGAGAGTTCACCTTTTGTCAACCGACTCCTCTGGTTGGACTTTTGCTCGGCCTCCAAGAACTCGGAACTCGACGACGCTCGACCTCGACCCTTCTCGACTTCTGTCCGCGATCCTCACCCGACAAAGTCTTCTGCTCGGTCCCCCATACCAAGACTTCATGCTCAACTTCACTCACTAAGACTTCGTTGCCCGATCCTCGACCAAGACTTCTTGCTCAACCCTGCAGGTCAAGACTTCTTGCCTAGCTTACCTAGGGCTTTCCTACAAGCTTCACAAGTTTATCAATACACACACACCATCTAACTTGAACCCTTTGCCACTTATCAAAACAAGGTTCGATCTAGTGCTTTCGGCACCAACACAATCTCCGCCTTTTGATGTTTGACAATAATATTAAGTTAGGTTTTGGTCTAAGGGTATTAGGTCAATACTTGGGAGAAATCGAAAAAATGTAACTTAAGGTACTCTCCCCCTTTTGACAGATATCGCAAAAGAAATATAAGGTAATAACAAAGATTTTAAGTTAAAATTTTGCACCAACAATATAATTTTTGAAAATATTTAAGATTTTTAAAGAAAACATAATTTTTTAAAAAAAATTATTAAAAAAAAAGTACCTTTTTCAGAAAATATTTTAAGGAACACTAAGTACGTAAGTAAAATTTGAAAAGATAAGTACTTTATTGATTTAAATTTTTCTAAATCTGACACAATTATAGGAATCTTGTTGATTATAAGAAAATTTCCTATGTATCTTAGAGATTTTACAATCATGATAAAATATTTTCAATATATGTATTTAATTTTTGAAAAATAATAAATTTCTTAGTTTGGATTCCTCCCCAATATGACACAATCCTAGGAAACCTTGTTAACCACAAGGAAAACTTTCCTATGTATCTTGGAGATTTCGCCAAACTCAAGTAATTTTTCAAATGTTTTCAAAGATGTTCAACAGACGAAAAGATTTTGAAAAAATATTTTAGAAAATGAGAATATTATATTTTTAAAAAATAAAGTGTTTTTGACAAGATGGTATTTTTTGAAAATATAGTATTTTAGAACCTTCTAATAATTCTTTTAATTTGAACTCTCCCTAAACCTGGCATAGTCCTGGGAAGCTTGTTGACTATAAGTTGATCTTTCTCTGAGTCTTACGGTTTGATTCAAACGAAAAGTGTTACATAATATTAATTTAAGGTAATCAAAAGGTGAATTATTCTTTTGATTGAGACTCCCCCTAAGTCTGACACAATCTTAGGAATTCATGTAGATCATAAGGAAAACTTTCTATGTGTCTTTAGAGTTTATCCAAATCATAAGAACAATTAAAGTATTTTTAGAAAAACATAATAATTTTTGAAGAAGTATTTTTCGAAAAATATTTTGAAAGACATGATAAATTTTTGAAGGAATATTTTTTGAAAAACATTTTGAAAGACAAATTTTTGACATAATATTTTGAAAAAAAATCCCGAGAAAAATCATTTTGAAAGAGATAATAGTTTTTGTAGAGAATAGTGTTGGATCAAAGAAAATAATGTAGGGGGGGTGAATATCGTTAAAAACTTTTCGGAAAAAGAATGAGCAAATACGCTGCGGAAAGAAATAAATTGTACAAGAACACAAGTCAATTTTTTACTTGGATCGGAGTCGCAGTCGGCTCCTACTCCAAGGCCCACAGTCCTTGACCATTTACATTGGGCAATTCAATAATCGCAATAAAGATTTACAAGTGAAGTACAAGAGTATATCAGGAAATTGAAATTGCTACACATTTCGTTACCGACGCCCGAGGTGGATCGAATTTTGGAGCAGAGGGTCGGCGGCGGCGCTGAGATCTCGAAGTTAGAGTTTGCCGGGGCATAGCGCTTGAACGAAAAGCTTTGGAGCGTTGAGAAACAGTGATATTGAAGCCTTGGGGTCGTGCCCCCTTTTATAGTGCTCATGGGGGCGCCTGATCTGTGCCTTCATCTGCGAGAACCTCTATTCGCAGCTCGATCAACTCTTATCCCCTTTGACTCGGCACCTAGTATGACTGGGGCGCCCAGGACCTCTCGGGCGCCTGAGTTGACCTGGTCCATTGGCTTCATGGCAGATTTGCTTCGATGGCCGCTTTGGCTTTGACCTTGGGCGCCCGGTGTTGGTGCAAGTTGCATCAATGATGTTCTCCTCTAAGTGTTTTAATGTTTGATACTACACTTAAGTCAGTGATACATTGAACAAGAGAAGGGGAGTTAAGAGAGGAGTAACAAAATGGACCAAAGTCCTAGTAAATCTAGGCAATAAGTCCTGGTTCGGAGAATTGGGCACTAAGTCCTGATCGAGGAGTGGGAACTAAGTCCTGGCAAAGGGCTGGGCACCGAAGACCTGCTCAGAAGGTGGGCACTAAGTCCTAGACGAGGACTGGGCACCGAAGACCTGCTCAGAAGGTGGGCACTAAGTCCTAGTCGAGGACTGGGCAAGAAGACCTGACCGAGGGTTGGGAACCGAAGTCCTGGTCGAGGACTGGGCAAGAAGACCTAGCCGAGGGTTGGGCACCGAAGTCCTGGTCGAGGACTGGGCAAGAAGACCTAGCCGAGGGTTGGGCACCGAAGTCCTGGACTTAGGGTTTGGGCATGAAGTCTTGGTCCGAGGGACTGAGCAACTTAGCTGAGCGATGATCAAGGATAGAAGTAGAGACGGGTCAGGGTTCAGACGTCTCGAGATCCAAAGATATCGGAAGCTAAGCAAAAGTCAACCCGAAGGACTGGGTGGCAACCGTCTCCTGAATGGAGTAGGTGAAAGGCGCGTTCTCGGGGGTGGGAACTTGCGTCGGTTCGACCTAGGGTTTCGTGGAAATCCGAAGTCAGAACCAAGACAGCTACGATTGTAAAAATTAACTAATATTCTTGCTTTGTTTGTGTTGAGGTAATCTGTGGTCCGGAGTGACCAAGTGTTTTGATGTTTGGGCAAAGGGTTTAAGTTAGGTTTACCCTTGTGTTCTTATATGTGTATGTTGAGTGTGCAGGTTGTACAAGTTACACATATGGACTTGACTGGACGACCTTGATACGGTGAAGGGTGGCATGGAGACAAGCTAGAGGCTTGTGTGCACCCGAGGGACTTTGGAGAGCAGGGACGATGAGCTGATGGGCGCAGACTTTGAGGCATGCGTGAAGGATGGCATGAAGGCAAGCTGGAGGCTTACGTGCATCCGAGGGACGGGAGCCGAAGATGAAGAGGGCGCGAAGGCAACAGTCGAGGCTGCGGAGGAGGAGTCAGTCGAGTCGTGAGGGTACGAGTGCAGTGTGATTGTACTCGGGAAATCCTAGGGTTTGAGTGCGGAGTGGAATGTACTCAGGAAGGGTAACCTTAGGTGGGTGAGTAGACCAGTCAACTGGCCTGGGGGCAGTCGACTGATGGAACTCACAGAAAGGTCTCAGCCCTGGGACCAGTTGACTGCCCCCAGGTTAGTCGACTGGTAGGCGGCTGGTGAGTTGGCTGAGAATTCGAACGTTGGGGTGCAACGGTCGAATTTCATTGGCACCAGTCGACTTCCCTGGGGGCAGTCGACTGGTGGCGAGGGTTTCAGCCCGAGTCCTATTTAAAGAGGACTTCGTGGTGGCTGAGGTTCTTGACAAATCTTGTCTTGGATAAAGGCAAGATAGTAGTCTTTGTGCTCAGAGGTTTGCTTGGTGCTGTGGCAAGGTTTCTCCACCCACAAGGAGCGATGAGTGCTAGCCGGAGGTTATCCGGGGAGTGATCCATGATAGATTCCATTTTATTGATCATTTGAGTGGCTTAAATCCCTGTTTGATCTATGTTTTTATTGCCAAAATTGTGAAATTGCCTAGGTTTTAGAACTTATTCATATTTTGGACTTAAATGCAAAAGTACACATATTTGA
Source organism: Boesenbergia rotunda (assembly GCA_024364735.1). NCBI lineage: Eukaryota > Viridiplantae > Streptophyta > Magnoliopsida > Zingiberales > Zingiberaceae > Boesenbergia > Boesenbergia rotunda. The sequence goes on from JAGFNQ010005910.1 coordinate 122,879, forward strand.
GTTAATTGGCCACTAAATTCTTGATTTATTTTTTTTTTGTAGGCATCAAAGGTTCCGGAACCTAGAGCATATTGGGTCAAACTTGAGTCGGAAGTGAACCGGATCGAATTATCAAGCCTACGATTAATCCGGGCCGTCCGATTCGAGAGCGGCTAGATCTGAGCCATCCGGGACGATCTGAAGCAATCCGAGCTAGGGTTAGGGTTGATCAAGCTCTATGATCAAGATCTGAAGATTTCATCCTAATCAGAGCTAAATCAACCGTTGGATCAAGCAAGGAGGGCTCTAGAGCGTCCATTCATAGATAGAGTTGATCTGGACCATCCGTTGAATATCTGGAGGATCCGAGCTACCACAAGGCAGATCCTGACCTCAGATCACCATCATCAAAGTTTGGCTCAAATCAGAGCGAGATCGACCGTTGGATTTCCTCAAATCGATCCGAGCCGTCCATTGGTTAATACTTAAGGAAATGAACTCAGAAACTTACCCTTGTCGCGTCTTCAGCCCAGCTTCCACTGTTCTCCGCCGTTCTTCCCCGTTTCTTCATCGTTCTTCAAAATTCTTGCTTCCAAGAAGGCGTGACCACCTCATCTTCATTCCCAGATCGAGAATCAAGTCCTTGGCGATTAGTGTTTGAAGAATTCTGCTCATTTGCGTTGGAACAGAGGATTTCTTGGGGGTTCCGGCAGTTCTCAGTCCGATCATCCTCTTCTCGACCACAATCCATTTTAAAGCTTCTGAACCACTTGTAGGGGTTCTCAGGTGAGCTCAGAAGTTTCCCACATCATCATCGCAGCTCCTCCAATCGAGATGAAGTGAATCGGATGGAAAGTTCCATCAAGCGCAGAGTCTGTTCAGAAACAACTTCAGAATCGATTGTCCATCGATTTGCTGAGCCTAGGGGTTCGAAGCCGGTTCTTGATTGACAACCAAGAATTTCTTGAGCCGAGGAAGGAGTTGAGGAGTAGCTTAGGCCCTTAAGTTTCATGTTTTGTAGCTTACTTTTCAATGTTTGCACTGTTCTGTTCTGAATTTCTGTTTAGTTACTGAATATTTCGGTTTTTAAGTTGTTAGCCATAAGTTAGCTTCAATTCTGCAAGTAGAGTAAGTTAGGAACCTGTTTAGCAATTGACAAGATCAAATTTCAGTTTATTTTAGTTCAATTTGCCAACGTGCCAATTTCAAGTGTTGCGTGCCAAGTTTAATTTAGTTTTGCTTTCTTTCTTTTGGTTTCTGAATTTGTCTCAGATTTCTGAGTTCCTTTGCAGTTAAATCTTGCTCGAGCAGTAGATAGATAGTGTGTTTGGTTTAAAATAGCATTTGCTTTAAGTTTTGAGCATCAATTCCATTGTAGCGTGCCATCTTAAGTCTGAAAAGCAAAATCTGTTTGCTGTTTACTCATTTCTGAAAATTCTGTTTCTATAACTCTGATTTCAGTTTTACTTCTTTACTTTAGTTTTGCTTAGTTCTGTCCTTATAGCTTTATTTCCCAATCGAATCCATCAGTTTTAAAAAGAAAAGAAAATAGAAAGTGGGAAGATCATTATTTCCGAATTTTGAGTTAGTTTCTTTTGGCACAAGGACTTCTTCCTTGCGTGCCACTTGCCTTAGCCCTTCTTGCATCCGAATTTAGCTAGATTTGGTGGCATGTGATTGTGTTTGAATCAATAAGTTTAGACTCACTCATTTCTGAATTTTATTGGCAGTGGTTGGTTCCCAAAAACTATTTAGCTAGCTTAGTTAAGTTGTTTGTTTGAGTTATACATCTCGCATGTTTTCCATTGTATCAAGTTAGTTTGTTTTCGAAAATTCCTTCACTGCCATTACTTCATTGCTTGGAGTTTCTTTTGGTTGGTTGTAAACAGAAAATGATTTCCATAAAAAATGTTTGTAAGTGCTTATTTAGGTTTCACTAGTTGAGCTTTTTAGTACCAATTTTCTTGCTTAAGTTTATTTAATCAAGGTTTCTATTTTTCCATTGCAATTTCATTTTCAATTTCAAACCAAAATCCAATTACTTGCTAGAAACCCAAAAACACAAAAATGACACATATCTACAAGTTTGAATCAAGCACTTCAACTAGTCCCTGAGAAAAATACGACCTGTGGCCCCTATATTACATTTTCAGATTTTGATTGTAAAAAGGGTTCCAGCATTCATTTATAAATTTTAAATTTGAGGCCCACATTCGTGACACATAGTTTGGGCCTATCAAATTTTTGGCGCCGTTGCCGGGGAGCTGTTAGTTGATTTGTTTGATTTTAGCTTGTGCACTTACTTCATATCATTCTTGACTTACTTTTGTGCTTATTGTCATATCTGTTGAGTTGATTTTATTTGTTTTATCTTTTTATCCACTTTGACTGCGATTTGTTCTGTTTTTATGACCAGGTCTCTAGGTGCTGAATTAGAAGATTTCGATCCTGAGATTGAGAGGACCTTCAGAGTCAGGAGGAGCCAGGCCATTCTTTCTGAGACTACAGATATCCCTCCACTTCAAACTATCAGCACTCACTCAGGCATTGACAATGCAGACCACCTGTGAACCATGAAGGAGCTTGCAGCACCTGATGCTGCATTTCAGTACTCCAGCATAGCTTATCCAGAGCTAGGGGGAAGTTTTGAGCTCAAATCGGGACTCATAAATTTGTTGCCAAAGTTTCAGGGTTTATCTGGGGAGGATCCAAATAGACACTTGCACGAGTTCCATGTGGTGTGCTCTACTATGAAGCCTCAGGGCGTTTCTGAAGAAGACATTAAGTTAAGAGCATTTCCTTTTACTTTGACTGGGGCTGCTAAGGATTGGTTGTATTATTTGCCCACTGGACATGTTGCTAGTTGGATTGAAATGAAGAGAGCATTTTTAGAGAAGTTTTTTCCAGCATCAAGGACCGCCATTATCAGAAAAAGTATCTGTGGGATTCAACAAGTGGTTGGAGAGTCCCTTTATGATTACTGGGAGAGGTTCAAGAAGTTATGATCTAGCTGTCCTCAACACCAAATTAGTGAGCAACTTCTTGTGTAATATTTTTATGAAGGTTTATTACCTATGGATAGGAGCATGATTGATGCAGCGGCAGGGGGAGCCTTAGTAAATAAAACTCCGGAGCAAGCTAGAGTACTCATTTCTAACATGGCGGAGAATACTCAACAATTTGGGAGTAGAGCACTCACTACAAGAGGGGTTCATGAAGCTCAAGTGTCGCCTAATGAACAAAAAGAAAGCAAGAGTTCCTTGTTGGAGAACCAATTGACGGAGTTGGCATCTTTAGTGAAGCAAATGGCAGTGAACAATGTGAACCAAGCCTCAAATTTAACAACAACTTCATTTCCAAATCAAGTTACAAGAGTATGTAGCATTTGTTCAAGCCAAGAACATTATTCGGACCATTGTCCAAATCTCCAACAAGATGAATCGGTTGCGGCCTTGGCTAGAGCTCCATTCCAACAAAGAAATGACCCCTACTCATCTACCTACAATCCGGGTTGGAGGGACCACCCAAATTTGAAGTATGGTAACTCTTTTTACCAAAAACCGCCTTCCAATCATCAAATTCAGCAAAATCATCCCTAATTTCAGAGTTCACAGCAGCCACAGCATGGTTTCCAGCCACAAAATCAATATTTTCAGCAGCCACAGCAACCTACACAGAGTTTTCAGCAGTCATCTCAACTATTCCAGCATCAATTTCAGCCTTCCCAGAATTTTCAGGACACATTCCAGCAACAATACCAACCCGTGCAACAATTCCAGCAGCCTTTCAGCAATTACCAGCCGCCAAATCAACCTCCACAGCAATTCCAACAATTTCAGCAACCTACACATCAATTTCAGCAAAGTTCACAGAATTTCCAGCAAGGTTTCCAGAATTTACAGCAGCCCTCATCCACCTATTCAGCCCCACACAAGTCATATGCAAGCTATGGGAGTTTTAGTGGTTCAAATTCGCAACAACAACAACAAAAGATAGAGGAGCTAACGCAACAAATGCAACAACAACAACAACATCAACAAAGGATGGATACCACTTTGCAAAACCTTGAGAGAACAATTGGACAAATAGCAAGTGGGATAAACCAAATGCAAGCTCAAGGGTCAAGCCAATTACTATCACAAACAACTCCAAATCCTAAGGGAAATGTGAGCGCAATAACTCTTAGAAGTGGGAAAGTTACAACGTCTCCGAAGAGTCCAAGAGCAGAATTTTCAGGAGACTGGACAGCAACTCAAATTCCAGCCCAAAACAACACTGAAATGAGTTCAAATTCGGATGATTCCACCCCTAGCACGTTCCCAACTCAGTCCTCAAGCAACCCTCCAAATTTGGTGAAAAACGGAGAAGAAATCAATGTCGAGACGCATGGGACAGCAGCTGCTACGCATGGGACAGCAGGGCAGAATTCAGTTTCTCCATTTTCGGCAAAAGTTGATGATTTTAGGGTTCCTTTACCTTTTCCACAGCAGAGAACAAATGCCAAAAAGCAAGTGGAAGAAGAGAAGGCCAAAGAATTTCAAGAACTTGAGAATCTTTTTAGCAAAGTGCAGGTGAATGTGCCATTGCTTACCATGATCAAGCAAATCCCTAAATACGCTAAGTTTCTAAAAGATTTGTGCATTCACAAGAAGAGGCTGAAGGGGAATGAGTTAGTCAACATGGGCAAAAATGTTTCAGCACTGTTTCAGCAAATTCCTCAGAAATGCGAAGACCCAGGAGTTTTTATAGTACCTTGTGAGATTGGAAGCAATTTATTTCAGGATGTCATGTTAGATTTGGGTGCTTCCATCAATGTGATGCCTAGGTCAGTTTTTCAGATGTTGGGCATAGGCCCTTTACAGCCTACAGGAGTAGTGATTCAGCTGGCTGACAGAAGCCAGACTCACCCAGCCGGTATGATTGAGGGCGTGCTTGTTAAGGTGAAAGAGTTGATCTTCCCAGCTGATTTTTACATACTGGACATGGAGGGAGATTTCCTTGCACATAGATCTCCACTCATCCTTGGGAGACCATTTTTGAAGACCGCCAGAACGAAGATTGATGTACATGCAGGGACACTTTCCATGGAGATAGGAGATACAGTAGTCCAGTTCAGTCTTCTTGACGCTATGAAGCACCCGAGGGAGGATCACTCTGTTTTGTGTATTGATGTTGCTGAGGAGCTGGTTGATGTAGATGCCCTTGCTGATAGGATTTTCTCTGATATTCATGATTGTGACCTGAGTTCTATAGATGCAGGAGATGATATGTCTGCAGGAGGAGCTGAGTTTGGATCCGTTTCTGGACCTCTTACAGTTGAGGGAGATTTCATGAGTGTAGGGGATTGCACTGAGCCCCAGGGATCACTCTTGATGGTTGATGTGTCAGGAGAGTCAGAGAGCAGGTATGTAAGTGTAGGGGATTGCACTGAGCCCCAGGGATCACCCATATCTACTGAGCAGTCAGAGCCTGAGTTGAAGCCTTTGCCAGCACACTTGAAGTATGCTTATTTGGGAGAAGATCAGCAGCTACCTGTCATCATTGCCCAGAATTTAGAGCCAGAGCAAGAGGAAAAATTATTAGAAGTTCTGAGGCAGCACAGAAAAGCTATAGGGTGGACACTTGCTGATATTTCTGGGATTAGTCCTGCTATCTGCATGCATCAGATACACTTAGAAGAAAATATGAAGCCCGTGAGACAACCACAGAGAAGACTCAACCCTTTGATTCTTGATTTAGTAAAGAAAGAGGTGACTAGACTTTTACAGGCATGCATCATTTACCCTATTTCTGATAGCAGATGGGTGAGTCCTCTTCATGTGGTTCCCAAGAAATCAGGAGTTACAGTGGTGGCAAATGAAGACAACGAGTTGGTGCCCACGAGAGTGAAGAATGCATGGAGAGTTTGTGTGGATTATAGGAAGCTGAACCAAGCCACGAGGAAGGATCACTATCCTTTGCCCTTTATTGATCAGATGTTGGAGAGATTGGCGGGGAAGTCACACTATTGCTTTTTGGATAGATACACAGGTTATTTTCAGATTTGCATAGATCCGGAAGATCAAGAGAAGACCACCTTCACTTGTCCTTTCGGCACATTTGCTTACAGACGGATGCCATTTGGACTTTGCAACGCTCCAGGAACCTTCCAGCGGTGTATGGTAAGCATTTTTGGTGAGTTGTTAGAACACTGCATGGAAGTATTCATGGATGATTTTTCTGTTTTTGGCACATCCTTTGATTCATGCTTAGATAATTTATCTAGGGTTTTGCATAGATGCATCGAGACTGATCTGGTTCTTAATTTTGAAAAGTGTCATTTTATGGTTGAGCATGGCATTGTTTTAGGTCACATAGTCTCTAGGAGAGGTATAGAAGTAGATCCTGCAAAAACAAGTGATATATCTTCTTTATCTTACCCCGTATGCGTACGGGATGTTCGATCTTTTCTTGGACATGCAGGTTTCTACAGGAGATTTATTAGAGACTTCAGTAGAGTTGCTCTCCCATTGTCTTGATTATTGCAGAAGGATGTGGATTTTTATTTTGATGCAAAATGCAAGGAGGCTTTTCAGAGGTTGAAGGAGGCTCTTATCACTGCACCTATCATCAGATCACCAGACTGGAGCTTACCTTTTGAGTTGATGTGTGATGCCTCGAACCATGCAGTAGGAGCTGTACTTGCACAGAGATTAGATGGGGCACCATATGTTATTTCTTATGCCTCAAAGACCTTGGATTCAGCCCAAGCCAATTACACCACCACAGAAAAGGAGCTTCTCTCCATTGTTTTTGCTTTAGATAAATTCAGATCATATTTATTGTGTTCTCATGTTGTTGTGTTTTCTGATCATGCAGCACTGAAGTACCTCCTGAAGAAGCCAGATGCGAAGCCAAGGCTTATTAGATGGATGCTACTACTACAGGAGTTTGACTTGGAGATACGGGACAGGAGTGGCAAGGAAAATTTAGTAGCAGACCACTTGAGCAGATTGGAGGGAGATGGAGATCCCACGGCCATAGATGATGATTTCAGAGATGAGCAGCTTTTACAGCTGCATGGTGAGTCACCTTGGTATGCAGACTTAGTGAATTTTCTTGTAGCTCATGTTTTTCCTACACACTTTTCGAAAGCTCAAAA